>OX465096.1:2344081-2767239 GCA_949987625.1 Chalcis sispes
ACGCGTGTGTGCGCTCGCGTATATATGTGTATCGGCGGCATTTGCCGCCGACTCGCGCTCCCTTGTGCTCCGCAGCGCGTAAAGCGAAAATAACGAATCCAATCGGAGATATACGAATTGGTGCAATCGGCGCGTTGGCGGTGCCGGCACCGAGACACAGAGACAGAGAGAGGGAGAGAGAGAGAGAGAGAGAGAGAGAGAGACGGTGAACGAAAGAGAAACGGAGAGAAAGAGATAGAGAGCAGGAAAAATTTACACAGGAAGGAGCGCGGAGCCAATGATTATACTGATAAGAGGCGGCGAGTAGTCTGCCAAAGCGTCTCTATCTTCTTTCTCTCTCGATTCTTTTCTTTCTCTCTTTCTCACGCCGATAGATTTTACATCGTGTCTCGAAGCTTTCTCCTTTTTTTTTGATTCGCGTTTACAAACAATATGTTATTTACTTGCATTTTAAATGGAAAAGGTATCGTAAGAAATTGTAACAATGGAAAAATCTAAACGGATATTGAGACTATCTGAAATAAAAATGTTACCAAAGTTATTATCACTGCAAAGATGTTTATTGTAGATGATTTTTTTGATAATTGTTTAAATTGTATTTTAGTTCTTTAAATTGACCTGATACTGTTTTACTTAGTGGTAAATTTTAATGCAGCATAACAATAATTATTAATGCAACGATAAAAAAATAGAAAATTACAATCGAAACGCTATACTACAACGTAAGCAACTTGTTTCTTCGTGTTTGATAAATATTTTCTTGAGCTTATTTGAACATTATCCGAAAAATAACAAGCTCACAGTATTATTATGCACGAATGTTTATATTCTCGGACGAAAACGCGAGTTATTCAATGCGTGTCCGAAGGCCTCATCCTCTCTTCACTCTATAGCTCGCAAAAACAAAAAGAAAAGGAGGGAGGGGGATAAGCTCGCTCTCACAGCGCATCGACATAATTCTCCGGAACATCCGTGGCCGGTCTGCCCGATTGCCATACCAAATCAATTAAACAATTATACACGTGGAGCGGCGAATGCGATAAGAAAAAAAGGATCAGCAAAGGAGCCAGAGCGCGCACGCGCATAAATCCTGAAGCGGAGAGTCGGCGAGTTCGTTGTCTTGTCGCGCGGAATTGAATATCTCACGTCAGGAGACGTAAAGAGAAAGAGAGGAAGTGGGGGGGGGGGAGAACCAACGGAAAGTTCTCTCTCGCGGGTAGTAGGTAATTGACGTGAGCGACGATCGAATATCTCTCCGCTCTCGCGGCTGGAATCTCGCGGAATCTCTCAGCCCCCGAATGTGTCCACTACTCCGCCTATTATTTTTAATCCCTTAACGTATTTCGCGCGCGGTCGCGCGCTTACTCTGTGTATCGTAGAGACATCGGTGAGAATAAAGAGGAGAGAAACTCTCTCCTTCTTCTTTCTCTCTTTCTCTCGCGCCAAAAGAACAGAGAAGTAACTTTGGAAGGTGAAGTGGAGAAAGAAGGAGAAAGAAGGAGAAAGAGAGAGAGAGAGAGCAGAGAGGAGGAGAGGGAGGAATAAAAGCGGAGGGTATGTCGGGTGTCGAACCTGGCGCGGATTTACGGGACGCTTTGTAAGACCGCCTTCCTCAATTCAGCAATATACGTACACATTCTCGCGTTCCTTTTCCTTCGCGTGTATTATACGCTTTAAAGGTATATCTTTGGGGTATCGAGAGAAGAGGGAGAGAAAGAGAGAGAGAGAGAGAGAGAGAGAGAGAGAGCGAAACTAAGAGATGGAGAGTGGACCTGCCAACGTCTGTTCGGAGCGGTGAATATACGCGTAAGCTGCAACCTTGACGTTCATTAACCCGGCAATCCTTCTTTTCACAATATTTGCGCGCACGCGTATACTTTGTTTTCGGTAAAAACGTGTAATTTAGTGACAACCGGAGAGTTGAATTTTACCGCGCCATCTGCAAACTTTGATAATAAGAATTAAACAGCGAAGCAATTTAATTTTCAACTTTTAGCGAGAAGGATTTTTTTGTTGATATTTGTTGAGTATTTTTTTGTTGAAATAATTGGCAGGCTATAATTTCATAATGGAGCAGTTTTTTTTAAATTATAATTAATTTGAAAATTTATTTTTTCGATAGCTTATCAAAGTTAAAGTAAAAATAAAAATTGTAAAATTAATTAAAATTGAAAAATTCATTCGAAAATAATTTCACATGCAGGCATCACTTTTAACGAGTTCGGAATATTGGGAAATAAAAATTGTTATTTCACGCCAATACTTTCGCCCGAATTTATTAATTTCCTCGTTGGCCGCGCGCCAATTAACAAGAATCATGGCAACCGTAATAAGATTGGCATTTTACACGGCTATCAAGATTGAACATACTTTCAGTAATGCATAAATACACGCGAAAAAGTATCGATATACCTCACGCACAAAAAAATATAAAGAAAGAGGGAATATTCTCAAAAAAAAAACAAAAAAACAAAAAAAATAAAAAAAAAAAACAAAAAAAAAATTATAAAAAAAAACAACAAAGTATATATCTTTTCCAATAAAAGAGCGCGATCGCGAAGCAAATATAATAACGAAACAAGCGCGAAAGAAAGCGCGGTAAAAAGGGAGAAGAGGGCGCACGAAGAGAGTGAATGTAAAAGATTCGCTGATTCTTTTTCTTTCTCTCTCCCTCTCCAGAAATAAGAGAGAAAGAGAGCGAGAGTGAGAGGTGCATCGGGCAAACTGGGCTGTCGGTGGCTCGGCAGCAGGAGCACGGATCGCAAGGATACAAATGGGCAAAACAGAGGAGAATCTCTTTCTCTCTTTCTCTCTTTCTCTTTTCTTCTTCTTCGGCAGCGAGTAAACGTTTGCGCCGCTATATAATCCGGTTGCAGGTGGCGTGACCGCCGATAAATATGTCAGCGGCCCAACACCATTGCGATCGCCGCACTCTCTCTTTCTCTCTCTTTATTCTTCTTCTCCTTCTCCTCCTCCTCCTTCTTCTACGAGTGCGAAAAATTCCATATAGCGGGAGAAGAAAAAGAAGCTACGTCTCGCGTGTCTCTCTCTCTCTCTCTCTCTTTTCTTCTCTTCTCTTGCCGCGCGCGATATGTTCCCCTCCTCTTTCCTTCAAAGCTCTCTTCGCTCTCGTTTTCTCGGACTTTATCTCACTTTCTCGCACGGCGAGCTACTTCGCTCCTTTTTTTCTCTCTCTATGGGCCATTTTGTGCATTTGAATATTATGGTAATGGCTGATTGCCGCGACTCGCGCCACTAAGGGATAAATGTGAATTTAGCGATGGACTCGAGCGACAAAACTATACGAAAGCGTTATTTTACGCGTTGTAGAGATATACACATGCGGGATTATTCATTGTTCCCTCAGAAATATCGCGCGTGTTTTTGACTCGTTTATTTGTATCGGTGTGTAGTTTGACGCGACGAGCATATTTTAGCTTACTTAATTATTGCTGGATATTATAAGCGTATGCAAATTATGGAATGTATAAATTTACTCACCTCTCGTTTCGGACTTTTAAAACAGTGTAGCTAAGAAACTCGAGATAAATATCTTTGCATAATTTTTTGAAAGTATTGAATTTAATTTTATTGATTAATTAAATAATATGGGATACGTTGTTTCATAAATTTATAAATATCGAAATATTTACCATTATCAAATAAAAAATATCAAAAATATGTACGACATATTTACTTTTTAATGAAAATATAAATATAAAGCAATATCTACTTATATAAATTCATTAATAAATAAATTTTTATTTTTTTTAATAGACCGCTATTGCTTAAGTCATCGTTAACCGCCATTACTTATAATCAAGTATATTGAAAAATGTCACAACTCATTCTAACTAAAAATAAAAACAACCTTTGTTCTCTAAAAACTGCCAATTAAAAAAACTGGCGTCCCTCCAAAATCGAAAAAGAAGAAAAAACGGACGCTCAGAAACAGACGGAAAAAACGTTTCCCATATCGACATTAAAAATCCGTACGCAAAAATCTCCGCGTCCTTGCTCTCTCTCTCTCAGGTATAATACCAGCACACGTCTCTCTCTCTCTCTTTCTTTACCACGAGATGAAGAAGAATCCACGCGCGCGCATATCTACCTGCGCATCTGTCATATCCCTAATGAGGCGGCGGCGGTGGCGGCGCGTTATTATACTATATGCCCGGCTTCTTCGAGGCCCCGTGGCTCTGCGGCTACTACCGTACGCGAGAAAAGAAGAAGAACGGCCTCGTCGAGGAAGCGGGACCGATTGAGGGCCGCCGATTTAAAAGGAACTCTTTTCTCCGTCCCTCGGGCGCGCGTGAGCGCGAAACGAGGTGCCGAAAGATATATCGACTTTTTCGGCTCCGGAGCTGAAGAGGACGACGCTTCTCTCTCTCTCTCTCTCTCTCTCTCTCTCTCTCTCTCTCTCTACCTCTCATACTCTCGATACTTTTTCTCCTCGTTTTTTGTTTCTTTGTGAGTAGGACCCGAAAGCGAGAACGCGTATGTGTTAGTAACAGAGTAGCTTGCCGATATAATTTATGAAATTTATACGTGGGCCAGAAGAGAAGAAGAGAGAGAGAGAGAGTGTGAGAGAGGGAGAGGAGGAGAGTGCGGGTCCGATGCGCGCCGAGTACAAGCGGCCAGGTACGCATATAATGAAATTATGAGATTATAAATGGACGATTAACGTCGTCCTTATTTATAAAACATAAATTTTGCAGCCGTCGCTTGGGATTAAGCTCGAGCCCCGTGTTTGCTCAGCCTTTTCATTTAGCCGCGCGTTGGTAGGCACACTATGACTCCTGTATCATATATAGCTATAATGTGTACATTTTCTGCCATAATTGAGTTACGCGTCGCACGATGAAAAGCTAATTTTTTATTTCATTTATGACGAAGCTTAAAGTGGCTAAGCGAGATATACGTTTGTCGTATATCATTTTTAATGTCGCTTGTGAACGCTGGCTTTATAGTTTCCTAAAAACATTAAAAAATCATGAAGTATACATTTTTTGCGCGCGATCAATAAAATGTTGAAAAAGTAAGCAAAAAACAGTTAAACCGCGTTTACTTTATTGGTACTTGTTAGCGTTTTTTTCTTAATAAAGGTAAATTTAATAGTTTCGTTTGTGGAAATCACAAAGTTTCGAGAAATATCTTAACGGGTTACCCCCCACTTGCGACTTTGAAAAAATCGATTTTTTGTTAATTGCATTTTTTTGAAGTATAAGTATCTGAGAATATGACCTGGAAATTTCAAGTCGATCCGAACAAAATTGACTGAGATATGGGCGTTGAAAGAGAAGAATCCGTTGTGTAAACAACCGGCAATTAAAACTTTAAACGCGTTTTTCTCGAAATGGCATTTCTGAAGTCGGTGACCAAGATTACTCAAACGCTAATGAACCGATCTTCTTGAAATTTTGCAAGCTTATTTAATACATAAAAATGTAGTTTTTAATCGTTCGATTTTTTGTTTAAAAAAAAAATGGCCGTTTTATAGCCAAAAAACGGCCGTTTTTTTTCGTTAAAATCAAACCATTAACTTTGACTGTCCGCCATTTTGTGAAAAATAAATATTTTTTTAAATCCTTCGATTAAAGACTAGTTTATACTTATATTTAACTAAATCTATCCACATTTTTTGTTTTAAATGATCCACTTTGCCGCAATGTTGGTCACCGCAAACCGTATAAATAAAAACACTATTTCATTGGCGGCCATTTGCCACTTAACAATGTAATATTTTGCAATAAAAAAATTACTGAAAGTTCTTCAAGATGTATTCTTTAAGATGATATAATAATCGTTTAAAAAAGTTTAGTAGTTTTCTTTAAAAAAATTCATGAAAAAGGCCTTTTTTGTTGAGCTACAACTGGGGGTAACCCCTTAAAATGAAGTGGCTTGAAAATTCATTAATGTTTTTTATTGGATTTCGAAAGTGTGACTTTTTAAACTACAATAACCGTACACTTTATCGTATATAATTCAAATAATAAAGCAGTAATAAAAAAATAATTGGATTACAATTTCATGACTTGTCGCGATAAAGCTGTAGGTTTAATTCAAATTGAATTCGACTTGAATTTTATGGCAAAAACAATTGCTAAAAATTAAAAAAACTTATTTCGGTCAAAGATTAGATTCAGAAGGACGACATTATTTCTCAAATTCCAGATACTTTAATCGCGAAAGAAAATGTAAATATAAGCTAAAAAATAAAATTAAGCAATTTGTAGAGTAATTTTTATCATTATATACTTATAGTTTCGAATAAAAATCCAGCGAGATTCCATAAGCAACGGAAGAATCGAAGCGCGAACGCTCCGTGAAATAACTCGAAATCCAGAAGAGAGCAAAAAGTTGCGATCGTTACATCGGACACGATGAACAAGACAAAAATTCCTCCCCCTTTCGGCGAGTTGCAAATGAAGAAACTCCGGACAACTCTCTTTCGCTATAATCGATTCTCGCGCGTGATCCGTCCTTTCGAGAAAAATTTCGAAGCCTCGTCGCGCAGCGGTGCGGGGATATATCCGAGACATTAAAAATTTCTTCTCGTACGACCTAAATAATTCTCGGACGCGATGCTTGGCCGTCGACTTTTTATCAACCGTGGCGATGCTCGCGTCGTACGCGCCAAAAGAGTAGCTCTCGCGCGCGCGCGCGAGATGCGACGACTAGAGCCTTTCTCTCTTCCTTTCTCTCTCTCTCTCTCTCTCTCTCTCTCTCTCTCTCTCTCATATCTACACGTACACGCGTATACGCGCGCGATGCGTCCGTTCTCGCGGAACCGACGACTTTTCTGCCATGGACCGAGTAAAAACGCAGCTCGCGCGAGAGCGATCGCGGCGGTGGTATAGGTTATAAAGCGGTGGGACGGGGGACAAGGGCGATAGTTTTTACCGTAAATGGAACTGGAGCACGCGTCGGGCACGAGCTTGAGTTTTAAAAGAGTCGGGGACACGCGCGCGAACCGCTCGCGCATATGTATGGGTTACAAAATCGCGTACGCGAACTCGCCTAACTCAAGAAAGGGAGAGAGAGAGAGAGAGAGAGAGAGATGTATATCTATATTTGTACCCGTCTCTCTATATAATTGCAACTCGCGTTTTCTTTTTATGAGGGACTTGTGCACTTGTCGACTCTTGCTTCGAAATGCTTTTCTTTTCTTTCAATGTTCAACTAACTATACCTGCAATTTTTTAATTTGTAAATACTTTTTTTGTAATTTTTTTGTAATTTTGTAAAATTGTAGTACATCGAGTATTTTAAAAATTATAAATGGTTAAATTTCTTCGACAATGGTTAAGTATTTTTTTTAATATTCAATTATAATATATTATGGCAATTTAAAATAGATTGTAACTTTTTAACGGATAGTTGTATAACAATTTTGGTACATTATTTTCGTTACATTGTATAAAATCATTATAAAAATTTTTATATAATTATCCTAATTTTTGTAAAAATGTAATCTTTTATACAACTTATCTTTCAAAACGATAAAAATGAACGTTTTTGTTATTATTTTCAAGTAAAAGAAAAAAAATGAACAAGTTTTTATTATTTTAAGCAAACGTTCGGTTGAAAATCCGAGAAAAAATTTTCTATATTAGATTTTCTCGCTACAGCGCGTAGTTTACCGCGTTAAATTCCTTATTTGGCGGTGTGCAAGTCGCTCATATAAACATTTCACGAATTTAAGTAATCCGCGTGCTTCGAGAGATGCTTTAACAAAATATGTGATTCGCTGACGGAATGCGTTCTTATTTCTGTTACAAACGTATATTTCTCAACGAACATAGACTGCGCCAAATGAAATTATGGCGCGCCGCTAAGAAATGAGAGCAAAAACTAAAAGTATGTAGGCTCTGCGCTTTCTTGTAGAGCGACTTTTTGCTTGCGCAATTTTTTTTTCCGCTCCTTCTTTATACGCTATCTTCACTCTTTTATTTATTACAAAATTAAAACAACAATACGCGCTTCGCGCTTCTTGCTTTATACGCGCGTGTTTTTTTTTTTTTTTTTCTTTTTTTTTATTCCGCTTGAACGATAAATTATTTATATTCGATTTTCTAACACGATATTCCTTTTACGTCTTTTTTATTTGTATAAAATATCGAAAACAATCGCTCTCCAGTGTCTAGCCGTTAATTTAAAGAGCATATTTTATCTACAATCATACACCAACCAATAATAAATTTTGCCATCGATAAATTAACGTTAATATCGCAGCCGATATACTCGTAAGTCAACGTTTACGCATGCAGATATAAGAGACCGGCGGCATCGCCTAGTCCCACCGGCACTTCTTAGAAATCGCTCATGATTTACCGGCGCTACGTCGCACGACGAACAAACAAAAAAAGGAATGAAAAAAAAACGCGAGAACAGCCGAAGGAGGAGAAGGAAAGAAGACGTTACCACAAGCGCGTGAAACGTAACGAGATTTTCAATTTCATTACGTGACGCTATAGCTTGACTCGCTCGCGATGCGATAAGCAGCGACGATAATCGCGTAGCATAAATCCTCACCTCTATCTGCTCGGCTCATCATCGTCATCCTCGTTGTCGTCGTCGTTGTCGTGCGAACGTTATATTAAAGATCTCCATCGCACCTTATTATACCCACAAATATATTCATCGCAAATATTGAATTTAACCATTAGATTTTCTTTCAGCGCGAAATATATCGTTTAAAACGAGCTTCGGGAGCGTTTCCGTTAGAGACTCGCAACTCTCCTCGATATACGCGCTAACGTGTTTTTCGCGGGTAAGGCGATGAAGAGAAATGTCTTGATTTATGCGCAATCTCCGCGAATTGATTATTCGATATCGGTAATTGATTATGAGAAGCGCATGAGAATGAATATTTTATGATTAAATTTTTAAATGAGATCAAAAATGCTAATGCGCCAACCGAGAGGTGTAAATTTTTATTTAAAGAACATTGAAAAAAATAACGAGGTATATTTTTTAATTCGCGTAAGTGGAAATTAAACATCAAATAGAATTAATTAAACGATAAATAATAGTTTTTTTTTTTTATATAGTCGTGAGATTGAATGGAAATAATTATTGAATAAACAAAATAGCTTTATAAATTATGGATTTAATCTATGATAAAGCGTTGCGCACGTGATTAGAAGTAACGTTTTGCAATCTTTGAAGGATATTATTTATGTTTTCAGTACAAAAGTGTCTATTCAATTTTAAATTTTGCAACTTGAAAGCATTATTTCAAAATAATTGAATATGCAAAGAATACATCCTCTTCTAGTGTTTATATCAAAGTGCCTTATACAAAAAGGTTGAAAGGGATTTTCCAGAATGAAATTATACAGTAGTTCTGAAGCATAATTTAAATGCTTCTTACAGCGAATTCTCACAGTGCCGTTAATGGCATAATCGCTATTTCAATGCTTTCATTAAACAATTCAAAGGATTGTGTTTTAGATAATGCAACAAAAAGTGGTTTCATTTATATTTTAATCTTAATTGTTTTTTATTTCTTTTTTTTTTTTTTTTTTTTTTTTTTTTTATATACTTGAACGTATTTTATTGTCTATCTGATCGGTTTACATTGTTGCGATACATATAAGCTGGAACTATGAACAATTAGTTATTTCGATATCGAAAACTAATTCCAGCTCAGCCGCAGGCAAGAATAAAATTAATTCAGTAAAGCATACGGAGGTCTCATAAGCGTAAAATAAACTCGGAATCGACGAATATTCGAGGGAGCCGGCCGGCATCAATATTTTCAAGCATCGAGGTACTCCAAAGTGAATCTTTCTAAAGTCAAGAACAAGAGCATACAATACGAATACAGCGAATCGAGACACGTCGGCTCGCGCAGATCCCAGGCCAGTTGCCGTCAATTAAAGTCGCGGCAAATAAATAAATGATTCCGTCTCTCGACATCCATCCAGCAACAACCGTATAGCAAAGCCTGCATGCGCATCACTCTTTCTCTCTCTCTCTCTCTCTCTCTCTCTCTCTCTCTCTCTCTCTCTATCTCTCTCTCTTTCGTTCATCCCGTTCACGGGGGCCAACTCCTGTCTCAAGAGGTCTCATTAACCGTCTCCTGTCCGTCAATTATATAATAATAAGCCGATAATAATTGCATTCGCCGGTGCATCAGCCCACCGCTCCGCTCTCTCTCTCTCTCTCTTTCTCTCTTGGGCCAATCTCGCTTATACACATGACCTCCATCTCTCTCTCTCTCTCTCCGACTCTTTATCGGTCACCGTCGCGGCAACAGCGCCCTCCTCCTCCACCTCCTCCTCCTCCTCCTACTCCTTCTTTCCGACTACTCCGAATGGGAATAAATTAAGAAGTGACTTCCCTCTTACTATCCTGCGGGCTTGCGCGTCGCGACGCCGTTGCCGCCGCGTATGTACGACTATTCACGAGCCCGCGTGCGAGTTCTCCTCGCGAGCTTTTTTATCTTACTCTCTTTCTCTCTCTTTAATTTTCTTTTTTTTTTTTATTCGTCCCCGAGCGGCCACACGACAACACTACACACGCACAATGACACTGACACTGAAAGCCCGTCCGTTGTTCCACTCTACTCTCCGGCCAATAACTCGGTCGATGACTGGTCGCGACGTCGTGCGCTATTTCTCTCCCTATCCTCTCTTTCTCTCTTTCTCTCTCTTTCTCATATGTACGCATAACGTACACCCCACTCGACGATTATGTATGGTTGTATACCGCTAGGAGGATACGCTTTTTGCAATAAGTACGATGTACGTATGTGTGTATACATACACGTATGTATGGATACATTCGCGATGAGAACTTTTACCTAGCTTTCTAACTGATAAAGGCTGGAGGACGTTTATTCGAGGAGGAACGAAGGAGTTTCTTGTCTATCGGAGAAAAAAAGATACTTGTATTTTATGTTATTGTTATTTCGGCTTTTTCGTTTCGAGAAATTTAATCCCGCGACGAGTTTTTCGAGTCGAGTAAGAAAATAATTATACTTCAAGATGTATACAATAATCGAGTAGCTTAAGAATAAATATAAAAAAGAGTAAGCGCATAGAGTGCATTTAATTGATTTTATTTTATTTTCTAAAAAGGTTATCGAATTTCATAACATAGCGAACAAGTTACATCGAGTTGCACGGCATAGATGTGCATTGAATTAATGTGTTTCCCCGATTTAAAATTGATAATTTTAAAATTATCATTAATATCACATTAAGATACACACATTTTCTAATAATTTATAAAATTTATAAATTTATCTAAAATTTAAAAAAGAAAAATTAAATCAAGTGAGAGATCAATTTACATTTTTAATGATTATTTCAATTTAAAAATCATTACGTTCCACGTTTTAGAATTAAATTTTCTTCGGTAAAATGAGTATTAATTGTTTTATTTTTTATTCCTCATTTTCTGAAAAATACTAACTTTAATACCGAACCTCGTGCGAAATTTAAAGTCATAGAGCAATCAAGTACATTATTGAATTGTATCTACTTAAAGTGATACTTAGGTTTGCAAAACATACAATTTAAATCGATCATATTTTCTAATGTGCCTTAAGCAACCAAACGCATAATTATCCGTTATCGCGAACAAATTCTAATTAACAAAGATAATACGAAAAAAACACGTTTGTACTTCTCGGAACGCGTCAATGAAAAATGATATATTAATCGTTTATTAAGCGTAGTGTCGCATTTTTATAACCGCATAAATCAGACCAAGGCGAACGCAATTTTTTTCAATCGGCGTCAGCGCTTATGATTTAGAGCTTTTCCTCAATGAATTTCAAATTCTCATACCATGAAAAAATAAATAAATAAATAAAAAATAAAAAAAAAATAAAAATAAAAACGTCAGCGGCGCGCCTTCGACCGGATGAACAAACGCTACTCCTAATAAAATTATCAGAGATTGCAAAAATCGCAGGCGGAGAAAAAGATAAAAGAAGGGCGATTCGATGCAAGATTCTGCGAGCGCGGAAGCTCGTAATCATAATAATTACGAGTGCGCGAAACTCATCTGGTAAAGTACACACAGCGCTCTGCGGCGCGATAGTCTAACGAGGTGAAAAAAGGATAGTAGCCGCTCGTATTTCATACAGCCGAACACACGATGACTGGGGAATTTATGGCTTTACGTGCGCCGACGACTCGTTTGCTTCTGTTAGACGTAAGTCCGAGCACCGCGTTTTTGCTATTTTGCGCGCGAGCGCGGAGCGGATTCCCAAGCGATCGCAGCAGCTAATAGCTTTGACAGTCGACTGATTTATTCGTTTATTATTGTCTGAATATTGATGAGCGATTAATAACGGCCGGCTGATTTTCCTTTTTCTTTTTTTTTATCCTCTCTCTCTCTCTCTCTCTATCTCTCTCTCTTTCTCAATTTAACCGGAGCCGCGCGCGCGGAACCTACGTTATGCATTCCATGAATCATTAACAAAAGATCGCGCTCGAGATTGATTTTATTATATATATATATATGCGCCGGTAAATACCAACAATTTGCATCTTATTAATTGAATATATCGTTGAGTGAAAAAAAATTGAATATTATACTCGCAAAAAATTATGATTGTGTTGTTGCATAGTTTAAACAAAAGTGAGTATCTTTTTTGGCTCGAATCTTTTATTGAATGTAAGTATCGTTTTAAATAAATACATGTGACATTAAAATTTGCAGCGATGTAGCAATTTTTATAAAGCTTAAGAATTTACGTATTCATTGATTTCAACACAATATTATTTATTATTGTGTATTTCCGATTATAATATTGTAGCATTTATCAAGTTTCGAGATGCAATTCTCCGATATTAAATAAAAAAGAAAGAAAATGTTTAACTTTATCGACGATCGTCGATGGAAAAATTGAAAAATACGTTCTCTTAAATTCCTCGTATATTATGGAATAAACAAAGTCAATAACGAGCGGTATACATGATCTTTCCTTAATTATCGATTTAAGTGTAATTTATTGCCATTGTGTAAATTGATAAATCAATTAAAATACGCGAGGTATATAAATGCTCAATAGTAACATTATTATGTAACGGAGTTTTTAAACGCAATAAATATATTTATATATATGTGTGTGTGCGCGTGTGTGTGTGTGTGTACGCGCGCGCGTTTACACACAATTTTCCAACGCTCGTGGCTGCTGCATCAGGTCAAATAACTGAATAAATCCTAATTACCCTCGCCAAGTTGAGTAAAATTTGATTAGTCCAATTAAGGCACGATTAACCAACCTAAATTCTCATTAATCCAATCCAACAATATTTCTGTACATTAATATAATTAATTTAATAGAATTAAAATATCCGCGCATTCTTCCAATCGGCAGCGAATCGCGCGCAGGCGATCGTTTGAAATTTAAACAGCGCCAGCGGTGCGCGAACTGCGAGATTTCGCAAAAATTCATACGTTAAAGGAGAGAACGAAAAGAAGAAAAGAAGGAAAAAAAAAGCGCGGCCGACAGACGCATAAAAGACCAATGGAAATATATAAATAAACATATACATATATAAGCGTGTACAAGACAATGTTGCGTTCATAAATCACGTCTAATAACGAATAAAAAGCGATCGCCGCCTCGCGCTTACGCGCTAAATAAAAGCTAATGGAATTCATATACCTAGAAATGTGTCTATATACATATACATATACGACTATATACCCTCGATTGCAGGCTCTTATTAAACAAGAAAAAGGCCTCGGAAATATTGGGATTTGAACTTTCATGAAGCCGTTTGCGCTCGATCCTCGTCTATCTGTATTGTATATACATATATCTATTACCAGCGATCTATACGTATAAATCCGAGCGCATATGGATAATTTCACAGGCGCACAATCGCCGCCTGTGAATTGCATTATACACATCGCGACATATATTTATATGGTCGAGTAGACTTCAGGAAAGCGCAGTTCCAGAAGCTTCTTCCTTTGAAACTGGTTGAAAATACATCACCGGATGGGAGTTCTTTGAAATAAAATTCTCTCACGTAGTATACCTTCAATTTATGAAATGCTCGATAGTCTCGCTTGAATAAATCTTTCGGCTGTATCCTTTTCAAGGCCGAACATCACTTTCATAAGCGTAATTCAAAGAAGTGCCGTTAAAAAAAAAAAAAAAATAAACAAAAGAACAAGCAGCATACATACACCGTTGTCATAAAATGCCCCATATGCACGTGTCCGAATAGCTACACGATATATCCAAGTACATCGATGTACAGCAAGAAAGAGAGAGATAAAGAGAGTCTAAGAGGAGGTGAAAGTATCGAGCGTAAGTCATACGGTGAGCGATCATAAATATGTGATATTAATGTCGATAGGCAGTCGAGGGAATTAGCATAAAACGACGTCGGCTACCGAGCGCTATCGCCGAGAAACGAGAGAGAGAGAGAGAGAGAGAGAGAGAGAGAGAGAGAGAGAAAAGATAAATAGATAGTTTATATCAATTTCTTGAATCTCTCTCTTTCTGTGTTTCGTCGGTGCACGCGCGGCGTGTACACGCATGACTTCATGACTTCATAGCGGCTTCTCGCGCAAATCAATCGATTATTTATCGCGGCTAACCGATCGTTGCGTTATTGCTTGAACTCCTGCCGTTGCCGCTGTAGCGGATTTTGCGTTGAAAAGAAAAAATCGACGATTTTCCATTATGAAATCGAATCGTCCCTCTTTATATATCTTGCTTTTGTAACTACTGCCTGTTCGCGTTCGTAAAGAGCGTAGGTGTGCGCGTGTATATAAACTCTTCGAATATCGTCGATACATCGGCGTTATACGAGTAGGTGCGCGCGCGCGAGCGTTTGTTAAGCATACTACTTATACGTATGTATATATGTATGGTTGCGCTTGTATGTGCTTTTTCAATCGGTACGACGGATGAGTGATATAATTCACGTGGTAACGAGCAAAAAAGCCCGGCAAGATTAAGTGAAGCAATGAGCGGCAACGCGCAACGTTTATGTTAAATAAACCGGCGAGCGGTTTGTTTATGAATAAATTTGCATTTAAAATCTGTGGATTTCTTATAAGCGAGCGCGAGGTGTAAATTGAAATTAATGCGTTATTAACTGGCATTTATGAACGTCTTAACGATCTACGATACCGCGGGCATAAAAGTTTTGTACACGTGTACACCTATACATACCTATATATACACACGTGCAGATGTGTGTCGTGTCGAGCGTACACAACTATTACATTACAAGCGGAAGTAATTTTTGCGCCGAGAGGTCGCAGGAACACTGGGACACAATTTTCCCATGCAAATTACGGTTCTAATATTAATTATAGGATATATTAGAACTCTTTGGCGTTACTTGTTTTCTCCGATAAAGAATATTTTTACCAAGGAGCCATGTATTGCCGACCTGTTTTGGTAATGATGTATGGCTTAAATTCTTCTAAATTATCAGTCTAGATACACGATAACGAATCATAATATGTGCGAGAGAAATTTCGTTTATGCATCGTTACTAGAAAATTACTAGAAAATTTAACGTATAATTTTGAAATGTTGCTATAGTTGAAAAAAAATTGTTCGCATTGAAACAATATCTGTAAGCCTTAATAATAAATACCTTTTTCAACCGAGAAAATGATTTCAAGCTATTTTTTAAATTGTGCGTTTTTTATTCAAACTCTCGGTGATTAATATACTCACATATTATAATTAATCAACATTAATTTAAAATCAAATTTTACTTCAATTGAGTCTATCGACAATCTTCGACGATAAAAAAGTTATATTTGAAAATTTTACAGAAAAAAAAAAAAAAAAAAAAAAAAAAGGAAAAACGAAAACTTCACTTATTAGAATGAATGTCGAGATAAGAATCCTTTCTTAACAACTTTGCGCACCGAACTCCTCATCTAAAATCTTTTTTTCGTAATTTCAGATCCCGACATTCACAACGTATGTGTACGTGTAAGAGAGGAATCTTGGCTCGGGCCGAGTAATAATTTCCTCTCCCCGGTGTGCTCGGCTTTCCTCAAGCCGCGAATGCAATATAAGTGTGAAAGTCAGGAGCGCGCGCGGGAAGTTTAAATTAGAAAAGTTTCGGGTGCGTTAGTATGCGAGTGGGAGCGAAAGAGAGAGAGAGAGAGAGAGAGAGAGGGACACCCTTTACGCGTTAACGGTTCTCCGACACGGAATGTTAAAAATAACGGGGGCGCTCGCGTTCACGTTCACGTTCAGCGACTTCTTCGCCGATTTTTCCGAATAAACAAACCGCGCAGTAATTGACGTGTAGATGGGTATGGAGAGAATTTAATTTTCCCGTTTAGTTGTTTTGTGGTTGTTGTTTTTGTTGTTGTCGAAAATACATGTATTAGAATGGTAAATTGAAAACAAAGAAACTAGTCGAGCCATTTGCGATAGTCAAATGCGCAGACGTTCGTGAATTGTTTTAAGTAAGCATTATGAAATGTCCTATGATAAAAAATAACTTTTATATTAATAAACATGTAAGCTAATATTAATTACGCGTGGCGAAAACAAATTTCATAAAAAGTCATGTCGTCACAAAACACGCGCGTAACTTCCTCGTTTACAAATCATCGCGCAAAACACCCAACTTCCAAGCTTTTATATACCCACACGCGCTTGTATACACGAGTCGACGAGGGCTGCGAATTCTCCGGTAAAGTTTCCTTTCTCTCTCTCTCTCTCTCTCTCACTCACGTATGCAGGTATATATGCGCGTATCACGGCAATTCGCTCGTTAAACCGTTAGAGGTCAGGTTATATCCCCGCGCTCGGGTGAATTAGCGGATTAATAACGCGTGGCGCGCCGAGGCTAATCAGCCGGTGTAGAGTTCGCTCGCTGGTTCGCGAGAAACAATATCATATTCGCTCCAAGCACCGAAGAACGAGAAGGAGCTAGAAAGCACGGAGATGTGGGGAGGGGGAGGTGGAGGGGGAAGGCGAGTGAGAAAACGGGTGTCTTCACCCATGGTATACCCTCGAGTTATTAACCTCTAAGGTTACCGCACATGCGAGCAGCCCTCGTACGAGGCCTAAAACCCTAGCGCGCGCTTAATTACCGGAAAACTGTCGCAAGCGCGTTGCCTGTCCCTTTTGGCAAATTAACCAATTACTCGTTGCAACGACGATCGAATATAACGTTTTTCTTTATCAAACATTATCGAAGATTTTCATTTTTACAATAATGCGATGGTATTAGTATTGTGAATTTTAATTTGATACGATTTAAAAATTAAAGTGGAATTTCAAGATGGTACAAAAGAAACCAACAATTTACAATATCAATCATTGTAAACCTTGCTACATAGTCTTCGCTACCGAGCATAAAATTTTTGTTATCATTAAACACCATTACACGTAGAAGTATGCAACACATCCGTGATTTGGTATTTTTCGTCTAAATATTCGGGGTCCCACGCTCTCACTCATCTCCTTCATCGGAAGACCGCGAATCGCAAAATAGCGAACCTCGTGCTTATCCTTCAACCATACGCGGACACGAAGGCTGTATATGCCGTAGAAGCCCATAAATTGATCGGTTGGTTAAGTGGAGAAAGAGAGAGAGAGAGAGAGAGAGAAGCGGACGCCTTTCTGTATCGATTTATGCGACGATCGAATCACCTCGCAACAACGGCACACCGAGAGAAGGCAACGTAATGAATCCCGAGCCGATCGACGCGATTAGAGCTATCTCTCTCAGCTTCTTATACCGTGAGGGGGGCAACAATACGAGGGCCGCGACGACATTATGAAACCGCGAGTCTCCTCGTCGCGCACGTATATACGATGAGCAGCTATGATAAATACGTGTACGTACCGCGGCTACCGCGTACGCGCGAAATGTTTATGAATGTAATAAACATGCTCCACGACGACGTATGAATTGCAGATCGATCGATCGATCGATCCTCGCATACGCTCGCTTGACAATTCTCCAAGCTGCTTCGACCGTCTCTCTTATGTGCATTTCCTTCTCTCTTCTTTCTCTCTCTCGTTCTCTCGAGCGATTCTTCGATTCGTCCAGCGGTTGCCAACGGTGTATTATATATACCCGCGGGCGATCGTGCGGAAAAAGACAGAGAGAGAGAAAGAGAGAGAGAAGCGAATCGATTGTCTATTTGTCTCTCTTTCTTTCCGTACTCGACTCGCGGTATTTTCTTCTTCTTCTTCTTCTTCTTCTTTCTCGACGCCGTCGTTGCTTGCGCTTCTGTACCGGTCTTTTTTACATCGGCAAGAGCGCGGGCTTTTATCAATCTTGTTTTATTGAAAAATAACTCCGGAGTTACGACGTTCTGTTTTTGAAATCGAAGAGGAGAGGCCGCTCGCGCTCACCGTTTCAGCGGTTTCCATTGGGACAGGTTTATGCGCGAGCGAGTGCGGCGCTTAAAAAGTGACGAGTCTGAGTTGTGATATTATGATTGGAAAGGATTAATGCCCCGATTTATCCCTCCCTTGCCACCCTCGCATAAATCTAGAAATATTATGACTTATTTATTGGAATAAGTTTTATATTTTTTTATCTTCGCGTATATACATTCGCGCGCGCGCGTGGGGATAATTACTCGTTTGGCAACATTACGATACTTTTTACCGAGAGGTGTTTACCAGAACGAGAGATAAATTTAAAGGTTATTATTGTAAACTAATGAATTTTATACGACATAAATAATTGTAAATGTGAAGTGTGAATTAGAAGCGAAAGAAATTTTGAAAAAAAAATTTACCGCCGTGGTTATTCATTCAAATATAATTGATGAAAACTAAAACAATCGCCGAAAATTAATTTTACATTAGGAAAAGAAAAATTTAATTAATAAATAATTTGAGTCGTACATCTAATTTTTTATGAATAATTTCAGCGAGAAAAGCACAAATTCACACCCGAGCTAAATGGACAAAGTCAATAAATTTATTTCCATCCACTAGACTTGACGTAGTATAATATACACGGGCACTATATCAAAAAGTCAAACGAAAAGAAGGATGGGAAATACAAACGGTCGAAGAAATAGCCAATCCGAGAGAGATGTCTCGGAGTAAGATGGAAATTTTGGCTTTTCCAAGAGAAAGCCAAACTTGACCGTCGACGCGATATATACGAAGTGCACGCGCGCGCGCGCTTTTTCTGCTTTATGGGGTGTGTAATGACACCGTATGTAGCGAAACGCGCGCGACGAAACCCAGAGGAGACGTAAAAACGAAGATTTTGGTGCGCGTATATGTATATGTATATGTATATATATATATGTATATACGTGTATATGTGAATGCGTATGCTTTTATGAGGCACGTTTCGAAGGGGAGAATAGGTATGAGGAGGGGAATCGTATATACATATATATGTATGTGTATACTCGTACGATGTATACTAGATATTGGAAGCGCAAGTAATCACGAAATTTCGACGAGGGAGACGCGCGCGTCGCGTTTACGCACGCACACCATCAAAAAATCGACTGGAAGAAATGGTTGTTTATTATTGTGCAGATCGGAGAAGTCGACTCGAGGGATACTCGATTTTATGTAAATTACGATCTCTCAGTGATTTTCTTCTCCCTCATTTTTAGCTTCGAGAGAGAGAAAGAGAGAGAGAGAGAGAGAGAGAGATTGATGGATACAAACTGGAGAGGTTTGTAACTGGCCGGAATTATGTTTCGTCTTTCGTTTTACTTTTCGTCCTCTACAATTTTATTTATTTATAAATTAATTAAATAAACGTTCTCACGGTGTTACAAAAGTATTTGCAGATAAATAATTTTCCATTCGTTTAATTCAATTTAAAACGTAATATTTCTGTCAAAGCGCGACATATATAATTCACGTAGCGAAATTTAATTTAATCTTGATTCGCGACTCGCAAATCTTTTACCTTGTACGTTACCTTACATTTGCTGGAAAATGAAAGTACCAAATTATCGAATAAAATATTAGCCAATACCAAATAAAAAGTAGTCCGAACTTTTGTGAAAAAAAAAAAAAAAAAAAATAGAAACAAAAAATAAAAACACAATCTTCAACTTTAATAAGACTTTCTATTTATGTTCGAACCTTTCATCGTTGTTACTTCGTAAAAAAACATTCTCGGAATGATTAAAATTGCAAAACCATAGTTAAAATTTATTGTAAATTTATACTAGAAAATGTGTAAGTCCACAAAAATATTTCCCAATAAAAAAGTTAACATTTCAGTTTCCAAATTTGAAGCGTAACGCGGCTTATTTTTTTCGATTAAATGAAACGAATAATATATTCAATATATAAATCCTGTATCGTTCGCGTAAAACATGTGTTACAATATTTTAGCTCGGTTGATAATAAGATATAACATCGCATGAGAATTCAGAGAGCAGACTTTCGAAAATTATTCATCCATGCCGAGCGTTAAATCTAAAATATGAAAATATAGTAAAGACACGATTTACACGTGAACATTTACGTACGCACACAGATACATACATATTTATGATAAACTGCAAGCGAAGAAAAAGCGAGAAAGAGAGAAGGAACGAAAAAGAGATCGAGCCTCCATACACGGCGATATAAACTCGCGGCGTGAGCGCGAGAAACATACATCACGGTTTGTAATATCAACTGCGCTCTCGCGTCGAGCAATAATTAACTTGGCCTCACTCTCTCTCTCTCTCTCCCTCTTAAACTTCGGTCACGAATGCGAC
Source organism: Chalcis sispes (assembly GCA_949987625.1). Lineage (NCBI taxonomy): Eukaryota > Metazoa > Arthropoda > Insecta > Hymenoptera > Chalcididae > Chalcis > Chalcis sispes. The sequence continues at coordinate 2,364,755 of OX465096.1, forward strand.
CGCTCGTATAAGATGCGTCTTTCTCCGGAGGATTTTTATTCCCCCCTCCCCAAAAAAAGACAAAATTCGAGATGCTTACTTTATTGGTATATATATAAACATACAGATGAACGCGAACGATTGACATTTTTCGCGTAACGGCGCACGGATTTTATTAAAGGTCGCGTACCAAGAATTTGCCTCGTTACTCCACACGTCGGCTTTAGCAGAGAGAGAGAGAGAGAGAGAGAGAGAGAGAGAGAGAGAGGGAAAAAGTTCGAGATATATATGTGTATAAGTATACCGGTGAGGCTGCTTTTCCCCGACTTGGCTTTACTCCTATATGCGTCATATAACGGTGTGTCTTTTAAGTACTTGTACTTTGTATATACGTTAATATAATGTATCGGTGACAAAGATAATTCTGATGGTTTAATAAAGCAGACTTGTTTTGTTTATCGGCGCATTTTAACAACAACTACCGGTTAATTAATTATACGAGGACGCCGATTTTGCGTATATATATATATACGTCATTAAATGGCCACCGAGCGCGATTTTCTTGTCTAATCTTATTATTTTTTCTCATTTTTGTTTGGATTTTCAAAAGAGCATGTATGAAATAATCAGTGTTTATTTAACAAACGTTCCAATTGCACAATGCCGTTAATCAGAATCGTTCGATTTATGCAAAATGATTGCCGTATCTAGCCTAATATTTTTCAATAAAATAAGAGAAAACATTCGTATTGGTAGAAATATAACGAATATATAACTTTATTCACATGTTCCTTTTAATCTTATCAATTATTACTGTCGGTGGAATTAGGCATAACTAAAAATTTTTCAAATAGATATGCTTTACCGCTTATAAACAATGATAACGATATTAAACTTTCTCATGTATATAATCTTTTGCAAAGGTAAAACGACTCTTTTACGTTTTCTTTTATGTTACCCGCGCGAGCTAAAGATCGTTCGAGAAATGTTCGCAACGTGGCTATTAGAAATGCTTTAATCGATTAATTTATTTTATGATGCAAACAAGACGCAAACACGTTAGTTTATTGCGTAATAAAGGTAGTTAAATTACCGTTACTCTGTCTTCGTTCTGCGCTGCGCAAAGCGCGCGGTGGATATTTTCATTGAGAGACCTTTCGTATTGTTTTAACATCGACTTTCTAATGCCCGACAATCTATTATGCAAAATATTCATCAGATAATATGTTATAAAGTTTTGCAGCAATCATTAGTTTCTTATATTTGCCATTTAATTTATTATAATACCGGCTGATTTTTTTTTTTTTTTTTTTTTTTGTGTCTGTAAAGAAAGACAATGATTAATATTTATGCGTAATGTTAAATAATTGCATAAACAATAAATTCGTTTTTTATTAAATCGATATGAAATTTAAAAAACGTCAAATGATACGAATTGGGAATGGGCTTTACTTTTCAAAATTAGTTCTCTCGTTTGCAGAATATTTGATAAAAGTCACTGGAATTACTGTATAAAATGGACATTAATCTTGAAATATTTCATTTCCTCAATAACAAATCGCAATCATCATCAATATGACAAAACGATATGGAATATCATATGTTAATGTAATTACATATTTCAAGTTATCGGATACATTTTTTTTTTTTCCTTTTTCCAATTTCTTTTCACCTCGAGAATATTTTCAAGCTATTCGAGATTATAAAATACCGAAAGGCAAGTAATCGAGACAAGCGATTAAAATGAAAAAAAAGTAACCGCGCGCGTTATATGAGCACTTTACCGATAATTTAATAATTCATAAGTTATCTGCAACGCGATATGTATGTGAATTATCGTCGACGTCATCATCGCCGTGGCTTGGCAATCGCGGTTTCTCTTTTCTCGACTTCCGCGACACACGCGGAGATTCTCCTCTCATATCTCTGATCATTAGAGTAGTTATGCATTATTGCCACTGTTTCTCTTACATTATTTTCAAATTACGCAGAAGAAGCTGTTCTACTCCCCGGTTGTGACTAATTATTTATACTACGCTGTGCTCGCTACAGCCGAAGGATATATCGTAAAGTGATAGGTTTATGTTATAACCGTCGTCGTTATTTTGATCCTTTTAAAATTTATTAAAGAATTGAATTACTTAATTACAATAAGAATTATGTATCATTATTATCAGCGGATTTTTATGTAGAAAAACACGTTTGATTAATTGTCTTGTAAAATATTTTATAAACAGCCAATTTTCTGAAGGAGTATGTGTGATTGCTTCTTTATATAACTAAATTTATCGTCGAATAGCAAATGCAATATCTATGCATCGAATGTTATAGAAAATTTTTAAGAAAATTAATAATTAAACATTTTAACGTAAGTCTAAACTAGTAATTTCCACGCGATTATATTATAATAAATTGAATCAGATGTTTAAACATCAAAACTTAGTTAAAAGATAACTTTTTAAGATAATGGAGAAGATGTGTAAGACAATAAAACGAGTACATGTGTGTAAAACTGAGAAAAAAACAGAGAGAGAGAGAGTACGCGAGTGAGACATTCGATGAGATCGTAAAGGATCCTGAGAATATCCACTCGACCGTTATCCGACGCAAGTGAGAGAAACTTCCGTTTTCTCAGCTCGGACGCGAACTTGGATACTTTGACCATAAATTCACGATGCATCTAACCTTTCCCCTCGCAGTCGTTGCAATGAGCAAACTTTCGCGCGCGCGCGCACGCGAGAGAGAGAGAGAGAGAGAGAGAGGGAATGACACAGGTAAGTATAGGTACGCGCATAGGAAAGAAAAAGAGAAATTCGTCGCGGAGGGCGGCTGAAAAACTAATTCGAAGAAAGAGGTAGTACGAGGGAGCGCGGATCGGATTTTTATGTGCTACATATACACCGTGGGCGTCACGAAAAGCAAAGAAATTCTATCGGATTAGTAGTTTTTGTTTGCCTTTGTAGTCCGCTGTATATACTTCTCCCTTTCTACGTTGCGGGTAATTTTTTTCCGATGCAATTATTTGTACGTTCCGGTGCTCCCTCGAGTTTTTACTAGCGGCGCGCGAAATCACAAAGTAAATTGGGTTTCCGATGCATCGATTTTACTTTATTGATGATGTTTTGGCTTTTCCATCGATTTTTATGTAAAAATTTTAAATAAATTATTCGATGACTTTTTTTAAAAATTTAGAAGTTCAAAATCTTCTATATAAACGGTTGCTCTCTTTATTCAAAGAATATTAAAAATGAATAAAATAAAAAATAAAAAATAATGTTTATTTACAATAATCTCTTTTTATTTACGGCATTATCCATTAATTTCAAAGCAACTTTAAAGCTTGATGTGATGTGTAGAATGAAAAGTAATTCATACACTATTCTTTATGCGACATTGAAATGCTTTTGTGAAGCTGTCGGTAACCCCACTCAACGAAATAGGGGTTCGATATCAGTTATTCACGAGTCAGTAAAAATTGCCATCCATTTAGCGATTTTGTTTAGCAAGTAGAACAAAAAATTATATGAAAAATTTTATCAAACGTTTTATCAATTTTCCATAAATTATCACGAAAATAAATACTCGATAATACAGTCGATCTCACACGTTGTAGCATATATAGTAGCGTTTATCGACGGTAATTAAAACTAATCTTTTATACTCAATGAGCTAACGAGTGTCCAGTAATAGCATACCGGTCATTTTTCCAGAACGACGGAAACGCGAAACTGGCTCTCGAATTTCTCATCTCACACGACGAGAGCGCAATAATGACCGAACGCAATCGTGAATGGTGGACTTTGCGCGGAAGTAAAAGCAGGACGAAAATATAAGGTGAAACTCATCGACGGAGGGTCGAACACGAACGAGACGGACAATGGGATACTAATATGCGCTCATAATGCGCGTTATAGTTTCACGTTCTCTCGATCAACACTCGCTCAATTTAACTCAGACAGAAGCCGATTAATTCTCCGGGGCGTCCAATTTAATCCCGCGCGTCGAGTTCGTCTTTTGCGCGCATATAACATACACCGGCGGCTCGTACACCCCATTTTGAAACTCTGCGCTCCTCGTGCGCATACGTCGATCCATTATACATATTTTAAACTGTCAATCTCCGTCTCTCATTCCGCGCGGGGCGGACGGATTGGGCGGAAAGGGTCAGGCCGGATTACTTTCCTTCTCTCTCTCTCTCTCTCTCTCTCTCTCTCTCTCTCTTTCTCTCTCTCCTTCCTCCTTTCTTTCATTGACAACGTGGACATGTACAAAAGACGAGAGAAAGAGAAAGAGAGTGAGTGAGAGAGAGAGAGAGAGAGAGAGGACAAAGGTATACGAACGCTCGAGAGTATATTCGCTCGTTTTCCATTGTTTCCATCTTTCTTTCTCACTCGGTGCGATGCATACATATAGAAGGCCTTTTTGCGCTCCGTCTCTGTCTTCCGACTCCGGCTTTTTATCTTGGCTCGTTCTTTCTCTCTTTTTCGCTCTCGGCGCGCGGCTCGTCTTTCTCCAATTGCCTCTCATATATGCAGCGCACTCGGCCGATTACGCCCTGAACAGAAAACGAGAAGGAGGAAGGGGGAGGGGGGGGGGAAGAGAGATCGATCGCAATAATTGGTGGAGCCTATTCACTCGCGATATATACTGACTAAGATTGCACGGAGATAGTTATAGGAGCTGCCGCGCGCGCGCGCGTATCGATGAAATTGACGTTGAATATCGTATAGATGCGATTGCACACGACTTAGTAGTTTGATTTTTTTTTTCTTTTCACTTTAATCTCTTTTTAGTGATACTGCATTGCTTTTTGCTACTCTTTTTTTTAACTCTCATTCATTAAATAATAGCATAAAAACTTAATCCGAAAAATTTGTAACTATTTTTATTACAATGATAAATAATTTTAAAAAAACGAAATAAAATACTTGCATCTAATTGAATTTATTAAAGTCATCTTGATTTATTTTTTAATTCGATTCAAAGTTTTTCATTGTTTTTGAAAATTAATTCAAACCAGAATTACTCGTTTTATCTATTAATAATAAAAAAATACCGCGTTCTATGTCTTGGTTGTGTATCATGTGGACAAGTACAGGTTAATAGCACTTAATTCTTGGCTGTTGATTATATCAATTATACATTAGTGCGCCGATCGATATTTCTGAGTAACGAGGTAAAGTCGAGTATCTATTTAGTGAGTCGGTAGTTTGTAACAAAAAAATATTCGTCTTTTCACGAAACAATAATAATGATGTCCCTCGGGTAATCAAGAATAGTGGAAGATAATCAGTTAGCTGAAGCGCATCGTATCAATTATCCATCTCCGAAAGGATGTCCATCCGTTAGGTGATGCCTTGGAGATTTTTTCTATGTTTCAAGAATATATGATTTTTATAACTTTCTTTGTTATTTATCAATATTTTGGTTTTAATTACATCATCTAACAGTTATAAAAATAAGTTGAATGTATATGTATATATATATATATCCATATAATCATTTATTTTCACGGAATATCAAGCTATCGCAACGTGCGACCATTTTTATCTAACGAAATTTATCTTAATTCACGCTTCCAAAAGATGCGCATTCAAGATTGATCGATGTATTTATGTTTAGGAGCGTTTTCCAGGTAATACGACGATTAAAATTTTAAACTTTCACGAACAGTATTCAAGATAATAATATACATAAAACTTTATGTAAATATTTCGTAATAGCAAGTAGGCGCATATTTTATTATCACTGACCCGGAGAGATAGGAAATGATGTAGTATTGATTCTATAATCATTATATTGACATATACATTATTTATATAAAATTACTCATTAAACTATGCAAAATTATACTTGACGAAGCCAATAGCAGTAATTTATCTTATTCAGATTCTTTTGATTAAAGCGTAAGCTAATCAATGTTAATCTAAACGCGGTAAATATTTTCATTTTTTATCTTTATAAATTTTCTAGAAAATTTTTTATAGAAATGATTAAATATTTAGAAGACTTACAGCGTACAACAAACGAATGATGGCAAACTTATCGATATTATTATTTTTCAAAAAGTGCTTCTTTACATTGTCAAACTTATTTTTCGCAAACGACGTAACTTCCACGGATTTTTATATGATTATTCTTCGATCGAAACAATTAAATCGACTCTGTATACAGTTCTTAATCCAAGCGAGCTCGCGCGATAACGTGAATGACAATTAATTTAGGCGCTTCGACGCGGCGGTGGCGACGTCGCGAGTAAATCAGCGAGGAGACGCGCCTCGAGTCTTTAATTCCGTATTCACCGATAGTAATTTCGCCGTGCGCCCAAAGACGCAACGTAATCGCCGGCATTGCCGAGAAAGAGTCGCACGCCTCTTTACCAAGTTTTTCAACGGACGCGCAGCTTTGGGAGGTTAGCGAGAAGTCGGGAGGTGGCGAGAGGGAGACGTGGATAGATAGACGCGACCGTTGGGTGAGATGGGGAAGGTAAACATCAACGACGGCTTTTCTTTTCCTCGGACGACGGCAGACGGGTCACGCGGCTGCTGGCGCGTCGATCCACACTTATGATGCAAGAGAGAGACGTGTGTACGCGCGCGCGCGCGCGCGCCCGCGACACCGCGGAAAATCGATTGCCGGTACTTAAGGACTCTTTTTTTCTCGCTTAATGCCTTGAGCTTTTCAGCCACGTTGGGAATACTAAAACGCCTATTTCTTTTCCTTTTTTTTTTATTTTGTCTCTTTCTCGGTCGTCAAAATCTCTCTCCATTGTGTCTACTTTGAATTTACTGCAAAGGAATAGCAATGAGTTTTTGTTGGATGTTATTGGTGGCGCGTAGTGTTTATATAAATGGAAATGATTTAATTTTTGTTGGCGAGATAATTTTAATTGATTTACGTTATGAACAATGCAGGATTACTATTATTCCATCTTATCTTCTTATCTTATCTTATTTATTATCTTTTTAAAAGAATGACTAAAACATTTGTTTCAAAAATAATGAATCATAATTAATTATATGAAAATATTCGAAATGAAAAATCTGTTATTTAAAAACAAAAAAATGGCTTCCTGTTCATATGTGTATGCAGTAATAAATTGGTACGACTCTTTCCTTGTTCCAATTAGTCACACATACCCTCGAGAACGATTACTACCGTTTTTTCTTTCTTCCTTCATCGTCGAGCATCATAAACGTCTAGCGCTACCCTGGATATTCCGATTTGTGTTTGCCCATCGAAATTCCATCTCTACGAAACTCACACATATTATAGTCGGGATCCCGCGGCGATTATTCGGACAAGGGCTACTTTTTTTCTCATCGACACGTCGTCAAATAAATCACAGTCGCTCGGGAGAGAACGAAAGGAAAACCAAAAGCCACAGAGAGCATAGATCAGCGTTCGCGCGCACGTAAGAGAGAGAAAGAGAGAGGAAATAATAGGATCGAGAAGAGAAGGAAAAAAATAACTGGAAAGAGGAGAACTAGCTGAGACACACAAATCAGTCAAACAAAAAGGGAGAAAAAAAAGATTCCCTGAGAGGTAGAGATAGAGAGAGAGAGAGAGAGAGAGAGAGAGAGAGAGAGAGAGAGCGATGATAGGCAGTAGTAGACGACCCTTTCGCTCTCCTCTCACTTTTTCTCCGAGATGCGATATTAGTCTAGCACCGAGAAGACAAGTCGCGTCATTGATAGATTCCTTCCAAGCTCCGGTGCATTAATAATTCATAAGCGTGTGTCATCTCCGGAGTTACCGCGCGCTCGCGTGCATCCGCGGCATATCTCCGCCCGCTCTTTATCCGCGTATACCTATATTCCACACTCAAACTCGCCGGCAAAACGACAACGGTATTCATATCTCGAGGATCGACTACCGTTCTTTCTCTTTCTCTCTCCCTTTCTGTTTCTCTCGCTTTGGTATAAAGTCGGTATAGGTGGACGTTGGCCCGCTCGCGCATTTATGTATGTATAATGTACATATATAAAGATATATATATTTATATATATGTAAGGAATAAATGTTTGTTTATGTGTGTTTACGCTCGTGGACACATCTCATGAAACTTATCCTCTCTTTTTCTCTTTCTCGTTCTCTCTCATTGCTACCCGTTGCGCTCGCTCGCGTCGATATTTGCATATAAAGGCATTCCAGTGGCGAGCGCGCGCGGCACAAGCCAACTCTTCGTCTCTCTTTCTCCCCCCTCGAGCGCATAACTGTAAGTCCCCCGTTGACAGGATCTGCCAACAATCTACGTACATGCATGATTTGCTGCCTGACGTTTACGCGTACGCAGTGGGTGAACGTTTGCGCGTGTCTGTCTCTCTCTCTCTCTCTCTCTCTCTCTGTGTATAAGAGGTACTAATGCTCGCCTCTCAAGAGATGCAAAAGTGAGAAGGGAGATATTCCAACCGCGCGAATTTATGCGCGAGCTACCGACTTCTTCGCCGTGCTGCGTTGTCTTCCCTCTTTTTTGCGGTTCTTCTTCTTCTTCTCCTTCTTCTTTTCATCGGCGTGCGTGCAACGAGATTTTGTGAAAATTATGCGCGCTATTATGCGCGATTAACGCGTTACACGAGGAGACGCGAAAAGACAAAAGTAGAATGTACACATGTATACGTAGAGAGGCAGAAGACCGGAGATGAATGTTATTGGGCTATTGCATGTTGCGGTGAATTATTTCGGTTTTGTAATTAACTGTATATGTGCTTGTAGTAACTGCGCTGCCACAACTCTCGAAATGAATTGCGCTCGAGCTCTCTACTAAGCTTAGATCGTAAAGCACGGATGAAGCGTGGAACAGCGCTCGGTAACCGAAGTATGATTATTTAATATTTTAAAATATTGTTGTAATTTGTAAATCGTACAAAGCGTTCGTTCTAAGCAATGCGAGAAATCGCACAAACGTGAGTAAAATGTGTGAATATACTATATATGTATTTGGTACGATAACATTGTCGATGTTACATACCGACTCTGCCCGTATGAAATTTTAACTTAATAACCTTGAAAACTATAAAAAGCTGTTTTGAAAAACATAATCTTTATTTAACATCATAGCAAGTTGTTTTATAGTACCGAAGATGAACTCTCGAACTCGCTTGTTATGTGCGCCAGAAACTGCGGGCAATAATCGACGCGAGCGCGGCAACGGCAGCGAGTTCACTCTCGTCGGCGCCGTCGTCTCGACGACGACGAATCTCTCTCCTCGGTCGAACATGTACATATATACGTAGAGACCGAGCGTAGAAAACACGAATCACGGCGATAGGGCGCCAAGTGAATGCAAAAGACACATCTTGTGGCTTGTATATGCATACAATATATACGAGTATAGAACCGTGGCGCGAGGCATCGCGAGCCTGTCGGAGTAAAAGCGTTTAGTATGTTTTGCGGACGGCCGATAAGGGACCGCAGATATCGCCGGGACGCCTAACTCACACCGGCTCCCATCCTCGCCCTTTCTCTCTCTCTCTCTCTCTCTCTCTTTCTCTCACTTTTGCACACGATCCTTCCAATACGACGCGCTGTTCGTCTTTCTTCGCTCATTCGGAGCATCTCGAGCGAAAGTTTCGCTTTGCATACATACGCGCGTCACCAAAGCACGCGTACGTGCTCGTGTATGTGTGTGCCTTGCTTGTGTGTTTACGTGTAAGCGTCGTTCGTTAAAGTTGCGAGTTTCATCGGTGCGCGCGGAACGCTGCGGGTTTAATTGATAAAAATAATTAGAAGACTCGCTCCACGTGGTGGCAAATAATTTACCGATAGCTGTTTTATAAGAAGGATCGAGATTGAAGGATCGAAGAAGAACGTGTGATTCGATTGCGAATTTCGAGGTTTAAAGTTGTAAGAAAAAAGTTCACGAATCGATGGTTGTTAGTCTCTCGTAAATCGCATTACCGATTGCTGAGCGATAACACGCGTTATACGTATGCGCGTTCTTATTTTAATGAATTTAATGAACAGAAGTGTTTTATTCAATTTAAAATGTAATATTAAAATAGATATTAATTTATTTGACATTCAATGCTCAACTGTAAATAAATTTATATCGCGCATTAATAAGTCTATTTATTATCGCTACGAATTTATTACAGCATATTTATTATGCCGCTCCTTCCTCTCTCGAGATAATATTACTCATTAATTCAACCATATGATTAATTTCAAGTTTATCTATTCAAATCTAAGCATAAATTTTAAGCGAGCTTTTGAAATCGCAAATAAAACTATTGCTAAATAACGTTACTTTCTATTGAGAAATAAAATTATCTTTCAAATACATAGATATTTTGAAAAATATTTCGTACGAAAAATTCATCGTTGGTCTTTTCAATTATAGGCAAACGCAAATCAAACAAGTTTTCACGAACACCGAACGTTACGTTAAAAAATGTTAAACTCGGCCGAGAAGAAATCGCGCATAAACGCACTTTAGTTTTATTTTTCAGCGTGTTCGCGGTACGCGTTCTCATACATACGATAAATAAAAGATTTACGAAGCGGACGTCAGTGAGGCCGGCGAAGAAAAAAGGAAGTAAGAGGAAAGAGGGCGGGAGGAGGGAGGGAGATCGAGGAAAAAATAGAAGGCCGAGAAAATAAGTTTTGAATTCTCATGGAGAGGAGAATCGAGGAGTCGGCTCGATATACGCGCGGCTCGGCACGATACTCATGCGCGTATAGCGACGACAACGACGCTGCCGACAGAGCATTGAGTCCGGGGAGGGGAAAAAAGGGGCATCGCGATAAGTTTTGGAGCGCGGCCTTCCACGCACACGCTCTAGCCTCGTGTATATACGTATACGCGTCGATACGCGCCTCCAGATATATGTATGTATACACATACGTATAAGGAGGATACGTAAGCGCGCGCACATAAGCGAAAGGAGATTCCCAGCCTCCGGGCAGAGAAGCCGCCCATGAATTTCGGCTAATGAGAACATTTGGAGATACGTCAGTTCCAGTATGCTAATGGCCATACAGATGCCGATACAATTTCAAGATGAATCTCTCTCTCTCTCTCTCTCTCTACCCTTTTCCTTCTCTCGTCCTTTCGCTTTCTCGTCCACCCCCCCTCTCTCTCTCTCTCTTTTTCTTCATCCTTCCTCCTCCCGCACTCTCGCGCCAACTTTCTGTTCTTATATTACGGCGCTTCGTCCGCCATATATCAGCATTAACTATCCGTTTGCCGGAGGAGAGTAGAGATCACACACGTACACGCGGGCGCGCGCGGTCGCGTACCGAGAAGCTGCGCCGGTTCTTCGGTCGCTCTTTCGCGGAATTATTCACGTAATAAACGAACGAGCACTTCGCCTAATAGTCATTGTTTCCGCAGAAAAGTCCGTGGGAGCTGTTCTTCCACGATGCCGCGTATATGCGCTCTTCTTTTGTGCGACGACGCGGACATGGACTGACCGATCGCGAGTTCTCTCTCTCTCTCTCTCTCTCTTTTCTTTCCTCCCTCCTACGCCCCCGCGATCTGACTGAGATGCGCGCCCTTTCAATCTTCAATAATTGGGTTAGAGAAGAAGAACCTTTATTATAATGCTCCGGCGATCGTTTCCTCCCTATGCGCTACCGGTTATTATACGGCATTTGCATCTCCTCGGCTAATTAACCGATTGGCCTTGGCTAAGAATTTATAGGTTCGAAATATACCTTCTACCTTTCCCATACCTTTTACCTTTGCTACGCCTTTTTTTGCGCCGCAATTCTTACAGTTCATCGATAAAATTTTTAACGATTTGTATTTGTTTTAGAAATTAAAATTCTTCTTTTAAAATTATATTATATAAAAAGCATCCCTTAAAACTAAATTTTTTCTATATTTCAATCATAAAATTCAATTTATTTCAAAGATCATCCCTCAATTAATCATACTTCCTATTTTTTTTGTAACAAAAAAAAAAAAAAAAACAAGCATCAAAAGTCTTTTGCTCTTTCTTATTTGCACAAGTCGATTCTCTCACGCGCATAAAAATCCAAGCCCGCTGACGAAGGCCCCGATGCTTTAATTACTCGCGACCTTTCGACAATTGATCGAGCTCATAGACACACCCTGGATTTGTGTTTATCGCTTCTTGCTATCAAGGCGCGCGCGCTACTCTTTCCTCTATCTGCTGGATTTTTTGCTTCGTCATAGTCACTCGACATCAACATGTAACCTTTATCCTCCTCCGCCCTCTTCGACTTAAACCTTCCATCCCTTACAACGACGTATCCGTGCCCACGTCCAGTGAGCGTAACTGTGTGCGCGTCTGACGATTCTTTATAGCCACACGAGACGAAGAAGGGTTTCGTAGCTTCGCTCTTATATTGGCCTCAACTCACCTACGGGGCGCGTCCATTCCTCATAACACTTAAATTTACACCTCGCGATAAAGGCGGACAGTCGCTTTCCCCGAGCGTCCGACGTTATGCCATCCGATGGGGTTCCGATCGCAAGCGCGCTTCCTCGGCTTACGATGTTCGGCTTTACGACTTCTTCGTTTTTTTCGGCTTGAACGTAATGGAAAAACTAATAAAAAATGAAGAAAAAAAAATTGAGAAAAAAATGGAATGGTTGTACGTTGTTTTCGACGCGTAAAGTTGATTGTCGAAATCCCGTCGTGACTAGATAGAAAATGAAGAGTTTTCGAAGGTTGAGTTTTGTTCTCAATTTTCGTCGTAAAAATATTGTACGAAATCGTGGAATGTATGAATGCGAAGGAAGACTTTTATTATTTTTAGTACTTTTTACGCTTCCTTTCTGACTTCTGGTGGATTATAAAAAGCAAAGAATCGGGCGAAAAATTCGTCGGATCGATTTACGACAGGTCGGCATGACCTCCTTCCAATTTTTCCGCGTAACAACGGGGGAATGGCGCAACGGGACAGATTTACAACAGGGTCCGTTTCCTCTGGTCTCGGTCAGCCGCGGTTTCTTGTCCTCTTCGTGTATTTTACGCGCTCTATTCAAAAAAAATGTTCAACTTCGTCCATAATATTTACCCGCTGCGGTCTTACCTGCTGCCGTTCGAAAAAAAAGCAGAATCCCAAATCTCTATCGCACAGCGAGGTCGACTTTTTCGTACAGATATTCTAGAATAGATTCTATTGCTGTTGCACCGGACCTTCTTTTTCGCAAGAAAACGACCGAAAAATTTGTAACGCCACTCCCTTAAATGTTTTTGCATGTACTTACGAGTTATTTCTTTTTTTTTGTCTTTCGTTTCTTTTTTTAAAATTTGGGTGGTTGGAAAAATCAAGGTGGTCTACATGCGACAAAAGATGAGTCGATAAGTGGTCTGGAGGTGAAAGTCAACGGGCACCAGGTGTTCTCTGTATACTTTTTCTGTGTAATGTTTTTTTCCACGTGGCGGAAGAGAAATTAAAAATATTTTTGGTAAGCGAAGACAACGATTAATATAAAAAAATGTTAAAAAACCTGCAATAATTGTCTGAAAAAAAGTTTCAAAAAGAAAACCTCAATGACATATTTTTAAGTAAATGCTACGTTTTCAAAAAGTAAATAATTATTTAAATTTATTCAAATGAAATTATGAAGAAAATTATAAATTTATTCATGTACATACAATGTTAAAATATTTATACCTCTATAAAATTAAACATAAAAATATTCCAAAAGAATTTACATATATTATTCACAATGCTAATTCTAGTGTATTTTTTCAAACATTTATTTATTAAAGAAGTACTAAAAAGTATATTTTATTAGGCCATGATGTCACAAGTAATCAAAATATCCAAATCTCTCAAACGGGATATTAAAATATGGCAATAAAGCAATCCGAGCACTAATAACATGATTGTATCCTATTAAAACATAATTCACTCATTAGAAGAAATTGAAATGGCTGATTCGAAAATGATCCGTGGCACTTGAACGTATATACGTGTGTTCGTCCCTTATCTAAACAAGCGGCTACAACTGCCGACGCTAGGCTACTTTACATATACGTGTAGTCCGTGTATATACGCGCGGGTGCGCGTGTGTGATGGATGTGCTCGGAGACGATGACAAAGATAGAATGAGAGAGAGAGAGAGAGAGAGAGAGAGAGAGTGGGAGAGAGGAGAGCGCCGGAAATAAATGATGATCGCTGGCTCGCGCGGGTCGAGCTTATTACGGACGAAGGAGTCTCTCAAAGAGGTTATGACGGCGGCAACGGGTTATATCGCTTACATGAGGAATTAGGTTTGTCAACACACGGTTGTGATGCTAATTGATTATTGTGACAGGATGTCACATCGATCATATCGCGTGTGTCGTGTTATAGCTTCCCTTAATTCCTTACGAGTCGATGGAGAGGAAGACTGCGATATCTTTTATCTCTTTTTTATACGCTTCTCGCCTATTTCTGTAGACTAAACGAGACTTGCTGAAACACTTGTAGACGATGCTAAGGTGTTTTGTGATCGATGCGTCAAAAGTATGCATAGTGCGTTGTTTGAAAATTTATCTTGTCAAATATGTGTAAGCTATATATATATATAATTAATTTCTTTTCACTACAATGTACAATTTTATATAGAAACTCGTAGTTCAGTAATTCAAAAAATGAATGTATTTTTAATGATTTATTTTAGAATATTTTTTTTTTTTTTTTTTTTTTTCAACTGCCTTACATCAGTGACATTAGAAGCGACATTAAATTTTTTCTTCGCGAAATAAGAAATGTGTGTATACACGTATACATTTCAGCAGGAAAAACTATCATCTCCCAAGCGATATGAGATTTCACACAAGATGCCAAGAATAGACCTCAACACGGGTAGAATACACCGAATTCAGTAAATGCACAAGAGCCATAAAGGTCAACAACGGATCGTAAGACGAAAGCATTAATGACTAAGTACCAGAGGGAATATAACGTAGCAGCGAGGGTAGCTCGTGAAATTAAAGCAACTCGAGGAATATATATATATATATATATATATATATATATATATATATATATATATATATATATATATATATATAGAGCCACAGCTGATAGGGAGTATAATTGCTGACTTAGAGAGAAAGAGAGAGCTTGCGATGCCGATTCCCCAATGCGTGAACATACGCGAATTACGTCTGCGTTTCTTGAAAGGTAACGCGCGGAAGAACGAAGCTGACTCTCGCGAGGTGAACGTAGAGCGCGCGAGAGAGAAACCCCAAGCGAGCTACAAATTTATTTATGTCGATAGTTTCTTGATTTGTCGACTCCTGCCGCTCATTTATATCCTCATCCCCCGAGTGCTTCGAAATATTTCGGCCATGAGAGCCGGCCGAGTCATACTTCTGACCGAGATATACATTGAGGGTGCTGTACTTTGCCTCCCTCCGCTCTCTCTTCTTTTACCTTTATCTTAGACTTTTTTTGGTAGGGTCAGGAAAACCATATACTATAGTATAATCTGTCGAGATACGAATGTATTTTCAAAATATGTAAATCTTAACATTATGTGATATGCTTTGTTGGTGATTTTTAAAACAGTACTTTAATTTTTTTTTTGTCTTTTTTAATAAGAAAATAAATTAATATTCGTAGTAATTAACCTATTGCTCTGAGATAGATGGTATTAAAATGATTGAAAAAAAAAAAAAAAAAACAAATAAAAAGACAATTGCGACTGCAAACGAAAGATCACAACTATATAGTTATACGTTGTCGCGAGATATTCTGGATCGGCCTCGCGATCGCTAATTCGTTATGGCGTTTAAATATTAACGAAGCGCGGCGAAACGAGCAGCAGCTGCGGCAGCAGCAGTGGCAGCAATAATAGTAGTAGTACAGGGGAAGTAGCAACGTCAAAGCCGGTATATACTAGCAGGCAGGAGACACTTGACCGTGATTCGATCTAAATCTCAATTTTAGCGCTCGGTCGACTGCGAGCCTCGCGCGAAAGTCCAAGAGAAGAGAGCGAGAGGAGGGACGTCGCCTATATATATATATATATATATATATATATATATATATTATATATAGAGAGAGATACAGAGAGAAAGAGACGGAGACACGTACACAAGCGCACACGCATGAATTGTATAGAACCGTGTAAGCGCCACCTCCGCCTATAGAACTTATACACGCACACAAACACACGTGCGCGCACACACTCGTGCACCATGTGGCAGCATCGGCTCTATAGCTCTATATCTCTATCATTCCGCTTCTCTCTCTCTCTCTCTCTCTCTCTCTCTCACTCTGTCTCTCTCGCCGCGTTCATCCAGTGAATTACTTCGTTAGTGGCTACCTTCAGAGGGCTGTTAATTCCTGCAGGGCAGATTATACAGATAGGTTTATTGCGCTCGTGTCCCAATCTAATGTCCGTAATGCCTCGCCGTATACCATCTCTCTCTCTCTTTCTCTCCCTCTCTCGTTCCTCTTTCTCTCTCTCTCTCTCTCTCTCTCTCCTTTCTCTCGATATAGCTATGTAGCCGAGGGGAGGCGAGAGAACGGCTACGGAACCTATATAATGCACATAAGCGGCTTTACGTGCCGCTCTGAACGTAAACGCGTGCATGAGTGTGTGTCTTTCGCGTTTCGCGAGTGTGGGTGGCAGGCGGACAGGGGTTTTCCTCCTTCGCTGTAGCAACTTCCGTCGCGAGAGCGAGAGAGAAAGCAAAGTTGGATACCTCGGGAAATGGGGAATGTGCGCCCGGGCTGCGTATACCGTGGCTGGACTTGAGAGAGAAACGCCGCAGAGAAGCTGGACTATGTGTGGTTCACTGCATGCGTTTATGTATATGTATATACATAGCCCTTGAGGAATACGCGCCTGAGCTGACCGATGGAAATTTGTCAAGTTTTATTAGTTTACTTTATGCCTTCTCCGAGGGTTACTCAGTAAGAGCCAAGACGAGTTTGCACAATTTTTCGAGCAATAAAATGTTGAATGTGCACCGCCCTTCAATTATGTTGATTGTGCGTTTCGATTTTTTTTTTTTTTTTTTTTTATTTAAGCTTATGAATTTAAAAGACAAGCTAAGGTGTCTTATTCGTAAAAATCTACGTTGGTTATATTAATAATGCAATCGCCTTGAATATAAAATATTTTTTAGAAATCCTTAAAATTGCCAACAAATTAAACTAATGCTCCACAAAGTCCAACATTTATCGAATTATTCGAACTGTAACACTTGAGTTAAAAATTTATTCTAGTGCAATTCGCGTACACACACTCGAGCAATTTTATACGAATAACGTTAGCAACACACAATTTCTCTCGTTTGATTAATTGGGAAATGGAAGCGAACGGCAAGAAAAATAGCCAATACAACGTATAATAGACGGAGTATAGGAAAGGTTAGCAAAAATCTCCCTTCTGCTCTTCAGCGCTGACCACTTCATCACGGACGAATAAGCGCGTTAGCTCCGGCGAAAATTTCGGCAACGAGTTTCGACAAGCGTTCGCACCGTGAGTCGAACGCGCGCGCGCGCGTTCGAGGGAACGAAGAGAAAAATGTGCGCCCCAGAAATTAGAGGAATGGAAATAGGGAGAACGAGACGGGGAGAGAGAATTTTCGACCACGAAATTTGGTTTTCTTTGCGTTGCTCGCTCGCTCTCTCTCTCTCTCTCTCTCTCTCTCTCTCTCTCTCTCTTCTGCCCTTCTGAAACATTTATTCTTCTTATTGCATTTGTTAAGCCGCCAGGCCCCGGAAGCCGCCGCTGTGTTACGAATTTACTCGTTATTCTGTTTTCGACTTCACTTTGGAAACTTTACCTCCGACTTCGGTAAAGTCAAATTTAAAAATTCCTAGCCCGAAAGCTTAAATCTTGCACTTTTAAAAAGACGAACTCTTGAGAGTTTTAATTTTCTTTACTAATTAGTTTTCATGTAAATAGCCATTTTTTACTAATAACATAGTCATTGACGAGTCATAACGTTTTAATTTAAGGCATACAACATCAAAATCGTGAAATATTCATACAAAAAAAATAATCACCGATATTGTTAATAATAAATCGCGCAAGCTATAAATCAGAGTGGAAGTAAACTACGGTAGAAGCGTCCAATTTTAATGACGCAGCGGTGGCAGCGGCGTCGCAAATGGTCCGTCGATCGGCCTCGGACAGAAGCTATTCACAAGATCTGAGCTATACACATCGGCGTCCATATAGCTGACTCATTGCCGAAATAATAGGAGAGTCTGGAGAGAGACAGAGAGAGAGAGCAAACGCGGGAGCATCAATTTAAACTGTACGGTGTGTGCGCGCGGCAGCGCCAGCGATTCGTCATTTACGCGCAACTTGTGCGCGATCTTCCGGCGACGGTGTTTCTCTCTCTCTCTCTCTCTCTTTCTCTCTTTTTCGGCAGATAATGCGCGCGAGGGAGAGATTGTGAGTTAGCATCAGCGGCGGCAACGACGGCATCGAGCCATTAGCCAAAATTGGAAATTGACTCTCCTCGAATTCGCTAATGAGGTTGTTTACCCGAATGTATTCTCTCTCCAAAAGAGGTAGTTGGATATGAGAGTATTTACGTAAATTCTTATCGATCTAATCCGATTATAATTTGTTAAAATAAATTATAAAACATACGGAAAAATTCCGAATATTTTTAAAGAACAATTTTGAAAAATGAGAAAAATATATAAAATTTTTGAAGACTGTTATTTATTACAAAATATTGAATTGCTTTTTCAAAAATTTTTGAAAATTAAATAGTATAATTTACTTAAAAGTCTGAAAATAAAGCCTCAATTTAAGAATAATTTCCATCTTTCGTTTCGGGTAATGCAACATTGGTGGATTATATTACAATTTTACATTTCGAATAAGCTATAGCGTCATTGAGAATTCTTTTGAGTTACATAGACCCAGTGAAAGTTGAACTTTTACAATGAAAATTCAACGTTTGACAAAAGCCTCGTTGGGCTCTTATTAAAACATTATTTTTTTACTCGGCTCCTAGGACAAAGATTAAGCTTAATTTTCGCGCATATAAAGTAGCTCGCGCGAGATGGTTGAATATTTAAACGAAGGGCAAAAGAGAAAGAGAGAGAGAGAGAGAGAGAGAGAGAGAGAGAGAGAGAAAGGTCGATCTTTTTTTAGCGGGTGCGGTCGACACTGGAAATTCATTTCGGAGTGATAGAGAGAGAGAGAGAGAGAGATAAAGAGAGAAAGAGTCACGTTCAAAAGTCAAATTAGCATGTTAATGAAATGTTCGATAAATCAGGGAGCTTATTGCTCTTCTTGTCCACGAGGCAGAAAGAGAGGGAGAGATAGAGAGCGGGAGAGAGAGAAAGAGAGGCAAGCGCGAGCTCACATCGGCGAAAATGAACTTATCTGCATCAAACGGTGATTATACCTTAATGAAGGAAAGTTATACGGGCGTAGTCCAGGGCGCAGAAGGTAGCAGTGGCGCTCCGGGTATTCCTAAAGTTTTCCGGAAGCCTTAATCTCTGCCGATTGTGAAGAAACGAAACGCTGTTGCCCCTCGGCTACTGCTGTCCCGTAATACCTCGTTAAGAATTCATTTCAATGTTGAAAATGTTGATATCGCGAAAGAAGGAGAGCAAGCTGTGCGCCGTTTCTTTGAAAGCAGAGAAAAAAAAAAGAAACGAGAGAGAATAGAGATAAACGTTCGAGTTAAGTTGGATATTCGTATAAAGTTTTTAAGTTTCGTAAGTTACACAGATTTCAATATTGGTTGGTGATACTTTTTATTCGAGAATTTAATTAAACTACCGCGCTAAAAAATCATTTTAAAAAATGTTGGAAATATGCTTTTTCATTTAACATATTCACCTAACAAAATTGATATACGATATTTTCCCCGATTGTCGTACATTTTCAAATAAATATTGCGCAAGGCAATATAAATATTTCATTCACAAAAAATTTATTACTGCGTAGTTTGTGATTCATCGCCATTAGTTTATCAATTCATAATTGCTAATTTATACAATTCTAACGTCTAAATATTTTAATATCGCGCATTAAAAATGATATACGATCGTAAATGATATTTTAAAAATCCATAACTAAGAATACTTTTAAATAATCCAAGCCAATAATGGCGATAAATAAATTATAAATTAAAATATGGATCTTCGATGATTTTAAATCTTAATGTTATTGCTTTGTACGCATGACTAGTTGCTAATGAGCCCATTAATTCTCGAGTTCAAAAATAATAATAAAGCTACTATTGTATCCATGTTTTTTTTTTTCTACTGAAACAGTTTTGTTTATTCTAAACTCGCAATAATAATAACGACTAGCTAAAATAAAAATTATCATACAAAAAAAGTAAAATGTATCGTGTTACGTTAACAGAAGAAAAAAATTATTTTTCGTTCAACGACTACCGTGAGTTCAAGTCGCTACCGTAGCGTTACAAAAATTGATCATCGTTCCAAAATTACCTTTCACCGACACCACTACCGGCATAATTCATTAACGTTATGCTTCAACGCATGGCTTGAAACGAAAACGATAATGTGTGTGTGTGTGTGTGAGAGAGAGAGAGAGAGAGAGAGATACAAAGAGAGAGAAAGAAACACTAAAGTCGAAGACCCCGAGCAAGGAAAGGAACGAACCTGCGCGAGTAAGAAAGAGATATGGTACCGAGTTTGCACTCGACTATAAGAATTAAATATCTCGGGCGGAATGAGCGAGGTGCGAGAGGAGATTTACAGGAACTACCGTGAAATCGCGATTTTACTTTTTTACATTAGCTCGGGGCTCCTCGGCTTTTTCGTTTCGTTCGCGCACTCGTGTACGGGCTTGAGAAGAGCCGTGAAGAATATTTCACGAAACATCGATTATGATTGGCCGGGTTTGAAAATCCGAGGATATTTTTGTGGGTTTTTTTTCCGTATTTCAAGATAGTTTCATCTTTCTTTATCGATCTTTCTCTCTCGCTCTCGATTTGTCGGCCCTTTGTTTTGGTTTATAATATCGCACTCTCCTCCGGGCTATTTATTTTTTACCGGCTATCAACTAAAAATGCTAAGTAATCATTGGAAACATTATATTTTCGTTGTTAGATTTCGATTATTCGCCATCTTTCTCTTGCTTCTTTTCTTTATTCGACGGTTATTATTTCCGCGGTGGTATTGATCGAAACGATTCATGCCATCGAGCGTCGCCGCGAGCCCAGTCAATGATCTTCATTTTTCAAATCGAGAGATCGAATAAATTGGCAATTCAGAAACCAATAAATAACAAGGTTACAACGAGATTAAATGTTTCTTTTTTTTTTGTTATGATTGCGGAATAAAACAATGATACCGAAGCCTTTGAAACTATACATTCACCCGTCAAAATTTATTACGATTAAATGTTTGAATTGAAATAAAAAATTCACATGCCTATAAATATTTTAATTAATATGATTATTAAACTGTGGAATATTCGTATGAAAATAAATTTATAGTTATTTTACTATATAACATTAGAATATTATTTATTTGATTTTAAATATCGGCAGTCTGTTATCTGTTAAAAATAAAAATATGTAAGACATAATTGCGTTCTTCCAAATAAGAATGTCAATGTAAAGCAGTTACACTTATCTCACAAAGTTAAATTCACGATGTTAAATTAAATAACCTCGCGATGTCTCTTTTACCAAGCTCGACGATACAGCTCGAGAAACAACAACAACAACAACAACGGGTCTAGCATAAACGCTCGGACATTATTTATGAGAAATATCATTTCAACGGAGACGATAAATTAATAAGAAAGGTGACTCGACCGCAATTTATCAGCTTATAACTCGTTCGCACTTACGTTCCTCCCTCTGTCCCTCTTATACCTCGCTTCGCTTCATCTCGAGCGGGGCAAGCATGTAGATACGCGTGAGTGTCTGTACGAGAGTGTAACTTGGCTATAAAGCCGAGAGAGGCGACCTTGAAAAAAGGTGCGGCGGCACCTCGAGCGAGGAGGAGAGAAAGAGAAGAGCTTACGTATAGGTATATAGGTGTATACGAGCGCGCGCCGGGGGCATTATGAATATAAAGCCGGCTCCTAATTGCTTTTGCCCGGTAATTTAGCTGGCAATAACGTCCGCCGAGGCGGTCCATAATTATGCAGTTAACATCAACATTATTATCCAAGGGGAGGAGAATAAGGTGGCGGCGGGGCTCCCGGTGCACACGTAGCTACGCGGCAGCGCGCCGCTCTCTGCTCAACTTCACCGGGAGGAACCGGAGACAGAGAGAGAGAGAGAGAGAGACAAAGGGCGTGATCTCTCGCCTCCTCGCTAAGGAATTTCTTCGAGTGAACGTATAACCGTCATATTTATGCTCTTGTACACTGTGTGTTGGGGTTAACGTGTACTCCTTGTTGGGCCTTTACGCTCCGAGCGATTATTTTTATTAGAAAATTCATTGCCGCCGAGAGATTTTAACGACTAATTATAAAATTCTTTTTCAAGATAATTACGTTATTAATTATTATACGTGGATTATAATTGACGCAACATTGTTTTAAGAATTTTTTTAATTTTAATGATTGATATGTAAATTTTTCTTTATATTAATAAGTTTTAATATTGCGACATGAATTTTTAAAATTTACGTGTATATATACACAAATCACGACTTTTGATAACCTAATGGATTATAAAGAAATTTATAGACTTTCAAATTTACTAACTATATATAATATATAATTAGCATAAAGTAAATAAAATAATACAAAATATTAAAGCTTTTTGCCGTTTATTATATCAATAAACTACATTTTAGCACGGTTTCAATAGATAATCGATACTCTTTTCATATTTAATAAAACTGTTAAGTCTTGATAAATTTTTAATGCACTCGTTAAAAAAGTCAAACACTTACGATTAAACTGATTTAATGAATAATATGCAAACCACTTAAGGTATAATCGGGTTCTCATTTGAATATTAAATTAATGTATTGGTAATAATAGTAATTTAAGTTTAAAAATTTATAACTTTATATTGAATAAATTAATCGGAAATCGAAACATGAACACATTGATCGAACATTTAAAAGAAAAAAATTTCGGATAATAAAATAAAATTTTTCAAAAATAAATTGTCGATGCAAATCAATTTGTATTTTAGCACCCATAACCAACAATAAATTGTAAAGACACGCAATAAATTATAATATTTATAATTTTCGCCTCTAAAACAAAACTATTTTTACAAGACATTAGGCCATAAAACACGCCGGAACTATAAGGAAATACCTTGCGTTATTGCATAAATTATCCGTGAATGACAAAAATCTCTCGCAGACCGAGAGAAAAGCGGCAGCAGAAGAAAAAGATAGATTGAGAGGGGGAAAAACTCGTATAGCTTGGAGAGCTATCTTGTCAATTTTCGGAGCACTCTTTTACGTTAATTTCACATAGAATTCGAGAATGGGAGGTAAGAGAGAATCACGAGATAATTCAAGCACGACGCGAGGAGATAAGACCCGTTTGTTAATGGGCAATAGGCTAAAAATACCACAGAGAGAGAGAGAGAGAGAGATAGAGAGAGAAAGAGAGAGAGAGAGAAACGAAGACAGACCCGTCATAAATCTGCTCCGGAAAATGCGCCCGCTGTGTATTTATTCAAAAAGTTCGTCGATTTTCCAGAAAAAAGCAATTATTCTTCTCGAAATAGATGAGAGAAAAAAAGGGAAGGCAGGCTGTTTTTAAAAACCCTACGGTTATATTGCTTTAATAGTGCCCCAACGCGATCTCGATATTATTATACAATCCCGTTTTTATTCTTTACCTCTGAACTCCTGCATTTTCTTCGCGTACGCGTATATGTATACCTTGATTTAATACGAAGCTCGTCCTTTCGTGTTATTTGCCTGCAAGCGTCTTCTTTTCGCTCTTTTATATGCATTCTCGAGTTTTATACTCTTTGAGACCGACCATGTCGGTTTTATTTTTTGGCTTTATTTTTTTATTTCTCTCGTGTTAAAAACCGACTTTGAAAATTTCGTAGCGAAACGTTTTAGTTGCCTCGCTGTAGTCGTGGATTTTTTTTCTTTTAATAAGTTTAATAAATTTTGGATGACTCTACGAGTTTTAGCTGGCGATATGCGCGGAGTCATCTTTTACATTCAAACGCTTTCGGATTAGTGAGAATCGTTTGTTTGAATTAAAATACCTATTAACTTTTATGTTTTTTTTTAGCCCAAAACATTTAATTACTGTTGCCGCAATTATTTATTTCAAAAAATAATATTTATATTACGTCAATTTAAGTAGTTTTTTATGTAACAGTTTTTATTATATTATATTTGTCAATTTATATAAGAAGTAGAAAAAAAGTTTTATTAATTTTTTAATGTTTCACAATTTATAGTCAACTCAAAAACTGGACAGTAAAATTCAATAGACTTGTACATGAGTATCACGTTAATATCAAAGATCGTCATTTAAAGAATGAAAATTAAAATCTCATTCGAAAACTTTATCTGATAAAGAATGTTATATTTCTCCGATAAAAAGAAAAGACCAACATCTTCAAAAAACAATTCGAGTAATACGAGACGTTATTTTGGTCAATTTTCATAAATAAAATAAAATAAAATAAAACAAAACAGGCTCTACCTGCGAAGAGAAGATTCGTTCTCGAATCTTCTTAATGGTATCCTAAAAAACCACACACGTGTATGCATATACTATATAGTATATACTGCTCGCTCGGTCCGTTTCATTCATAAACGTCGCGCGTTCATTCAGAAACTTCTACCACTACGGCAACCTACTACCACGCGTAGACACACGCACAAAAGAGAGAGAGACGGAGAGACGAGAGAGCGAGTTGCTCGGCGAGACGGGATTTCCACCGGCTCGCGACGACAAGTCCAAATCAACGCGTTCTTTCGCGCCAGATAGAGATCTTCCTAGAGGTATACTTTATATATATATATGCGAAGAAGATGGATATACGTGTACCTGATTCGACGGCGGTGGTAGGCATTTAACGCGTGACGAAGCACTTTATGCTACGAGCATACACACACGCGTGCGCATCGCGCGCATCCTATAATATACACGATGGTTCTGTACAAGTTGTAGGTCTGTACATGAACACAGAAATAAAAAAACCGATAGCGATAATCTTTTCCCGCGCGCGAATGCGTATTTATTACAAGACGCCTCGTCGACCATATTGACTTTAAAACTAAAGTTTATCCTATGACTCTTATTCTCTCATTATACACTTTTAGCTTTATTTATAAACGCTCATATTTCTGACAGAAATTTATCGGTACCGTGCGCCAATCGGAGAACCTATCGTTGTGATGAAGCCTATATTCTTCGACGTTGGATACTTCTTTGTCGCGCGTACGGCATACCCGCGTGAACGAGTATTTTCGACTTGAATATTTTATTGATAAAGACGTGAATTATTCCCGTGAATGTTTAATAAATTCTTTCAAAGTAATTTCATTCACTCGATAATGAAAGCTACACTTATTTACACGGATTAATAATAAATTTTATATTTCTTTTAAAAATTAATATTTGAATACTAACGCGTTATAAATGCTAATTAAATAATATTATAAATTGTAATAATTTGCCATCATTTGCATATTAAAATCGAATCTACAGTCTTATCAATACTAATAAACGTTAAGTTATGCTTGAGTGACACAATTATACCATAATCTTAATAAAGTACTCGTCGAATACATAAAATGTGTCTCGGAAACTCTTTCATTACAATCTTACATCATATTTACTTCATTCCAAGCCCATGACTCTCGCCAACACCAACGGCCGTTTCAAAAACGTCTACGAAATCTGACCGTTCAGTAACGTTAAATCTGGCTCTTTAAAAATCTTATTTACGTACTTCGATACAAGCACGAGCGTAGACGCACGCAGTGCAACGTCCGCGCGTTGTTATTTATCCCGCGAGCGCTTGCATTTTTTCAAAATCCTTCCCACCTTTCTTGGCTTCTTTAACTCCGCCGGTGGAAAATGATACCTCGGGATGAATGTAAAACGGGCGCCCACGCGTCGTGCGTTTCTAACACCTTTTCGCTCGCTGGGGTATTATACGAAACCTTTTTAACTGTGCATAAGCGCGCCGGAGAGCCGTTTATATGCGGGATGGATAAAAAGGAGAATTAAAAAGTCGTTCCAGCCGAGAGCTATGTATAAAAAGGCGCGTGCACGTGGACCAAATTTTGCGAAAAAGGTGACGATTTTTGCGAGGCTCTTTTCGATTTCCTTTTTTTTACACCGAGCGCATGAGAATGTTTTCGTGCGACGATTTATGGAGGATTTCGACGCGAGTTATTGTTGCACTTTCGACGAGTATTTCGGATGGTTTTAGTAATTGGATGAATGTATTTTAATTCAATTCTTTACCAATTATGTAAATATATACATTATACGTAAAATATGTTTTTACAATCAATAAATAAATAATGGATTATTTTAAAAATATTTTATATGAAAATAATTAATTTGTAATTCTCAAATCAAGTATTATTTCGGTTAACTGCTATAAATAAATTTCAAAATTGTCTGCAATGGAAAATTTTTCCTCACCTAGGAAATTTATAACAAATAAAAAAATTCATTTTTTAAACTTTCTCCGGGGCAAAGTTATTACTGAGATATCATTAATTTATTCTAGCTCGATGACTCACGCGCTGTATTCTCCGCGATGTAACACGTTCTAACAATTATTATAAATCCATCAGTGTTAGAAACTTATCAAATTTATTAGTTGTCGCACCGCAAAATATTTTCTTCGAGAACGCATAAAGTTTAACATTTTTTACGAGAGTAAAAATAAACACATTAAACTTGCGTTAAAATCCCCTATGCTCGTTATTGAATTTCCCTTTATCTTCGTACATTATTAATTTATCCGTGATTTTTAATTTAAAATCATATCGCAATAATGTATTTCTCAAACGATTCGCCGACGCGTCCCTCTGCATAACCGATTTTTATCTTCTTTTAAACTTCGTGCGCTTGCGCGTATACGTATAAATAATGCACGCGTCCTTTAAACGCTCGTTTATCTCTCATAAATTTATTAAACTCGCTTATCGCGCCGATCAAAACTGCACAATCGGTCTCTCTCTCTCTCTCTCTTAACTCTCTTATTATTATATTCGCACGCCTCCTAATTTCATATAAATTACGCAACAAATGAGGCTATAAAACATTTCGCGTATTGATTTTTACACACAACGATCGTTCAAGGTGTCGCGCGTGCGATATTAATCTTGCTTACACAGCCGCGCGCTCGCGCGCGCCGGTATCGTCTTATCCCCCGATCGATGCGCATCGCCTGTATCTCGATTCATCTAATTTCTTCCCTCCTTAGTCTTTGTGTATACTTGAAGGCATACGCATTTTTGCGCGTTATTATCGTTATTCCCTATGCGGGGAGATCAAACCGATCCGCCGGTAGATTATATATGCTACTGTTTGCACTCCCGGACGAGTGTGTAAACCGAGCGGCCACTGGTTCAATTTTAACACGCGTAATAATATTGGCTACGTATATATATATATACACACACGCTTATGCTCGATGAAGTAGAGGCAATGAAAGGTGTATGAATTTATGGAGAACGAGCGGCAGCACCGAATTGAGTGCGCGGCCCGCGCAGATGGAAAGCGTACGCGAGGCGACCCCGAAATTCAGTGAGCTATTGGTAATTTATGCGTTTTGATATTTATCATTTCTATGGGCCGTGCGCTGCCTCCCGATAACGACGAATATTTATGCATATGTTTAAGACCGATCGAAAAATATATGTTGTTTATAAATATAAATGCGGTTAAAAGTAAGAGGTATTGTGTCGGCATGAATGGATTGTATAATCACGGGAATTTTATTTGCCTTTAAATACATTTTTCCCACATCTGAGATTTTCTTTGTTCTATATTCTTATATAAATAAACGTTCGATAAACTTTTTCCAATATTGTAGTGTAAAAAATTGTGCTTGATATTTTTTTTCACGCAAAGGTAATTACATTATAGAATAATAAATATTTATTATCTCGTAAAAATGTTTTTACGTATTTTGATTCGCGTTTTATCAATTTCGTCTGAAAAGGATTCGGCATAAAAATGTTAACAGCGCCGCGTTTCGTTTATAATACTCAATAATTAATCATGGCGTTTTAACAGTAGAATATAACCAACAAAAAAAATTTCTCCGTTAAATACACGGTAATAAATTTGCTCGATTAGTTGTCAAGATAAGCCCCTTTTTCAAATAAACAGAATTTTCATTAATTGTTCGAATCATAACAAGATTTATATGCCACGCCAACGTTAAACAAATTCTTGTGCGTCTCGTTGGACTTTTACCACCTCGAATCAAAAAAGCGACGCTCGAATTATATTTTTAGAACGGCCTCACCTATACGAGAAATTAAAACGCGATTTAATATGGAGTACACGATGCGAGCGAGCGAAAAATAAGTGTAAAGATATTTAAGCGGAATGCGAAAAGAAGAAGGAAAAAAACGGGATAAAGAGAGAGAGAGAGGGGGGGGGGCTAAGGAAAAGAAAGAAAAATAAAAAATTAAAGTCACGAAGGAACAAGCAGTTACTTGTGTCACCGAATAACAGCGCACCGCTATAAAATGCATATAATTGCCAGCGCGCCAGAGCGAACGAAGCAAAATCGTACATACCAAAGAAAAGAAAGAGAAAGAGAAAGAGAAAGAGAGAAAGAGAGAAAGAGAGAGACGATATCGGAGCAAGCGT
Source organism: Chalcis sispes (assembly GCA_949987625.1). Lineage (NCBI taxonomy): Eukaryota > Metazoa > Arthropoda > Insecta > Hymenoptera > Chalcididae > Chalcis > Chalcis sispes. The sequence goes on from OX465096.1 coordinate 2,393,412, forward strand.
TTCTCTCGAGTCCGATTGGGACGAATAACGTATGTCCGACAACGCGAATCGCTCGTCGTCCTTCTTTCCTTCTTCTTCCTTTTCCATGTTCGCGTTGACTTTCGCGCACTTATATTCTCCCTCGATCTCGCGGCGCTCTTTTTTTTTTCTTTATCCCTCCGTCTTCTCTTCTCGCGTCTTCTCTTGTTGTTTATCCTTTTCCGTGCGCACTCGTACGTCCTCGTGTCCGAAAAATTTTATTTTTCGATGTGTAAGCTCAAAGCCGTAGGTAAAAGAGAGTAATAAGCAGAGATTCAATATAGTTACAGCGTTTTCTCTTTCGTCGCGTGTATATGACGCGATTTTACGGGGAAAGTTGAACGCATAGTAGCGAAAAGGATAAACGAAGATAGGATGGTTTTTTATGCAAACGACAAGATTCTTAACGGTCGATCAATTTGGCGCTCGTGCGCGGATTTTATAACGAAGCGCGCGGCTATACGTATTGCCACGATTCACAAAAAACGGAAAAAGGGAAAGAAAGCCAAAGCGAAAAAAAGGGGGAGGGATGGAGGGAGGGAGAGAGAGAGAGAGAGAGAGAGTAGCTTGATATATCTTTGCTTCTTTCGTAGCCGAGTGGCTTGTTAATTTTACAATATATATATATATATATATAAGAGAGTGAATTAATTTAGACGTTTAGCGATAGCGAGATTCAATTCGTGTCGCTCGTCAAGTACATAAACCGATCGGCTATAAATACATGTACATCGGAAATAATTGATTCGGATTAACCGATAAAATTTAATGACGCAATTTAGTAAAAACGATGCCGAAATAAATAAAAGAAATGATTGTGTAAGTTTAATGAAAATTATCTGTTCGAGTCATTGACAGTACTAAATCTCCTTTAAATTATATAAATATTTGTTACATTAATTAAAAAATATTTCCGTTTATATACCGATTTGTTTAGTATTTTTTAATTATATAATACCATTTTAATCTTGATCTCGATGAATTATTTTTAAACGAACTTGTCGATGTAAAAGTGAATTTTTTTAAATACATTTTAGTTATACATGATTACATTGATACTTTATTAACCTATTTAAAAAAAAAAATGCTTAAAAAATTGTAAAAGTTTCTAGTGAGTACGCTAAAATTTTATTCACCGTTATATACAAACAAAAAATTGAAAGGTTGAATGAGCATCTTTATTTTCTACCTCAGTGGCTGGCGTTCAACCATTTTACCAAGACAATAAGCTCGAGCGAAGCCATCGTGCGATCCATACAGAAAGAAAAATCATAAGACCAAAAAGGCACATAAACCAGAGACAAATATCAGCGGCGATATTCACAATAATTCTACGCGCGCGCGTTGTCTTCGTGGACATATTTCCCGCAGGAAAATTGTCATTCCGAAGCCTCGCGCTTGATCCCGACTCGCTTCTTCGTTTCTCTTTCGCTCTCGGTCCTATAACCTTTATTACCTACTTTAGCGTGGCTTTCCGAGTTATCTGTTATACGGGCGACCACCGAGCCGTGGGACATACGTTACCGCGCGACTTCTCTCTTCCCTCGCTCGCGAGCGCGAACGTTAACTTACGCTAGCTACATACATTATTAGCGAGAGCGCGGAGGAGAAGGGATTAAACGCGAGAGAGACGGTGTACATTTAACAGACTGCCGAGCCATCTCCAGCGTTTCTCTAATTCACGGGACTTTGGAGTACGCCGACTCTCCTACATCGTTCGCTTCTTCTCGTTCCGGCGTCGCTTCCGCTTTTCCTATTCCTTACTTCCGTATTTTCTGAGCTCGCCCTCCAGCCTCTCGCCGCTACTTCTCCACTCTCTTTCTCTCTCACTCTTTACGTTTGCGTGGCAGCCCATACGTATGGCTGCGTAACTTTGCGCGTTGATGAAGAGCTAGCTCGCGCTCTATGGTTTTAACTCTAGCCGAGAGACTTGTCTTTTTCTCGACAGCTTGGATACTTTTACAGCTGCTAACTGAAATATGCTGGTTCGGCTCAACGTGTCAATTCTGAATGTATTTATAGATTTGAGAACTTTGAAAATTTTGAAAAATGCATTCTTGAAAACAGAGGCTTGATAAAACGAACGGTTGCAACCTTTATTCTTCATTTTCTTTTCAATGGCAAACGATAAATATATCCAAATACTTTTGTTAAATATTTTTTCGCACAACGCCAGCATCTTAAATATTTATAGATCCATTTTATACCAATTTTTATCGCGTAAGAATGTGCAAAGTAAAGAAATCGCCGTTGTTTTCCATAAAGCAGAAACGCGGTATAATTCAGAAAAAGACTCGATACGTCTTTGTCGCAGCTCGGAAAGACAACAAAGCGAACACCTTCTCCCGACCGAGCTACACCTACGCTTCGCCATCGCGCTATAAAGACGCCGCCGCTGCGTTCCTCCTCCTCCTCCTCCGATTTTAACACGGAGAGCTATATACGCGCGAGCGCTACTGTATGGAAATTTGCGCGCGCGACAGCTGGCTGTATAGTTTATAAGCATATTCACGTTGCGTACAATCGTAAATCGCAAATATTCGCTCTTTGCGGAGATCGGGAGACGGAGAGATAAGAATTTCGCGTCGCGCACTGGCATCCCGTGAGGTTTTAGTGAAGCTATTAAAATTGAGCCTCGATACAGAATTAAGACATTCTATCCAATAATAACGTCATCGGTGAGAAACATTTAATTATACTCGGTAAGTAGAAGAATAGATCACTGTTCGAGCGTTCCAAAATTGATGGACATAAGAAGCTTAACTTGTGGGGCGCGACCTCAAATTAAACGACGCGAGGACGCATAATAGAAACGTAGGACCGAATTAGGGCCGCGGCGCCGCGCGCACCTTGGCACATCGCGTGCTCGCGCCTCGAAAGACGGAGAGGTTACAATAACGGTGGAGTGGCTTGTCGACGCGATGAGGAAATATACTCGCGCGAACGACTATCTGATTTCAATTATGAGGATACTTGAATTAATTAAGGAACGATTTTACCCCGCGGTGTCTGCGTGTTTCAAATAATAAACTCGCGAAGGATATAAGTACTCCGAGGGTTTTTCTTCGAGATTCGTGTTACGATCGAGCGATTTTTTATTACCTTTTCGCGAGGATTTTAACGAAGGATTAATTCTGACCTCGATATTTCCAAACGCACATCATCGCAGATGAGGTAGATGTACACGGTTACGGAGATTCGTCGTGTCAATATAAATGAGTTTGCGCGTGTACGAGCTCCTGGAACGTACAATGCGTTATCACAAAGAGCTCCGAGACGGGGTACGGAGCACATACCTCGCGACGTAGAAACACAGCGCGAGGGCGTATATGTGTTATCCGGCAAGCTTGCGCCAAAGTTAAATGAATTCGAAATGATCGATAAACTTTATCATTGATCAATTAAACTTTGGAACGTGTGAGTGACGCCTCCCTCTCTCTCTCTCTCTCTCTCTCTCTCTCTCTATCTCTCTCTTGCTTGCTTTCAATGTTATAAGCGCGCGCTTGCGTGCATAAGGAAAAGTGAACGAGGGAGGAAGACGGTTATTTAATGAATGCTAAATGTCGGGCGCAACAGAGAAAGAGACGGTCGTTGGGCCAACCGTTGTCTAGCCCGAGCTTCTTCCTAAGATGCCAGGAGAGAGGTAGGGGAACGGAAGGAGGAGGACAGATCCTTGTCATGTTTTGCAGTAAAGTTTAAATTGCCGCGAAATGGAAGCACCGGGGCGCGTTATACTGCGCGCCCACGGTATCAGCTCCAATGGTCCAATACATCAAGCCGACGCCCGAGCGCTGGCTTAATTTAGCGCCGGGATTATTATGCAATTATCTCGCGTTCTCTCTCTCTCTCTCTCTCTCTCTCTCTCTCATTCTTTCTCTCACACGCACTCGCGATAATGTTGGATCGATAGAGATGGAAAGAATGAATGGTATAATGCCAACGTTATGCATACGGATTCAAGCCCGGCTTATACTCTCTTTCTATCTTTTTTCTCGATTTTTTTGAGTTCGAGGGATATTTTATGGAGAGCGAGGGAAGCGAATCTTTGCATTGTTTTACACCGGTGAAACGCGAAGATGCACTGCTGGTTTCTTCCGCGAGACTACGACCTGGGAATTTTGCCTTGGGCAGAAATACTCCGCGCCATTTTAACGTGACTCGAGAAGAATTGTTTTAAGCAACAAAAATATAAGTTTCCTTTTTTTTCATCAATGAAGTAGAAAATTGTACGAAATTTTCATATTATTATTATTATGCCTAAAGTCTTCCAAAAATAATTATTGCCGAACGATTCATTTTCTTTTTATTGATTTTTTAGAATTCTTAAAATTTAATTTACTTAAATATATTACCTAAATACTTATCTTAATCGCAAATTTTATTCTATCAATTGATTTTTTCAAGAATAAAATATATTTTATTAAAATATTTAAAGTTATGAGCTAAATATTGGCACATTACAAAAAAATAAATAAATAAACTTTTACACCGATTTTGCAGAGTCTCGGCAATAAAAGTAAAAAAAATCTTTATTGAAGCCTCTTAAAAGCGATAATTTTATTTAAACTCAATTTAAATGAGAGAAAGTGCAATCAACCTTATATAAAACGTTAAAAAAAAGAAAATAAAGAAGAAGTAATAGAGGAAATATCGTTACTCGCGCGTCCAAATTACTTTTACGATAGGTATATACATTCTTTTTACAACAGTGCGAGTTCCGGTTAATTTAAAGACGAGCACCGCGCTGTATAGCGCGCGCGCGAAATTTTGCGAGCCGCGCGCTCGAAAAAGCAAAATACATACACAGAGGGGAAGAAAAAGATAAAAAAAAAAAAAAAAAAAACGCGAGAAACTCGTTCTCTCTCTCTTTCTCTTTCTCTATCTCTCAGTCTTCGACGTACTTTGGTTTCGGTTACGGAAAAGAATTAAAAGCCGTACGCGTCGAGGTCGTGAGCGAGAACGAGCAAGCCTCGGGCGCAGGTGAGTCGTTTTATGACGCGCGCGTCCGTCGAACCCCTCGGAACGCTAATGAAAATATAAGTTGCACGCAATGAATTTAAATAAAAATCGAGGTATATTGGCTGTATCTCCGATTCCACAACGCTCGGGCAATATTAGAAAAATAATGAAAAGAATGAAAGGTATCCGGAGCTCTTATTTTATGCATGACTAACTGTGGGTGCTTTATCGTCAAAAATTTACCAGAGAAAAAAATTATTATTGTGACTCGATTCACAAAATAAATACACACCGTAATTTCTTTAGAGTATATCGGTATACTTACTTACTTTTATCGTTGAAATAATAAAAAAAACCTGTAAATTACCAACGACATTGTCGAAATTAAATTTTTAAAATCAAATTCAACGAGTTTAAAATTTAAAAATTTTGCGCGTGCAAGCCTATAAGAATAGAAGAATTAAAATTTTCGTTACGCGGCGAGTAAAGCACCTCATGTATCACTGCCTACACAATTCTTAACCCGAAAGGCGGCGATAGCAAAACGAAACGCGTACCACTCGAGCACAACTCTTCCTATCTCACTCTTTTTCTCTCCCTCTGGCAGACTCGCGTCTTGAATTAAGTATAACTAATATCGGGCGCGGAACATTCAGAAAACTTTTAGTATTCATTGAAAGACGTGAAAGGAGGATGCACGCGTTGAAAGAACCGAGTGAATAAAGAATGATGCTGCTACTGCTACTGCAGTCTAACGAAAGTATTCCACTATTTTTCCTGCTCCTACTACTACTACTACCACCGCCCGATTCCGCTTTCTTTATTTTCCCTTGCCTTCTTTCGCGAATCGCGAAATTTTCTTCCACCGTTTCGCCCCTTGCTTTTTTTTTTTTCTTTTTTTCTCTCCGGTATTCGTCTTCGTTCTCGTTCTTTTGCGCAACATTTCTTTCCGGCCGACGTTCGCTTTACTTTTGTTCTCTGATTTAAAAATGCGATGGTCTAACATTTTTTCCCCAAAAAAGACTAAATTTTTAAAAGGAAAGGGATTTTTTCACGTTTATTTATTTGAAATTATTTAGAAAGAAGCGATTTTTAAAATTTTGTAGTTAGTTGTACATAGGTTTGCTTTAAAAATTATTATTTGTCAAAGTAAATCCGTCAACAATAATTGATTTAATATATTTTTTAGAAATGTATCAAGTAAATCCATAAAATAAGTCGTAAAAAATGATATATGTATTTATGTTTAAACACCACAATACTTAGGTACATCTTATTTGTAAAAGAATTATTCAAGTAATATTTAATATTCATAAATCATTCATAAACCCGATACAATCGATAAAATATGAAAGGTTCAAAAAGAAAAAATATTATTCAATCGTAAAAATTATGAAGTCGCGTCTCGAATTAAAATCTCCATCTAAATCGACGAAGCGCTACATGACTGAGCCATGACTCTAGTCTATTACATTGCCCACACATTCACGTAATATTAACGAGCGAGTATACGTAAAGGCAGAGTAGCTACGGCGATTCTAATTGACGACGGGGCCGAGGCAGGTGGCTTCTTCAGCTCTCGCGATGTAGTACCGCTTCGACTTTCACTTACTCGTCCGGTTCGCTCGCTCCTATACCTGCGACCGATTCTCAAGCTGACACAGTTGCATTCCCGATATACGTCGGCGTCGGCGTCCTTGCCTTCTTCTTCTTCTTCTTCTTTCTTTCTCTGTGTTACTCGAACTCGCAGGAGGCTCGAACCTCGTTTGCGAGATTATTTACGAGCGGCGTGTAACAGCCGAGAGCTAGAAAAAAGGGAAGAGAGAGAGAGAGGGAGGGAGAGAGAGAGGAAGATGAGTGTGGGGGGAGGGGGTTCATAAGCGCTTAATTTATACGACCCGTGTCCAAGCAAGAGTCCAGCGGTGGTTATTTCTTGTCTTCCGAGGCTTCAAAGGGCATTCCTGTTGGCTCGACCGGCGATTTTCTCCTGCCCTTCATTTTTTGCCCTATTGTTCTACTCGATTCCGCGTCATTTGTCATATGTTTCTCATGGAGACGCGCATCACTGACCCATTTAACTTTGACTGACTTTTCAGGAATTTCATCTCCAAAAGTTCCGAGAAGAAAAGGGTTTCCGAGCGCCTAGCCGTTTTTGTCGTCAAACTACGGCCGTTACGTTCATACCGATTGACTTTCTAAAAATTTCCTTGAACGCGATGGCCGTTTTCAAACGAATTTTCGAAAATAGTTTACGGCGATTGTTCCTCATGAATTTACGAGTTATAAATGCTCAGGAAACGAGTAGGTTGTATTCAATTGCATGGTTTTCAAAAAAATGTGTTTCTGTTTCTCGTCGTCGTTTATTTCGTGTGTCATATTTTTTATAGGGCTCATATTACTTTTAATAATTCATATTACTTCGAATAATGGGAAATCATTGTCGTAAAATATTCAAAAATACAAACTCTTATCTCAACATTATATTTCAATTTTATTTACAATGATAATTCTATTTTCAAGGTGAAATATTCAATCGAAACATTTTTATAGCTCTTAAAGTTAGTCAGTATATCATACCAGATTGAATGGGCGTGTCAGATAAATATTACATACAAGATTCGAACTCAATAAACGATATTGAAATTTAAACCGTTATAATTTGTTGATAAAATATTGCTCATTTGATTTTAATATCAAATAAAAAACACATCGAAGAAACTTACTATTGACGTCATGGTGCTATTAATATTATTTAAATGTTAATAAAAAATTGAAAATTTATGGATTAAATTTTATAAAATTTATAATCAAGTAAAAATTTAAGTCAAATTGAATTAATTATCCTATTAAAATATAAGCTGAAAATACTAAATAATATTTGTATATAAGTATAAAATTAATTTCAAAATTAAAATAATTGGGAAGCTTTAAAAGTTTATCGAACAGATCATTAGTATTTGATATTGTAATAAAAAATAAGACATAAAAATTTTAATTCTTGGGTTGTAAAATATCACGGCTATTATATTAATCTTTCTTTTATTTAAAAAAAACGGCAGCTTTTACGCATGGAATTTTAAACAATTTCATTGTTACTGATAAAATTATAAAAGATATAATATTATATTATAGATCGTTAAGTAAAACTACAACTTTACACTTTAATGAACATCGTGTACTTAATCTAAAATTAATTCCATGGAAGTAACGTTGGAATCATTCGCGGTATAAAAGGACCTTATAACCGAAGAAATTAAATAGCAATCAACATCGAGTATAAATCGCTACACGCGCTTTACAGCTAAAACGACGTCGCCTTTAAAGAAGGCGAGGAGTGAAAAATAAAAAGCCGAAGAAAACCACCGCAGCGACTCTTATACATACACACACACACACATATATATATATATATATATATATATATATATATATATATATATATATATATATATATATATATATATATATATATATATATATATATATATATATATATATATATACTCTCGCGAGCATACCGGAATCGCGTAACAAGTGTGCGCGTATGCCGCGTGCACATATCGTAGCGGAACGGAGGTAAGGGCGAAAAACGCGTTTCATCGACATCCTCCTCCTCCTCCTCCTCCTCCTCATCGCTATATGGACACATCGACTCGGTGCTCGCACGTGCGAATTTCTCGGAAAACGTGGGTGTCGCGGCCGCCGGGAACTTTCATATAGTTTTATGAAGAAACGAGTTCCGAAACGTTAAGACACACAGCAACGACGGCAGCACGCGACGACGTGAGTGCGAAAACCCGCGCGCGCGCGCGCGAATAGATTATAATTCAAAGCCGCGTTATCTGATACTTTGGTAAGCCCGCGTATTCTCTCTTTCTTTTGCTCTCTCCCTCTTTTTGTCTCTCTCTCTCTCTCTCTTTCTTTTTCTGCGATCGTTATACTATACAACAGGCGTTAGCGCGCCCCTATGCACCGGCCACAATTTCACGTTGATTTTCACCGGCGAGTCATACGATACTAAAGTTACGACTCTGTCTACCTTTCTCCCCTCCCACTCCTCTCACTCTTTCTTATGGCAGAAGAGTTCGTAGGTATAACGCACGCATATACGTGGATAAAAAGGAGCGTCACGAGCGAGAGAAAGAACTCTTCGGACTTGTTTCAGACGGTCATTAATTATTTTGACCGTTACAATCGTGCGACCGGAAATCCTATGGCATCGTCTCGGTCACCATTCTTACCCTTTCTCTCTTGCGCTATTCTTTGCTTATAAACAAGACGCTTGACTTTTCGCCGCTGCTGTTGCTTTTTACCTTTATTTGCCTTTTTTTTTGATGAGAGGTTATTAAACGCGCGTGGACTCCGGCGCTTGTACTTGGATACTTTTGGTTTTCAAGATCGTATCTCTCGCTACTATTTCTCGCGGGTTTAACACCAAAAGTTAACAACGAATGGGAATAGACGGTCATGATCAAAAAGCCAATTTCAAATTTGTAAATATACACACATATAGAGGTGGAACAATGAAAAAACGAGAGACAATCTCTTGTTTTTTATCTGATTGTCGAAAAAATCAAGAGGCTACCATTTTCTTGGATGAATTTTAAGATTCTATATATATACGAATACGAAGATATATTGTCGGTCTTTAGCCATAATTTATATTTTGTATTCAGATTCTTGTCTTTTTCCAGGCTTATTTTTTAAATATCATATAAGCTTTGTATTTAATTTTCTCTAAAATATTTCTCGAAATGTTTAAAAGGCAGATCCATTAAAAATCGTAAAAATTTCGTAGAATCTGTTTAAAATCTCGTCAAAAAAACCTAACGTTCGATCGATCTTAAACCGTTTTGGCATATACATCGGTAAAATATAATCCCAGAAGAGTCTTTGGAATATTAAACGCGTGATTCCATAAAACAAGTGATAAGTAAAATTGACCTTCTAATAGTTTATTCAAGATGGAATAAAAAAAAGTCACGTTTCCTCATACCACGAGAGCGAGCCAACAACTTCTTACCTCTCCAGGAATTCCCCCATATCGATATTCTCGACATGTACGGCACTCTACATCCAGCGCGCGAGCATATTTCTCGGTATAAGCCTAGCTTCTTCTTCCTCCTCCTCTTCTTCTTTTTCTGCTGCTGCTGCTGCTGCTTCTTCTTCTTCTTCTTCTTCATCCTGCATTCGCGCACATCGCCTTATACACATAACTGTATAGAAATTTCATAACGCTCTACTCCCGATTCCAGCTCGACTTTCTTACTCTACGCATAATCGTCAGAAAGGTAAGCGTTCACGCATTAAAAATTAATCGAGCGCCGAGGAGCGATCGGTTCCGGGAAACGCGGCATTTCATCAAAGTCGATTATACCGTACGTCAAGAAGTCGTCGTCGAGGAAAGAGCTAGCATTTGAAGCATAACGGAAGGAGGAGAGAAACCCATCGCGCTTTTCTGCCCTCGCTTCGCGCCTATTATGGCGTTATGAACATTTAGTTGCGTCGTCACGATTACCGAGTCCCAAGCACACCTTCTTCTTCTTCTTCTTCTCCTTCTTTTCCATCGCTTCCGGCGAAAAAAGACGATCCCGAATCCCCGCGAGTCCGTAACTCCCCCGATCAATTACTCGTCTCCCTCGCGTTTGTCCGCGACTCTTTTGCTTTTCACGATATAAATAACTGTTATGAAAGGACGTGACTAACCAACGCATTTAACTGCAAACCCAAACAGTTTGCATAATATTGCTACAATATTAATCTAACCGATCGAGTTTAGTATGCCGATTGTTAATAAGTAAATAATTTTGTGATAGCTTTTCAGGATAAAATTTATCGATTTAAATTGTGAAATCTATTAGAATTCTTATCTCGATGACGAGTTAACCACTGGCAAAGAATCAAGTCCTCACAACTACATTAGTTCGAGCTCCCTTTTCGTTTGATTTCTTTATAAAATCTTCATTAAATTTAAACCACCAAATTATAAAGGCTATTCCAATATTGATGAATACATAAACCGCCAATCTTATCGTTACGATCGAGACCTAACGCTTACTTATACCTTGCACTCGGCTACACGTACAACCGGCCAAATAACGCGAATCTTAATTTTCGTTCAACATCGAGCTGAAAACCTCGTTTCTTTCTCACTCTCTGCCGATCCTCGTTGATAATTGAGCCAAAAAAACGATCATCGATTAAGGAAAATTACCCGCCTGTCATCCGATAACGCAACGCGCGCGCGTCGCTTAAAAGAGAGAAAAAATGCACGGCTCGTATAACGTCGATGGCTCTCTTGTTTTAATTAAACTATATAGACAGCGCTCGATGAAGCGGCTCTATAACGCATACGAGTGTAAGCATGAGTGTGCGCGTGCGTGTGCCCGCGTGTATGTTCATTTGTGGCTATGGAATTTCGCGAGTGGGCGCGAAATGCTATTTACGGCGCGCTTGTGAATGTATATCCGCGCAACTTTTTAACACCCGCGAGATGTCGAATAATATTAATAAATTTATGAGGACAATGTTATGCCCTCCCTGTACTTGGATGCATTCGATACTTTCTATGTAAAATTATATTTCTGATGATCTTAATAAAAATAATTTTTTATCGGTTAATATGTTAATTATAGGCAAGTTTTATAAAATTTACTAGTTTTGTTTATTCGAATATTTAATATAATACGAATGTGTATTTTTGATTTAAAAAAAAAAAAAAAAAAAAATATTAATGGAATTTCGTTAAATTATTTTCTTAAATTATGAAAATACTTGTTTTTTAAAAATTTTAAAAAACATTTCAATTTATTTGTATCATCCAATTTCGCTGTAAATTTTAATTAACGTTTGCAATTGAATGTGAAGCAATATTATGAAAATAATAAATAAAAAATGCATAAAATATTGCATCTATGGAATTTTTAATTTTTATCATATTTAAACTTTAATAAGCACAAGCGAATTTTGAATATCAAGTGCGTATTCCAATTTCTATATATGAATTTTTTTTTTTTTTTTTTTTTGCAATATCAAAAGAGCCAACATTTTTTAAAAAATAAAAAATTTCATTTCAGATTTGCTCATGTTCGCAAATTAAAGTAAATTGGTAAACACGTCCTTTAAATGTTAAAAATTGTTTTGCCTTAAAGTTACAGATGTTTCGGTTACGTGTAACCTTAGCGATAATTAACTCCTGATTCGAATCCGATAAAAATTAATGTCTCCTCGCATACATCAGCCAGAAAATTGATGCAATCTAAAAAAAATTGTAAGCTTGTTTAATTTTTTTCGTCACGAATATCTAAATTTCTTCAATGACTTTTAATATTGAAAAAACTAAATGCGATTTTTAGTTACAAAATTATTATTAATACTTTCTATTCGGATATCGTATGTATATAGACTCAACATCAATTTAAAAATAAAGTGGAAACCTCTCTCACTTTAAATAAGAAATAAAAAAGAATCGGATCGCACCTAATTTTTCTCACACAATAACAAGCCAAGTCGACACGTCGTCGTCTGCGCACATTAGAATTCAGCGGAAATATGTAAAAATTCACGCACGGCGGCGGCTTTGGCACACACACACACACACACACGCGCGCGCGCACACGCACACACAAGCGTACGTGTTCAAAGTCGCGAATTCGCGCTTGCGAGGCGCGCGCATAATGGCCGCGATAAAGAACCGGTTTTTGTAGCTCCTCGCGCGAACTCTTGGGACATTTTTTGGGCCGAACTTTGGTGATTTTATGTGTATAGCTATACGTCCACGCGAGCCCCGACGAGAGCGAGCGTGTATGTGTCACGGGGACCATTAAAATTCACCGGCATCGACGTTCATCAGAGAGAAAGAGAAAAAGACCCGTGACTGCAGAAGCAGCGTAAGAAGAAGAAGAAGAAGAAGAAGAAGCTTCTCTTTTGCCGCCTTCGCGTCACCGGTAAAACAAAATATATATTTACGGATGTAAGTGAAAACATAAAACTGAACCGACGAGCTGTATATGGGACGGTTCGCGTTCAAAGTGCTTGTTTTTTTTATACATCAATGTTTTAATTCAAATATCATTCTTGAGCATTTAAAATGTAGAAATATAATTAATTTTTTTACAAACAGTTTTCAATCCTTACACGCAATTGTGTGGAAAACAATATTATTCTTCGTTAAAAATCCATTTGCGAAATTGATTTTTCATACCGAAATTGAAAATTAAATAAAAATTACCAACTAAAACATTTCGCGTGTATAAAAGAGAAACGTTAACACAGCCATAAGGCGAGTCAAGCGCGGGAGCGTGAAACGGAAAGGTGTTGGTCGAAGGTAGAAAGAGGCGGGGGAGGGAAGGAGGCCCGATTGGCCATGTGGTATTAAAGGTGGGCCCCGCGCGCGCGCGTCCGCTCTAATTGATATTTATTATAATTGGCCCGGCACTTATCCGTGTGGATGAAGAGAGAGAGAGAGGAGGAGAACGAGCGAGTTGATATATATTCGAGTAGGGAAAGAACGTTTCGTCTCGCTTACACCAAGGCCCTCCTAATGATAATTCCATAACAAGGGCGGGACCCATTAACATAGTGAACTCGTCTCTCTCTCTTTCTCTCTCTCTCTCTCTCTCTCTCTCTCTCTCTCTCTCTCTCTTTCTTTTTCTCCTCAGTTCTCTTTCTTTATTTGGTACATATACCTGCTTAAAAGGTAAGCGTGGAAAAAGGCTGGTACAGGGAGTGGAATGCTCGGGATTTTAAATCGTCCAAGAGACAGAGATTCACTTTAGAATGAACTAATACTTAGTTTTTTGACTAATTTATTTTTTTTTCGAAGCTTGAAAAAAAAATAGTCACGGAGTTATCGGAGATAAAATGCCGAAGCTGAGTCACGTAGATTTTTTTTTTCTTTAAAAACACTAATATAAAATATATTTGGTTAATTGAAATGAAAAAATAATTTTCTCTGTTAATTTATTGTTAATCATTTAAATTATAAATAAATATATATATATATATATATATATATATATATATATATATATATATATGTGTGTGTGTGTGTGTGTATGATAAACGTAATAAAGAAATTGATTCATCTCTAAAATTTAAAAAAACTTTAAATATTATTCATCGCGAAGCGAAATTTTGCCGTTATTGAAGAATCAAATATGTTGTGAAAACGAACGATTTAAAAGTCTGATTTATTACCCGAAAAAACGATTAAAAAACTGTTTAAATTAATTTAACAGTATATCGCGGGACAATCTAAATTTGAGACGAATACAACACGAGGCTTTTATGCCCGATGCAGAACGACAAATCTCATACGACACGATTCCCCAAAGTATAAAAGAAAGCGACACAAAAAAAGACAGAAGGTGAAAGGGCTGCGACGCATCTCGAGTCATCTCCCGTGGGAAAGGGTATCCCAAATCTCGGTTATGTATCTCGTCGGCGGCATTTTCAGGAAGAAAAGGGTTTCGCGCGACTCCTTACGCTTTACTTAGAAGCAGCGCAGGTACAACCAAAACTCTCCGACGTAAGTGGGGGCGTGATTTGACGTTTCACTTATGGTGTTGCGACGCCATAATTCACGCGGCGCGCGCTCCTGCAGCGAGAGAAGAAGAGAGAAAGGGAGAGAAAGTGTGAACGCTCGTTCGAATTTAAACTCGGCGTGGAAACGTGAAAAGAGAGTAAAAGGAGAGCAAAATGAAGACGTTGCGGAGCGGCTATTTTTCTTTTTCTCTCTCACTCTGTCTTTTCGAGTAAATGGTAATCGCTTTTTAAGAATAAAATCGGGCCTCCTGCGGGTCTTATTTGTGTATACACATGTATACGCGTAGACGTAGAAATTTAAATTCCCGTACGGATATCAAAGTACGGCGCTGATTTATCGCGCGCTTCGGGTGCTTTCGCCGATAAATTATATCGAGAGAGAGAGAGAGAGAGAGAGAGAGAGAGGCAGAGAGAGAGAATATTAATATAAGTAATAATTCAAAGGCAATAACGATTATAAGACAATTTAATATCTAACGCGCAACGGCCTAACTTTTGCTTCACGAATTAGAGATATATTCGTATAATAAAAATCGACTTTATTGCGGAAAGCGCGCCCACCGCTTCGGTTGCCTTTCCTTATGAAATATCGAATACGTCATGATAAATTTTAGATAGATTTATTTTATTGTGCACTCTCGCGTATTTTAAAAGTCTGTCAAAATTTTTATGTGCGCGGGTATACATTTTTTTTTTATTTTTTAAACGACGTAACTTTGAAAGCCAATTTTATTATTTTGATAATCTCTTGAAAATGTCCCGAAATTAATACCATTCATGATGAATCGTTAGTTTGTAAAATTGATAAAATTAAAAAATTACTATTAAAATTAAAAAGTTAATAATTTCTACAAAATGTAACTAATGTACATGTCAAAAAATAACTTGTATTCGAAGCACGTAAAGCAAGCGATTACACGAATTATATAGTATGTATCGAATAGATAGCTACTAAAAATGCAAAAGATATACGCGAGATGCAAAGTTCCGCAAGGTTCCCATTGAGCGCGAAGCACGCGAGAATGACTCGTCACTCGAGATGGACGTGTGGCTGTCTCGTTCCCTTCGGTCCTTTTAAAAGTCGCTTCTTCTCCGCTCGACGATAAAGAGCCGTCGGCGACAAGTGTCTCTCGCGATTCTCTTGCTCTCCCATAGCAAGGCTTAACATTCTCAAGGACGTGGCGCACACGAGACCGAGGGAAAGAGAGAGAAAGCAAATCAAGAGCATCCGCGAGTCGCGCACACAAGCTACCGCGCATCTTTTCATATATTCACGTATGTGTATACTCGTGCGAAGGTCGGTGTGGAACGGTAAAAGAGAGAAAAAGAATAGATCGTCGGCATAGGGATATCTCGAAACGATCGTAAGGTGAGCACGAGAGTGAGAGAAGCGTTGTGTCGTCGTTGGCCGATTCTCTTCCTCTATCTCTTTCTCGCGCAGGCGCGCATATAAACGCGCCGAGGAATCAGGACTTGACTCGTCTCTGCAACTATTCCTCAGCTGTGTGTCGCGCGCGCCACATAAATTGTCTCTCCTGTCTGGCCGGGTGAAAGCTGGATTTGTTACAGTTTGCACTCCGAGGCAACGTTTTCGCCTCCTCCTCCACCTCCTCTTTCTTCTTTCTTCGTTTCTTCTTCACCTCGTCCCCTCTTCCCATGGATCGCGTCGTCGTCGACTCACGCGTGCGCGCGCGCGCGAGCTTCTGCGGTTGCGAGAAATCCATCCTGCGCGCCGAAGCAATCTTATCGCCACCACCCCCGAGAGAGAGAGAGAGAGAGAGAGTGAGAGTGAGAGAGAGAGAAAGAGTGAGAGTGAGATGGAGTAGCCGAGGACCGCCTCATTATCTCGCTCGGCAGCAGCCCCTGTACGATTTCTCGAGCTTCTTTTTCGCATGTTTCTTTCTTCTTTTCTCGCTCACGCTTTTGACTCTTTCTCGGTTTTCTTACACGCGAAAGAACAAGAGAGAGAAAGGGAGCTAAAGGTGGCTTCTGCAAGAGATTCTCGCTCTTGATTTGCCTACCGTGGACGCAGCAGGCTGAGATTCTCCTCTTGGTCAGAAGCTCCGGCAGTTTCTGATTTCGTGCGATTCTTTTTTCTTTTCAAGCGCAAGATCTGCCGAGGCGCATACACCGCAGGAATTCTTTGTATAAATGCTTAAACGTTGGTATCATCAACTTGCCGTATCAACGTAATAATTACCGTTTGATTTTTTCATTCAAGCAGCGTTTATTAATCTTCAAAAATATTGATCAAACAATTATGGAAGTCTTCATTTTATTAATATTCGCATTCTACAAAATAACTTATATACATTTGTTCTTTAAAAATTGATAAATCCTTAAATTAAAATCATACGAAAATTTTACCAGGAACAATATAAAAATCTCGAGAAATTCCGAAGACTAAAAAACCATTTTTCTCGGTTTGAAAATCGTGCCCATCGCATTGCTGCAGCTCGGAGAAATCAGATATCGGGATTAAACAACGCGCGTGACGAGAGCGCGCCATTAATTTTTCTAACGAGTTCGGCATCGCGTCCGAGGCGCGGACGGGCGCGCGCCAACAGCTCGGCCGACACATTCCCGCCGACGCGGATGCAATCGCACTCCGGAGCATCAAGATCGGCTCGCGTCCGGGAGCACCTTGGATGACGATTGGCCGCCGTTCGCCGGACTCGGTTCCTCCGTGCGAGTTTGTGCATGTGTCTGTGTATGTGTATCGACCTCCTCTTCTCCGTGCGATAATCGCACACCTGCGCGACTCACCTTCGCGCGTTGATGGGATGAGATGGACGGCAAATTGAACGATAGTGTCGGATACGTGAGCGACGTTTGTCAGTCCGGGAAAAGTCACTCCTTTGTCCGAGTACTGCTGCGAGTAAGCCCACGTTGCTTTATTGGGGCATTTGTCCAGATACGCTCTTTTGTCGCTTGTTCTTCGGTGATTGTTTTCTTTTTTTTCCTTTTCAAAGCGAGGGAGAGCATGTAAGTTTTTGCGCTCTAAAGTGTTAATCGTTAAGTTGAAATAATTTGTGATTTTAGATCGTCCCGATAAGCGCGTAATTTATTTAAAAATCGCGTTGAATTAATTATACATCGTAGTAATTGAGAATTACGAGCAACATTACGCACTAAAAATTAATTAAATTCGTCATAAAATTTTATCATGAGATAAATAATTTATTATCAAGATTTTTTGATAATTTACGACTTACTCAAACTCTCGAAATCTCGGCGTTTTTTCATTTTATTTTATTTTTCTTTTTTTTTTTCTTTTTTTTTTTTTTTTTTATCAACGATTTCAGAAAGATAATTTTTACAACTCGATGCTATCTAACGGCACACAAAATCTCTGATTTACGTTTCTTTCTCAAATTCCAAAAGTATATTTCAATTAATTTTACAGTTTGCTTTGCGTATGAACAAAAAAAATATATATATATATATATTTCTTGATCGTGAAAACAAAAAGATAAAGAAAAAAAGGAAAAATGCAGTCAAGGCACATAAAATTAGAGCGGAATCTCCGCTTCGAATGTCAAGCTAATCGCGAAATCGCGTGCGCGTCTTTGTCCTTAATCGTTCGATCGACTCGCCATAACTCGATTATAATTCATACGCGCTCATCCTTGGGCATTAATCGGTTGCTTGAGCGAACCTCTCGCACGCGCGCGCGCGCCACAACAGGTGTCACCGATATGGCATGTTGCCTCGCGCGCGCAACCCCGCGCGCGAACTCTACATGGCGCGCCTGGCTTTTTGCCTCCTATCATTTTTCGTATCGCTCTCGTTTCCTTTGCCAGCTATCTTCTTTCTTCTTTCTTCTTTTTCTTTCTCTATCTCTCTCGCTCTCTCTCTCTCTCTCTCTCTCTCTCATTTTTTCCGCGCACAACGAGCCGCGCGCGTTTTTACCTCGAGATACGCGTATAGCTGCCGTTCTCCCTCTTTTAGCTTGCAATTTGCTTCCCGTTTTTTCGCGACGCACCGTCGCTTAAGCGCGAGCCAGAGCCACACGGCTATATGAATTTGAATGTTTTAATATTCATAGCGCGAGCGGCTCGTGGAATTTAAGGACTTTATTTCGTGCCAGAAGCGACAGTCGCGATCCCTTCGCGCGATCTCTCCGTACTTCGAGCGGCCACTCCTACCTCTACCTTGTTACGACACGGTATGCACACCTTTACCTTTGAGTAGCGGACGCTGCTCCATTTTACATGTTACAATGAAGAAAGGGATTACTTGCGTGTATAATAAAAGGATTGTCGAAAGAGAGAGGAAAAAATGTCTCGATCGGCAGCTGCGGATTGTTATTATGATATTCACGCAGATTGTGTTGCAACGTCGCGATAAGTTCGATTTGATGATTTAATTTTTCATTTTGATGGCTATCACTCCATCGTTCCGCACGCAATAAATACACGATAAGTTGGACATTTACCATTTAAAGCGTAATTTACTTTGACATCGTGCTAATTAAAAACGTGTACTATTAAAATACAATTTTAAAATTAAATTGAAATGCTTGCCAATACAGTCAATAACACGTATATTATAATTATTAATGAATGTTTAATATTTTAAATGACAATAATTAAATGTATATATAAAGTAATATATGTATATGTATATTATCTTACGAAAACATGAAAATTAATATTCAGATTTAATTAAGTATAATATATTATCAATACTTACTTTTCATCTATGCCAAAAAGAGACATCGATCGATCAAACAATGAAAATAAATCTCATTTTCTCCAAAAAGGTGCAACAGGTCCCTTAGACCGATCGATTTCTCGGTGATACATCGAACGATAATTGACAACGCTAAGCTCGTTTTGCACGATCTCGGCATACTTTTCTCTGTAGTATCCGAGACAACGACATTAATTCGCAAACGAAACCTTTCCCGCTCTCTTCAGCCCTAAGCGGAAACAACGCAACCGGACCTGGCCTCGCGCCTCTCGTACATCGCAGGTATCCGCGACACAAGTTCAAGGACAGCATCCGAAGAAGAAAGAATCGGCGGCGCATGCACGGATGGAAGCCGCGCGCACGCGAAAACAATCCGATCGCCGGCAACACCAGAAGCGGTAATGGCGGCGGTAGCTCTCTCTCTCTCTCTCTCTCCCTCTCCCTCCCTTTTTACAGAACCCTTTTTGTATCGGTTAAGCTCGATCGAAGACGGAACTCACACGTTCGCGCATACATACAACACACTCGGAGATCGAGAGTTGCACCTTCATCTCTTCCTTTGCGGCGCACGGTGTGCGCTCACCGCTGGCTAAAAGGAGCGCGAGCGCGTCTCGCGGCTTCCCATCCATAACGAATCGATCCGAGATCAAACGCGATCGAAGCGCCTCCGGAGGTACGTGAAACGCGCGCGAGATTTATGCGCGCGGTCGATCGAGTTTCGCCCGCGCCGCGAATACGTATTTGCGAGCATACGAGGAGACGAGGAGAACACGTCGGGGGATATACGAAGCGCGAAGAAAAAAGAGCGAGCGAACGAGAGAGAACGAATGGTGATAAACAGTGACGGAAATGTATGCTGTGCAATTTGCGATTGCTAAACTTTTTTCGGCTTCGTTGTTGGAGTATCGATCGCTTTATATTTGGCCAAGTAATTTTTTAAATTTTGATAACGACGTTTTGTAACTGGGAATAGATGTTGATTTTTTGTCGAATTTAATAAATGTACTTTATACTAAAGGAAAGGTAAATTTGTGATCGGTTACGAATTTCTTCGAAAAAATAATCTTAATAGTAAATTCAAATCACATTAAAAGCGAAGGAAAAGAAAAGAGGTAAAAATCAGAAAAAAAAATCTAGAGCGAGAAAAAACACTTAAAGGGGCGACGGTGAAACAAGGTAAAAATAAAAAGTAGATAACGAGAGCTGGAAAGGGAAAGAGTGGGAGAGAACGGGACTGTCGAATTTGCGAAGAGATTTCTTCGTTTCACGGACGCGCGCTAGACACTTTGACGTGCTTTAACGCACCCTTTGAACGAAATGCCCCGCGGACCGGACTCTTCAATGCTATCGATCCAGTCGCGCTGGTACTTTTCTCGGCCAGTCAGTTACTGCCTAAAGGAATGGACTACCACAATCTTATTCTTCTCGTTCTTTTTCTCGTGCTCTCGAAATTTACTTTCTCACCGTTTCCATGCTTTTGATGATCGATAAAACGAGGCTTTTATCGAATATTTGACCGTTAATTAAGATAATAATAATTAATAGATAATTCGGACGTTTATTTTGAAAGGGAATTAATAGATTATTTGGTAATATTATGCTGGTGTTATTTTGGTATCCGTCTTTCCCAAATATGTAAACAATTATATCATTGATGGAAACCTACTTATTGAAAAAACGTTCAAAGTTTACAAATTAATCAAATATCTCAATCAAGATACAATATTTATGAAAATTTTCTAATAAAAAAAATATTTTTCGTTTTAAAATGTTGGCACAGTTTAGATCGAATATATTCAAGATAAAAAGTTCTGCGTCATAAGTCTTCGATTAATAAATCAATCTATTAAATTTATTTATTTCTAATCGATACACGCATCTAAATAATAATAATCCTCAAAGGTTTTATACAACCTCTTTCCACCGAAAAAAAGTCAAAGATTTAATCGTTACGTCACAACAGAAACGTCATCTCGAAACTCCGTTTGATTTACATCCGGCAGTACTGCCAAAGAGTCCCGCGCTCTAAAGGTAGCCGAATACAGAGAACTAAGGAGAATAAGAAGAACTCGAGGTAAAAAGAATGAAAAAGAGAGGAATATATATATATACAGCTCTGGGAGCCGTGTGGCGCGAGCGCGCGAACGCTTATACATAAAATATTACGCGGACCGTCATATCGTTATATGCCAGAGCAATCGCGAGCGGTGCATCCGACAAAGGGGCGCGCGAGCTTGGGAATCTCTTTGATCCTCGAGCGCTCGCTTTCTTTCTTTACTTCTCCGTTTCTCTCTGTCTCTCTCTCTCATTTCTCTCTCTCTCTCTCTCAGCGGCTGCCGACGCCCGCGACACGCAACGAAAAAACGAAATTATGATCGATCGCGATTGCCGCCGCAACAGCTTTGAGTTTCGCTTCTTTCGGATCGCGCGCGCGCTTCCTACTTTTTTACTCGGACGACGCAACCTTGCGCTCCCGAGGGGACCGAATGCTTATATTTATAGCGGTATGATATTCCCTTTGCATATTTTCGGCCCGAGGGATATTTGTTCGAGCATGGTTTAAGACATTGTACATATACGCATGGGTAATGTAAATAATAATACCGGTGAAATTTGCTTCTGTGATCAAATCGGCGATTCCATTTCTATTAAAAAATTTAATTTTAAAAATTATATTTTCAAATTTAATTTTGTAAAGCATGAAATCGCAATACGTTTATATTATTTACTCGTAAGTAAAATGTTTACAGACGCGGTAAAAATTCATACTATACCGTTAGATTTATTAGCTCGGTCGATGAACGTTACTTTTTTTCAAACAATTAACCCGGTGCGCGGTGCAAACATATAAGAGCGCGGTAATTATTGGCCCAGTTCATCGTGCTAATTGCGCTGATTGCCGAGCAGTCAATTATCCCCTACATGCGCGTATTTATTGGTTGCTTTTACAAATTAAGCTCGACCAAGTACCGGTGACAAAGAGGAAAATCAAAACAAGCCGAACAAAAAATATTATCGAGCTCCCTGATTATGCGGTATTACTGTTGCCTCATCCAGTTGTGGACAAATCGCCTGTTTTCCGTTTAGATCTATAAATGTTAATTAATTTGTAGCGTGCATTCAACGCACAAAGATTTATCTTTGCCTTTTTTCTCCCTTTCTCTCTCTCGTAAATGAATAATTTTAAAATAGTCATTCTAATCGAATATAAACTAATAAAACGTTTATGATTGTAAAAAGAACTTAAGTATTACTTTAAAAATACAGTTTGAACACGTATTCCATAAATCAAGAGAAAAGAAGCAATATTTTGAAAATTCTATAACTATTTACGTTTTTCTGCGGTAAAATTTCTTTCCATTCAACAACTTGACCTTAAGCATTAGACATCTCTCGTTAAAGGATACCAAAGGAAAATTACCAACGAGGTAAAAAGGCGTAAAAACCATCTCCTAACAACTAGACATCGTAGCCTCGTCGTCGATCGTCGTCCGCAAGCCCGCGCATTAAAATCCCGCGATATGACGCTCCGCGGGTATAAACCGGGGTAGAGCTCTCGTTGAGGAGGAGGAAGAGGAGGAGCTCGGAGCGCAACGGCAAAAAACGCCGGCGCGGACTCGTTATGCCGAGAGACAAACGACGATGACAAAGACAACCGCGAGATCGTTGCTTAGCGCTCTCTCTAAATTTATAGAGCTGCGCACTTCTCTCGCTCTCTCTCTCTCTCTCTCCCTGTCTCTCTTTCTCGTTCTTTCTGTATACAACGTGAAAAATCAAAGCCTCCTTAACGGATACATTTTCTATCTCTTTCGCTCTAAAGACGAGGCCGCGAGACTACTACCGACAGGCATCCCGCAGCGCAATGATCTTCGATTATCGTATATGGGTACATATTTTTCCGACTCTCTCTCTCTCTCTCTCTCTTTTTCTGTCTTCCTCTCTGGTTATTTCTTGCTTGCTCTCGTCTTTCACACTACGACGTGTGTGATGTGGACGGGTGAAAAAAGCACGTCGAGCGGCTTCCCTATAACTCGATGTAAATAATTGACTTTAATTGTATTTTATTATGCTTTTATTAGTTTATGCAATTTCTCGAATTGGAAAACAGCTGATGCTCTCGCGCGATGCCCGATTCGGATGGCATTCCTTGAATGCCTAGTTGGAATGTGCTCGGGATTAGCCGAGGCATGAAATGATTTTCTGTAAACGAGGCTTTTCATTATAGGAAATATTTCTTACTCGGGATAATTAGGAACGTATCGCGATTATCAATTATGTATTTTTATGCTCTAGACACGTGGCGTGATCTACTTTTTACTTCTGAATAATTTAAGTATTTGCACGCGCTTTTACTTTAAAACTTTTTCAGGGTACTATATATCTAATTGTATGGATTTTATTAGTTACTCATTTACGAGCTTGATATTATAATATAAAGAGATTTCAACTTTGATTGATATTTTTCGAAAAAAAGGCGCTGGATTTGGAATTTTTTTTTTCTTTTTATAATAGATAAAAAAAACTTTCATTTTAAAATGTAGAAATGAAGCTCAGAAACGAAAAACTCGGCCCATTTTACGCAATTTTCACAAGCGCGTTCGACTTCAAACTAAGTTTACATACTGAAAAAAAAAAAACCCTATTCCTAAATTACAACACGGCAAATAAAAACAGAAAGCAGCGACGGGAGGGAGGAAAAAAATGTGACGCATGAAAAAGGAAAACAAGAAGAAGAAGATAAAAAACGACACGAGCGGCAAGAGCGGAAACGCGGTACAGAGAAAGAGAGAGAAAGAGTTTGTTCGTTCGTTCGCACTCACGCGCCAAAGGCGTTAATCGAGGCTCGCGCTCGCCGGTTTATTTTTCACCTCGCGCGATCATTGAAACGCGCGGAGCGATCGTAATTATTATTCCGCCCCTATATACAGCGCCAGGGGGTGCTCGAACCCGTAGAAAGAGAGAGCGCTCTATCGGGAGAAGAGCTACGCGGCACCGAGCAAACGTAACGTAACGCGGCGAAACGAGGCGAAACGAAACGAGCTTCGGAGTTACCGCTCTTCCTCCTCCTCTTCCTCCTCCTCCTCCTCATTTCTCGTGTAACTCTCTCTCTCTCTCATTCTCCCTCTCACTCTCTTTCTCTCTTTTGCAGAAAGGGGATAACGGTCCAGCAATCAATAACTTTGAAACACACGACGCAACGTTTGGGGAAACAAATTCAGCAAGTTGCTTGATTGGAAAACCGGGAGAAACAGCGGCCCAGAGGGGGAGGGGAGAACTGCATCGGCGAACGCTTCAATGCCGAATCTCTCCTCTCTTTCTTTCACTCGCGAATGTATATGCCGTACTCTTTTTCTCTTTCTCTATACGGACGCTCGCGAAAAAACGCGTCCAATTCTCCTATATTTGTCCCTGCGTCGCGGCATAAAGACTAGGAGAGAGGAAAACAGCGCCCAGAAGAGGAAGAGGACGAGAACGAGCAGTAGGAGGAGGAGGGAGGGAGAGAGAGCTCAGGATAGAATACCGTCCGGTCACCTCTATACGCGCGTCTCGCATAGTTGCACTTGCTGCACGATGCACAACCTCTGCACCCTCTGTAATTGTCGCGCGCCATCCTCCTCTCTTTCGGGCATTACTTCTGTTCTTCTTCCTTTTTTCCGCTCTCCCTTTCTCTTTTTCTTTTTTTTTTCATCCGCACTTGTACGCGAGTTTTCTCTACACATGAACGCGAATTATTCCTTTCTGATTCTCGAATACACATATCAGTGTGAGCGTGTATATATGCATGTATACGTGTGCGAATGTGCGAAGTGCCAGCACTGCCGAATGAAAAGAGAGAGCGAGCGTGAGAGAGGGAGAGAAAGGGAGAAAGAGAACAGAGAGAGAGAGAGAGAGAGAGAGAGTTAGCTGCTTGCCCCTTTTCTCTCGCGGGATGCACGCGTTTTATTTCCAATTCGAAGAGACGAACAATAAACCGCTGCGCCTCTCTTTCTCTTTTTAAATGTTCGCCCGTCGTGATGAAGGACATAAAACGAGCGGGAGAGGAGAGAGAGAGAGAGACAGAGAAAAGCCACGCAGTATTCGGTATAGGGGAAAAGTTTCGCTTTCTCTCTTTCTCTCTCTCTCTCTCTCGCAATGCAAAAAAGGGCGCCGAAGCGATGAATGCATTGTTGGAGAATTAATCGGAGGAACTGCACCAGCGCAACGCGATCGTCGCTTTGCCGTCGCCGTTGCCGCCGCCGTTGCCGCCGCCGTTGCCGCCGCAGAGATGTGAAGGCGGGCTGAGCTGTTGCTGACGGAATGCTGCAATTTTCCGTTTTTTTTCTTTGACTCGCTTTTTCGCTACGTTTTTTCCCCAGTCATCTCATTCTCTGTTTGTAAGCTTTTTCTTGTTTTTGAGGCTTTATTTATTTCGGCAGAGCTTTTTTCGAAAAAGAACCGAGAAAAAAGATTGAATCTCGCGGTGGGCTTTATCAATTATCCGATTTTTTTATTTTTATTGTGATTTCAGTCATCTTTTGTTTTGTTTCAAATTATAGTTAAGTTACGCTGCCAATTTCGATTACAATATAACCCGAATTTAAAAATAAATTATAATTTTAAATTTATTTATTTAACATCACAGATAAAAAATATTGAAATTTCATTCCATAAATTAAAACAATTTATTCACACCAACTTCTGAAAATACTTAAAGATTTAGATATTATAGCGAAGGAAAATCGTTTCCAATGGCGATCAATAAAGTCATTTTCTTAACTAAACAACAAAATTGTTATTTGAACGATAAAATCAATTGGCGGTGTTAAATATGACTCATAAAATTATTTTTCAAACTCGAAATAAATTGAAAGCGATATCTTTTTACCCGATCGCGCAGCCGGATAACTCTAACTTCATAAATTAGTAACTTATTCATCCACACCTTATAAAAACGATCGCGGCAAATGTACACACACCTCGACATAACAAGCTATACGAAGGTATAAGCAAAATCGAAATCTCAATATCTTACGATTTTAATATGACGCTCGGGCGCAACCTTTATCGAAACACGGCATGCGCTTTGCGCATATAATTTTCTTCACACCAACGTGGTAGTGCACACAATGCAAATGAAGATAAGTCGCGAATCCTCCCGTTTTATTTTTCGAATAGCAGCTGCGCCGTCGTTAATTTTGCGTCTATTTCATATTTGCGATAATCTATATCGCTTATGCTATAACGAGCGAAGCATTGCAAGCGATTGCATGCGCGAACGAGATAAAGAGAAAAAGCGAGAGAGAGAGAGAGAGAGAGAGACTGAATATCATTGCAGCCACAAAGCTTCGAATCGACCCTCGAGCGCGACTCGTAAAACGATTATTTGTCGCTGAAAGTATATGATTATGGCTTCGTTATGACCGAGCTGCTTTTTCCACCGCTACGCCTTGCTGCGACTTTGTATATGCGAGCGTCGCTTGTAAATTTTAAACTTTGTTGCCGCTTTTTTCTTTATATATATATATATTTTTTTTTTTTTTTTTTTTATTTGTTTTTGCCTCTGAAAGATAATACGTAATTTCAGCGCATCGTCGTGTATATAAGGATTACCGAATTATTTTATTACACCACGTGGTAATTTATTGATTTATTGGGAAATGAATAAAATTTCGAGGATGAATATATCGTTGATACTTTGTAATGTTGCTTTTAGAGAATGTGATATAAAATTTTATTGTCACCCATAATATCTTCATTGATTTTTATTACTAAAATAATTTAACCGAATCGTAAAAATATTTTACCGATCGTCCCGATCATGATATTAAATATATTCTTGGATTGTAACAAATTTAAGAATATTCTCTTTATTTAAATTAAAATGAAATAATTTCGTTATATTCTAAGAAAATTCTGTAATTAAAAGAAATGTTTTGCTTTGCTGCATCTAAACTTCTTCCATACTAATATGCTACACTGTAACGGAGTATATAAATAATTTGAAAATATAAATCGTAATATCTCAAGCCTTTATTCATACACTTAATACCACGTGAAAAACATCAAATCGATAATTCAACGTTGCTCGCAAATTCTTACATCCAATGACACTCGAGCCTACGCAGCGGTGTTCTTAGTTTATCCTGGCAATTTTACACTTTGTACATCTTGCAGTGAGACTCGTTTTATCCGCACTTTATACGCGATAATATAATTAACATCTGCTTCTCGCGCTCTCCCTCTTTCTCTCATTTTCTCGCGTACGCCCGCGAAATAAAATATGAAAAAGTAATAGCGCGCGCACGCATGTATAGTGACCATACGTATAATATAACTATCGCGGTGCATTATACGCGCACCTAAAGGCCAGCAGCTGTACAAAGCATCGAATCGTTCGCGCGTTTTTTTAATATCGTTTTTAATAATTTAATGACTTTTCGTGATTTCATTCGCGTTGCCGTGCGCGCCAAACCGGTTTTTATACCCTTTTAGTGCCGCTATAAAATCCTCGCGAGAGGGCCTTATTATTAAAGAAACAGTAACGTGAAACTGGAGAATGGAGGTTTATACCAATAAAATACGCGAAATCTTTCACTCCCGAGTATTCGTAAAATTGTACGATATTGTAAATTGTGTATACGAGTATGTGTCGCGCGTAGTTTAAGTCGGAAAAGGAACCGGAGAATCTTTGTGACTAAGCTTCAAATGTTGCCTTTAAAACCATATAATATCAATTCGACTGTCCATTGTATGATAATTCTGCCGAATAATGACATGTTGAATGAAAAATATAAATAAGATTCAAGTCTTCAAGTTTATGTTTAATAGCTATTTGATTTTTACATTTCAAATAAAGAGCATAAAAATTATCGGAGAATTATGGTACTTTTTCATTACGTAAAATAATTTTCATTTGAGCAAATGTGCGGAAAACTTTGAATTTTGAAAGCGTAGGAGTTTATTCTAGTGGATTCCGCGATCTACATACGTACATATACATACAGCTAAACTTCTACCATACGCACGTGGAATAATTTCACGAGTATTTGTCGTACCGCGCCACGACAAAAATGGCATCGCACAAGAGGAGGTTCGAGGGGTAGGTTTAGGAAACTGATTACATTATCGAGCGCTCGCAACCCCTTTTGCACCATCGAACGAACGTCGGTGCGGTGCGATTCGCCACCGGAACCTCCTTTTATTCTCGCGATCATTAAATGCTATTTCTCACCCGGGCAAAGAATGGATTTGAAGGGTTGAGAGGGTACGGCGATTGTAATTATTTGTTTCGGGCAATTCAATTTGTAATTTTTCGGGCATTTCAACGCAGCGCCGTCGTGCAGACAACGCTGCGCTTGATTGAAGAAGTTGTTCGGTCGAAGTGATGCTTTGAAATTGATTTATCAATTCGTTCAAGTTTCGATCCCTTTGCTAGTTTCAGCAATTACACTCGATTATCTTGAATAAAATGTTAAAAGATTAATCGTTTTGATAACTTCGTAAATGCAAAGCGTTTTCATAGAAAACAAAAGTAAGGCCAATATATATGTTTGAAGCGACAATTTTATGCAAGTTTCACGATTGATTTATTGCACTCTTAAAATTACTACATTTGTTTCTTTATTACAATAATGTAAATTTATTCGAAACTTATTCGAGAATACAACGACAAATTGACAGCGTAATACGTACATTAAATTAATCAAGAACCCATAATTATCCAGAATAGCTAAATTACTCAAAATAATTTCACGTATCTCGATTCATCGTCTTCACATAGATACGTGTGTAATAAATAAGCAGTACAGCAGAGCCCCCATTACCTTCTAAAATAACCGAAGAAATATAAATAGCCACTAAACGAAACGATTAAAATAAAGGGCATTTATCGAATATGTATACTAATGTGTACATCCGCTATTAGTTCTTTCATCGTAAAATAGTATTATACATGTAACATGTAGCACATAGACACCATCAACGAGGCGTAAAAATTATTCGTACTCGCGTTTCCTCGTTCCTATCCCTAAGGCTTTTTTTTCTATGAAACGCCCCGCGTTTATGTATGTATATACACATAAAAAATACATAAAATATATAAGTATACACGAAAAGGCTGTACAGAGGAATTTTCGAGCGTGGGACATTATTCGAGTTTCGTTTCACAAAGCTGTACGAGCAATCTTGCTAATAGCTTGCTAGCGCGATGTTCCCTTCGCGAAATTCTTCGGGAGCTGGAAGAATTTCTTCCTTCTCTCTCGTTCTTTCTTTCTCTCTCTCTCTCTCTCTCTCTCTCTTTTTCTTTCTTTTGGCCACCCTATGAATATTTATTCGAGCGACTTGTTTCGTTTTATTAAAACTAATAAATTCAGATAGCAGCCGCGTCGTTCTGAATTCGGAATGCCAGCGTTTGTTTCTCTCCTATTTTTCGTTTATTTTTCGGGGGGCGGCGGCATCGAATCTAGGATATGCTTGCGGAGGTGGAGGCAGTTGCGAGGTGGGATGGTTTGAGGCAAGAGAGAAGCGGGAGGGGAGGGGGAGGGAGATAGGAGGAAAGAGAAGCGACTTGAATACGAATTTCGCGAGGAGCGAGAATGCCATACCGCTGTCGATTTCGATCGATGCGAGCGAGCGAGCGAGCGCGGATTGTTGTATTGAGGCATCTACATAGTAACGGTATTACCCGCGCCAATAGCCCGTAGCAGTCTTTGTTTAATTAAAATTCCAATCGCCCGCTTGATATCCACGGCTGGCTGATTAAAACCATAGCTACGTATAGATTGGATTTTAATTTTGTATATACCATTGCGTTTTGAATGATAATATTGGTGGAAAATTCAAAATATATCAATCTGTTTGCGTGATCGTTTTTGCTTCGCTTTTTGCGCATTTATGCGCAATGAAAATTAAAATAAAAAATAAGAAAAGAGGCAAAGTAAATTTTAACGAATCATATGATTTTATTTTGAACGAATTATTTATTCCGACGATGAAGGATCACGGAATGATTTTAAATAATTATAACTAAAATAATAAAACAGTTGAAAATTTTATTATATTATTTTTTTATTTGAAAAAATACGTTAACTTTTCAATATTTCACAATGTTCACTAATCAAGCGAATGGAAAAATTATTTTTTAGTTTTTACGAACGTTACAGTTATAGTTTTATAAGAATAAAAAACTTTATTTTCGTCTCATCTTATCAAACAAAACAATAAAATTAATTTCAAAAGCTAGATTCCAGACCAATCTTAAGCTCTCCTCATTTTTTTCCGTACAATTATTAACTTCTCTCAACTGTTTAATCTCAAATAGCAGATAAAGCCACGTTGCCCGCCGTTAACGATCCGCCATAAGCTTTAAAAAAATAAACGAACGGAGCCTCGGTAATTTGGGCCTCCCAACGAAAATTTCTCCTCAAAACCGATTCCATCGCGCAGCCCGCAATGTACAACGCGTGTAACTCGCGCGCACATTCCACCGCGTGGTGTACTTATGTATCTCGGATATACGTAAGAAATATCCAACACAAAATACTATAAAATGAGGGAATGAGGAAGAAAATTGGGAAGACGCGTGTAACGACTATTAATAGTTCGCGTAGAATTAACGCACGCACTGTGAGTTTGACATGTTTGAAAACGAAAAAAAAAAAGAAGCGTATCTAGACAGAATACTGGATAAAAACTATGCAACTGCAAAGCCGCGTCATCTCGTAATTAATATGACGAAGGCTACTGTCAGATAATAGTCCGAGGGAACCACCCACACACGTGTTGCTACAGTTCCACAACGACGAATTAACTATCTTTGAAAATATCCATGCGAGAGAGAATTTCAAATAATATTTTCCTTTGGTATTGTTCGGTGTTTCTTTTTTACGTCGTGTGTTGATACGCATACACGAGCGCGTGGATCTTTCGGTGAGAAAGCTTCGGAGAGACATAATTGATTTGAGAGCAAGTCGACGCGCGTTTCGTGTTTTTTCTTCTCTCTCTCTCTCTCTCTCTCTCTTTCTTTTATACACGTTTGAAATCGACGCACTTCTCAATTATTTAACAGTTTTTAAAGATAACAGCCATTAATATAGGTGACGGCAAATTTTTTTTTTATATGTACATTTCAGAAATGGTTCGTTCGAATTTATCAACTTCTAGAATACACGTAAAATTTTGTAAACAAGTAGTCTTTTAGTTGAAAAAGTATTATTTGAATGTACCTTGGTAAGCGACTGTCTAATTTAATTTAGCTAAACATACCCGCATGCGCATTTTATATATAAATGAATGAATTTATATATAAATGAAATATCTAAATTAAACTGGATGATATTTTTAATACGATGAATTTGAATTTTTCGAAAAACACAATTTCACAGTTATTTTTTTAATCTACAAAAGTTTAAATGAATTTTTTTTTCAGATTATAAATATTACAAATTTTTTAATTCGTAGCGTTCATATAACTACAAGATATACGATACATTCATTTTTCAGTCTATTAACAAAAAGTAATTACCGCTCAAGCTGAAGGAACTCGAGCGACCGTTAACATAAATACGTTATCTTCAAATATATTGTTCACCCATTGCCTGAAATAAAAGAGTAAAGAGTTCGGTTACGGAAACGTATACCTTGGAAAATTAACGGCGCCTGCTAAAAATATCGACTACCGAAGTAAGCCGAACACCGTGAACGAAAATATACTCAAGTATGGATGTCGGATTAGTCGTTAAAAAGCAATTGTTACCCTTTCGCGCTTGTCCCTCGTTTTGAATTTCTTGAGGGTCTACTTGTATATCTCTGGCGCCGGCTGACGAACCTCGCCGTCGTTTTATTTACTCTTTAAGGCGACACACGATACTGCTTCCGGTTATTAACGCACGAGTGCAGCTTGCTACTCAAAAACTAATGCTTTTCGAATTTCACACTGCACCGAATCGCTAGAGCAAGAAAACGATGCTACTTTCTACTAACACATTTTACTCTCATTTCCATTGCCTCTGTAATGTATAAGAACATTTATCGAAAGTACAAGAACATTTTTTGAAATTTTCGATGAAAAATAATCGAATAAATTTTGAAAAAATAAATATCTTCTAAAGCTATTTGATGAAATTTTATTATTTTTTAACAATTGAAAAATGAGTAAAATAATATAGTTTTATTTTAGTTATAAAAATAAAGCTACATTTTATGAAGATGCGAAATGCTTATTTTTATCATTACAAATTTATCCACTAGAATCCGAGCAAACTTTTATCCAAGAATCATTTGTATTCTGAGATAAACCAAAACAAAATTCTGAACATCCACCGTTATTAATAATGCATGGATGATCTTTATTTATTATCCTTCCTACGGGGCTGAAAACTTTAACCTTTACTATTCTATTCGCGAAATCTGCTATAATTAGTTCTGGCCTTCCTCCAGTTTTCTTATCAAAGCGCCAAAGTCCTTCACTGCTAATCGTCGCAATATAAATCCAAGTTTCATGTATGGAAATACTATATGGGTATATCGTTAAAGATGATTGAATATCTCGTATTTCATTGAAATTCAAATCTGAATGCTGAATATATTTTTTGCTCCAAGTGTACCAAAAAATTCTAT
Organism: Chalcis sispes; assembly: GCA_949987625.1. Classification (NCBI taxonomy): domain Eukaryota; kingdom Metazoa; phylum Arthropoda; class Insecta; order Hymenoptera; family Chalcididae; genus Chalcis; species Chalcis sispes. The sequence goes on from OX465096.1 coordinate 2,426,226, forward strand.
CCTCGTGAAAGTCAATGGTGAAACCACAATATTTTTTTAATGATAAAGTATCGAAAATAGTTAAATTTGTACCGTCGACATTGGCTCTGCTAAACACAGTAACACGTTTATTTTCGTCGGTTTGAAAAAAATAAATATAACCTTTATTCAAATGAATCGCTATATCTTTAGGTTTTTGTAGATTTTCAAGTATAATTTTTCTTTGTGTATTATTTTTTGTATTGAATATACTTATCGTTCCTTTTAAAGAATCTACAAAATATAAATTTGTTGTTACTCCGTCGACTGCTAAACTTTGATAATTTTCGTGTTTACCGATAGAAAAAATTTCTCGAGAGCTTTCGTTTAGATTTACTTTATAAATGGTATCGTATTTCAACAGACTCTTTGCAATATAATATAAATAATGATCAGTATTGTGATAATCAAAATCGCCGTAAGTAATTTTCCCTTCGCTGATAGGTAGAAATGGTTCACAAGATGCAATTGTACATTTTTCTATCAGATGACTTTTTATAATGCTCGGTTGAGTGTATATTAAAAAATTTTCAACGCGTGAACAATTATTCAAGTTTTCATCAAGTTTCCAACCAATACTGCAAACACACCGATGCACTGTATTATTCACACTGGCGCTTTTATTTGTCAACAAACACATGTGTTGACATCCGCCGTTATCGTCTTTGCAAGGATTTAATTTTGTGTTCTGAATCACAGGATTCAAAACTTTTATAATTGGTATTGGATTACTCTCATAAATAGTTTTACGTTGTATTCCTATTTTATCAACATGATATTCTGATTTGTAACAAATAAATTTTCCAGCCCAATAAATACTATCGTTAAATACGTTAAACTTCGTCCATGTCAAATCGGATGAACTATTTCTTCCTAATGCATTTACATTTTCACCTGAATAATTTGAAGACATTATTTCGACATTTTTATTGCTAGACCAATAAATTCTTTTACTAATCAAATCTATTGAAAATCCGTGAACATTTTTAACACCTTGTCTGATGATAGAAATAGATGAACTTCCATCCATATTTGCACGAACGATTCTGGATCCATCTAATATAAATATTAAGCCTTCGTAAGGATCTAATTTAATATCTGATGGATGAAACAAGTTGGTACCGATTACAATGCTATGATATCTCCCATCAAGTTCAAACACGTCTACTTTCAATCCTAATACGTCTACGACGTAGACTTTATTACCAACAAAATCAACGGCCAAAGAAATTGGTTCCCAAGTTTGACGCTGTTTAAAAATTATGCGAAAAGTGCTCGAATTTACGTCTAACGATTGCGCATTGACTTCGTGTCTTTGAGCGTCGATCCAAAAAAGTATATTTTTCTGAAAGTGATAATCTAGGTCAACGATAGCGGTTGTATTCGTTAAGTATCGATGCTTATCGCCATTTAGTTTCACTCGCCAGATTTCACTCTTATTCGTAACCAAGAACTCGAGCTTTTCCGTTGCTCCTATTTCTATACACAATGCAAAAGTTTTTTGTTGTTATAGCATTCAATGCAAGTGTTTCGTGCGGCTTTTCACTTAAATAATTGAATATTTTATTCACCTGAAATTCCAGATGAGCTATTATTAGCGGTTAAATAAATTGTAATAATAAACGTGAAAAACCAATTCATTGCGTAGAAGAAATTTAAACTATAAAACAAACAGAATAATAAACGTTTAGTCAGCTCTCAATTCGATTACTAAACTGACAGTTTATTTTAGAGCAAAAAACAGATTGTAATTTTGTGTTGTGACTCATGTTCAATTTCCGATAACTATGTGAGATACATTATCGAATTTCGAGTTTTTAATCATATTCAATTTCACTTGGGATTTTCCTCCTATCCTAGTTTCCATATTTTAATACAATATTCTAAATAATAGCAACAGTATTTAACAAATGATAGTCTTTAATTATAAACAATAACAATACCACGTTTTGACAAATTTTTTAAAATTTTATGCACCATTAAACTTCAATAACACACAACCATTTTTCATTAAAAGCGATTGAATGAATTTAAATGGAAACAAATAGTTTTCTTTTATCTTTTAAATTTTTATAAAGTTTTTATTTTCATTTTACTCACTGTCAAAAATAAGTTTATCAAATTTATTTGGAATATATATATATACATGAAAGTGCATTATTTAATTTTTCATCAATTTAGCAAATTAAATACGTAATACTTCCACAATTAACGATTCAAATGTAATTTCTCCTTCGATCCATATTCAATTATTCTGTTGCAGCAATCACCTCGAAACAAATTAAAACTTTATACAGGAAAAGCGGCACGGCGGTGTAGCTCGTGGAGAGTTGAAGATCGTTTGAAATTCGGATGACTAAATGCGAGAAAGAGTACGAGATCGAAAGAGAGGGAGAATAAGAGAGCGGCGCATTGAAATTCAATGACATCGTCAAAATCGCCGGAGTATATAGCCCAGTCTAGAGTTTGGCCGAGGATACGGAGCACGGGATAAGGGAATCAGAAGAAGCGGGGAAGCAGAGCAGCCAAGGAAGCTCAAGACAGACGGATATAATGCCGGTAAAAAGAGAGAGAGAGAGAGAGAGATCCCAGCCGTTAAACCGGCATACAATAATCTGCGCGGCGCCAATCCCGTAGCAGCAGCAATGGCAGGAGTGAGCTCGCGCGCGCGAGCTGTATTCCATTAATTCGCCTGAAAATTTGTCGCTCGTATTAAATCTCGGTGGATTAAAGGCAATTTTGTTTCTCTCTTTCGCCTCCTCCTTTATCGTTCGTCTGTTTTTCCCGCAGCAACTCGTATTTTACCTTATCCTTTTTGAGCAATTTCTCTCTATCTCTTACCCCCTTCCTCTGCCTCTGTTAGATTTTCTTTCTCTTTCAATTTCATCGTCGCGAATTATCTACTTTCTCTGTCTTTCTCATACTCGCGAGCCCGCCGCAGACATCATCTGCTCTTCTCTCCGTATATGCGTATAGACACATCGGCTTCTCCAGGTTTACGATCTTGCGCTGTATCCTGAAGCATCGCAATTTCGTGAGAGAGAGCTAGGGAGTGCGGAATTTCGAGAGTAGGAAATGTTTAATTAATTTGCCGAGGCGATGATGAAGATGACGTGAACCAATATAGCGAGAAACAGAGATGGAAAAAGAAAGAGAGAGAGAGAACCGATTGTCTGATACGGGCAAAGGGGACGAGGGTATTTCAGAAAGCGCGAGTGCGCGCGATCCTGGCTTTCCCGCTCAACGGATTTTATGTGTTTTTCTTCTTTCTCTCTTTATCTCTTTTTTTAGTTTTATTTTGAATATGCCCACGCAACTCGGTGAGTCACTTTTATAACTGTTTTTATGTGAAATTTACATGCTCCCGTTGTTTGACTATGAAGTATTTATTTTTTTTTTCCAACGAATCGAATAGTCGAGATATAGCAAAGATAAATTTTGTCGATGCGTTAACTTTTCAGTTTGTTTAAATATTTATTAATGCCGAATTGTAATCAAGTATGAGTAAAGTTTAAACGAACGAGATTGAGAGCATTAAAAATTCATCAAGTATAAAATTTCTACTGTATTACCGCGAAATTCCTTCAATAATAAGAATTTAAATAAATTGAATAAAATTTCAACGTTAGTCGAATAAACAAAATTTAAATCACTTGTACCGTTAGTGCTTTTCAATTGCTAACAAAAAAAAAAAAAAAAAAAAAAAGAAATTGGGAGATCTAATATCAACATATTTGTTCGATTTGAAATATTAATAATATCGGTAAAATATAATGAATGTTAAGAGTTGGTTGATATCGTTTGAAATGAAAATTAAAATTTATCGTCACTTTTTTGCTTCTTTCAAATTTTCTACTTCATCACGAAGAGGCCATTTGTGCCTCGGCCATAATAATCGAATCCGACCTCCCGTGAAATGAGAAGCCGTGATATTTTTCAAATCGAATGAAAGGCGAATCATTAAGAGCCGAAATAAGCACTCCGGCGAGATATACGGATAGAGAAACAAGATAAAGACGAGTTGAGGGTGTGAGAGAAAAAAGTTCGCAGACTATACAATATCGTTGCGCGATAGCTACTTCAAAGGTTTATGAGGGGTGACAAGTGAAAAAGAGAGAGAGAGAGAGAAGGAGGCGCGAAAAGGCGCGGCCAGGTCCATGCGGCGCGGATTAATTCGCGCAAATATATTTCAATTTCGTGCGACATAAAGGGATGTAAATTACATTTTTGGTCGAACGCGCGTCGGTCTCTGAAATTGTACGGGAGCGCGGGGGGGGGGGGGATAATCGTTTTATTAACCAAATAAAATCGATGATTGGACGAGAGGATGATCGCGTTTGAACGAGACTCCCTCCCCCCGCTGCCTCTTCCCTTTTCGTATCGCGCTATACAACTCACGCTCTCTCTTCTCTCGCTCTCTCTCTCTCTCTCTCTCTCTCGCATCGAGTCCCCGAGAGGATTCGCCTTATTGACACAGATGTCACTCTCTCGGATCGCGTTTTGCGGCTATTTTATTGGATGACGCGGGGGCTCCAAGCTCCCAATAGAATTACGCGCGATATAACTCTCTGCCTTTAATAGCGTGATCCGCGTATTATCCCAGCGTCGAAAAAAAAGTTTGCGTCGTGTAAGAATTAACGTTAATCGATCTATTGTACACGCGTGCAAACGTAAATATACTTGTTGAAATCGAACAAAGACGCGTCGATTATGACGGGGAAATAGCTCGATTGATGGAGAGTTTTTAAAAAATTAATAGATTTACTATGAATTAATATTTGAAAATAGTTCAATAATATCATATTGCGTCAATATTTATTAAAAAAAAAATAAATAAATAAATAAATAAATATAGAAAAATTAAAAATTAATAAATAGAAAATATTTGATTGCTTTACAATCGATATTGGTAATTAAAATCATTGTACTATATATAAAAAAATACACGTATACAGTTATTTACGAGTCATTGAAAGTACTGTGATACATACAAATAAGAAAATAAGGATTGTTTAACGATAAAGCTGCGTAAACGTAGAGCATAAATCTCGAAAGCGAGGCGAGTGAATCATCTGCGAATGTCAGCTCTTTTAAAATAGCCCGTCCGCCGTTCGATTTTCCATTTGCAAAACTGCGCAGCGCGCACAGCATTAAGGATGTATACACATAGGCGCACGAGGAAGAGCCCCGATGAAATTTTCTTAATTTCGCCGGAAAGACCCGCAGCTACAAAAACAGCAGCAGCAGCGGTACAATGATTTATCGTGCGAGTTCTAGAGTCGAACCGAACCTTTCGATCGATCAGCCGTTTCTGCGCTTCGTTGCCGGTGACATTAATGTTTCCTGAGCGGAGACGAAGCATCGGCCCCCAGAAAGAGATAGGCACTCGTACAAGTAAGCAAGAGAGAGGCGAACGATCGTACAATGAGAGCGAGTATAGACAAACCGAGAGAAAGAGAAAGAGAGAGAGAGAGAGAGAGAGAGAGAGAGAAAGGGACCAATAGTGCATACGAACATTTACTGAAATACTGATGTACGAGCGGGACACGCGTCGACGAACCGGAGACGCGAATTTACGGAACGGGCCGACGTACCGTTCGTGTATACACTCGGTTGCGAATGATCGCTTCATTTCTGGACATCGCACTTCCTGCGCCGCTAAGCTCCAATGATGTCGTTGTCGTCGTCGTCGTCGTCGACGTACGCTTGGGAAAGTTGCAGTTCGCTTCGTACGCGCATACATGTACGAGTATACGTGTGCAGGGAGAGACGACGGCCGAACTTCAAAATCAGAAACGAACGAGTAATGGCTTTTGTTTTCGACAAAGGAATACTTTTAAATTGTAATAGTTTTCGGGTTGAATCGCTTATAGAGAAAATTTTTCCGTTTCTCGGTTTTTTTATCTTTTATTTTTAATGCTGTTGCTAAGTTTAAGCTTAGCCGCGAAATTATAATTATCGTTTTTAAAACGTTTGAGCCAAAAGTAAATTGAAGAATAGACTATTTTAATACTTTCAAATAGTACTACTTCCCGCCACATTTAAAAAAAAAAAGACTAATATTTGCTTAGCTTTCGATTTTTAAACAACCTAAGCAAGTCAACCGGCCTTTTTCATTAAAGTTGTTAGCCTCTCGTCGCAAGCAGATATTCCGAGCGAATCGCAGGGGGTGGAGAAGAAAATATAATATCAACGTTGGCGAGCGGAAACTATGTAGTTACGAACGCATTGAAAACGTACGGGGCGTGTGTCGAGGAAGAAGGAGAAAAAAAGAGAAGAGCGCACGTGCCGACTCTGTTATGACAGCGCGTCGGAGCGACACTTCCGCCTCTCGAGAAAGTTTCCGAGCGCCTCGAGAGATTTATCACCCGGGCACGTGATCGCGTAATTGTTCCCGAATATCGTTTCATATCTCAGTCGCCCTGGAAGATGTCGGCTTATTGCTTATTCCCCTGGATTGTGGATATTAGTCGCGAGTGCTTAACGAGATTTTTTTTGAAAAAGAAAATTTGTATTTTATTGTTTCGTATTTTGCTTTGAAACTAGGCTATATTATGTGATGTTATATTGATCATTGTTTACAATAAGTTATACTTCAAAGTATTATTCAATTTATTTATTTCGAGCTTAACATTAAAAAATCTTTCTTACTAATATATTTCTTACAAATATTTTCATTTCACGTACATATGCCTAATAAATTAGTAATCTCCGACCGTAAAAATATCGTCAAGTTAACACCGTCGAGCAATAAATTCTCTGTTTACAAAGAAAGTAACTACACCCAAGGTGCGTTTTTTTTGTCACGTGGTTACCACCTACACTACGTATTAATTCGAGAACCTTCAGTTCACAAGAGCAGCAAGTAAGACGAAAATTCGACGATAATGTACATTCCGCGGCCAATAAATAACAATACAGTCGAAGAAACGTAGCACACGGCTGACTCTTTGGTTGAGTGTTTTCCTACTTCCATACAGCCAGCGTTCGATGAAAGAACGAAAGAAAAAGAGAGAGAGAGAGAGAGTGAGGGAGAAAACTGGAAGCGAGGACGAATTACGCCCGGCGTCGTCCATCGGTATTATACACGTACGTTTCGGTGCTACATGGTGCCCAGCTGCTGTCTTCTTTATGGTGTACCTTCGTATCTTTTTACGAAGAGCAGCGCGCGAGCACCGCGACAACGACGGCCACGACGTCGAGGACGTGTTTTATGGTATGGCGAGTCCACTGCCGCGCACATCAATTATCATTAGCATCACTTTTCTGAGAGGTCACATATGGTCAATGGGGGTGACATTACAACATCGCCGCCTTTATACTTTTCTGCCCACCTTTTTTTCTCTTTTTTAATTTATCAGCTTAGGTACTAACTGAACGAAAAAACACGCGATATGGATATACGTATATATACAATCGAAATAAACAATTTTTTTTATGGAATAATTTTTTTATTCGGCTACCTTTTTCCAGAGGATACTGTCATTGATAAATAAGATGAACTTTATTTCTGTAAATAATGATTATTGTTGTTAATTTGCGTTGCTGATGGAACTTTTATATAAAAAGATGTAGATTTAATCGAGCTATAAAATGTTTTGACGAATGAAATACGCTGTCTAATCAGCATAGAATTTACTATTAATTTATAGTAGTTTAGTTTATTTTAAATAAATAATATACAGCCCGCAATTATTCTCGATACGAGCTTAATTTTGAAAAAGTTCGAAATTTCTTCAAGCAGTCTTTAATCAAACTTTAATAAGTCGAATTAATTCCGAAAATAACGACGAAGTATTTATTATTCAAGCGATCGCGTATAAATCTTCATAGGGATCGTATCATTCGTTATATAATTCATAAGTAGAAAATTCGAGAAAAAGAATGAAAGAAAAAAAAAGTCGAAACCCCTATATAACGTTCTCGAGTCTTCGAGTGTTTATAATCCGGTCGTGTGTGCAGACGCTCTCAACGTCACTGCATCGGTGCGCGGATAAACGCATGCGCGCACATATCCATATATGTGTATATATATATATTTATATATATATATATTTTTTCTGCGAGTGCGTCAAGTGTGGAGTATATACGTAGGCAGACACGCGTACATTATACAACCCCTCGGATAGAAGATGCGGGCGAGTGACACCATATGCGCCGCGTTGAATCGCTAATATCCGTATAATATGTGTGAATGTAAATAAAATGGACTGGCTGACCTATGAAACAGAAAGAAGAGAGAACGAGGGAGAGAGAGAGAGAGAGAGATGCGCGCATGCCGGTTATGTCAACGACCCATAGCATTAAGTATATATATATATATACACACATACACGATCAACGTAATGTACGCGAGCTCTCCATAAGTTTATTTCAATGTCACTGTCATCGGGGTGTCATTAACTTTTATGCATTTTAATGCGATAAAAGCTCGCCTCGATAAATATACCTAATAAATACAAACGATGACGATCTCCCTATTACCTATAATCGAGGTTGAATGTATGCTTTAAGCCGATTACAAAGAAATTGATCGTTGGGGAAAATAAAAAATATACGATGGATAATATATTACTTTCGTGCTTTGTAAATTAGTATGCAATTATTCCGTAAGTGTATTCAGGTTATGCGTATTACTTTGCATTTTATACCGTGTAAGCTTCTTGAATAAAAATTAACTTTATGAGAATTTTAACACTATCGCGGATAAATGCGGGTCATGAATTTCTTTTATTTTTTCTTTTTCTTTTTGCCTTATTTATTTTGATACTGTCGGTAAGTGAAAATATGAGAAATTAATATGCAGTAAATGTCTTACGTTTTTCAGATATGTAAATAGGCTTGATAAATTATGTATTTATAATATTTCTAACGATAGTACCTATGTAAACTATTTTTAATTTTGATGTATTATTTATAGAGTTTATTTTAATTTTAGTATTTTATAATTTTACAGTAAATATTTAATTTTTTTTTTTTTTTCGTTTTTATAATCAAGTAAATTTTTTTTATTATCAATGACAAAAAAATATGTTCCAGTTAAAATAACATGCTTAAATATTGTACACTACCTGATATGAACAACAAAAAAAAACGTAAAAATCTAACAAACGATGAATTCGATCGATAAATAACATTACATTGTTCTCCAAATAGATAAACGCCGGCTAATTAAATTTTTCTATCGATTTACAATAGGCATTTCCCTCTATTTGTACAAAAATCAACTTCAAGGACTTGAGGTAAGCTACCTCGCCTTGACCTAAACATTACCATAAGAAGCGCCACATTTTCTAAAACCAAAACGATCAAAATAAAGAAAAAAGGAAACGAAAAAGAAAAAACATGAAACGCAACACGTACAAATAGAAACATACGAATCGACCTTGAGAATCGCTCAGGATTTTTGAGAAGACTATATCGCATTTATATGGATTCGCGTAATATTAATTCGTAAACCGACGGAGTTACTCGATCTCCCTCTCTTTTTGCTCCGATATCGATCTTATAAATATAGATGCAAGGAATATCATAGCCTCTTTCCAACGCGTTGTCGCCGAGGATTTTGAGCTCCGCATAAATTAGATCGTCTTACCATAAAGACAATATTAAGAAGCCATCGATCGGTACATGTATGTATACACGTGTGTACGTATATGACCCCGAGAGAGCGCGAGCGAACTCTGGCCCGACTTTAAAATTTATTTTTATACTTTATTTGTGCTATCTTTATCTCGGATAGTGTAGCGCTCTTTTACGTTCGGCTACATAATATATCTATATTTATATGTATCGGACGATTACGAGCATTACAATGAACGCGCGGAGCTTCGCTGTTACATATGCATCGAATTATCAATTTAATTTTTTTCGACGAGCCGCGGTGACTCTCCGTTCCTTCGAACAGAGCAGGACGCGCATATTATAATTATTTTCGTTATTTTCGATGCGACTCGAGCTTGAATATTCAAAGTATACTTTTATACGAAACTAATGCGATGTATATTTTAAGTGCCATACTTTTCGATTTTTTACGATGGTAGATTCGAATAATCGATATACGGAAAAATGTGCGATCGAATGCATAATTTTCAAATTATCTCAAAACGGTCTTTCGATATATTTGCATTGAAATGACATTGTAGATTGAATTTTGAAGAAAAAAAAATGAATAATTTATAATAAAAAAAAAAAGATGACGACAAGAAATTTAAAATATGTAACGATATTTGTCAACGAAGAAAACAAGTTATATAATTTATACACAATTTAACTATAAATTTATTATTTAAAATAGAAATAGACCATCAAATATGCGTTATTTGAAGAACTGAATGTTTTTATTAAACATCCGTTATGCTGTTTATATTTTTCGTTTAATAACTTTAAATAAAGCTGGCTATTTAGATATTTGCTGAAGAATAAGTATATTCTTTTAGTATATAAAAAAAATAAAAAAATGTATGCGCCAAAGTATAGCATTAAAGTTTTGAAACGAACGAACGAGTAGTCGCGAAATTGCAACTCTGAATCTCAACGGAAGTACCCATTAGAAATACTAGTTAGTACAGCTCTCATACCAACCCCGATGTAAAAAAAAAAATTTTCCTCCCTAAAGTAAAAGCGCGAGTCTTAAAACGAGCTATTCGAAACATTTTAATTTCTCTAATTAAATTTTCGCACTAGCGCCTACTCTCTCTCTCTCTCTCTCTCTCTTTTTTTCTTCTCCTTTTCTTCTCTCTTCTTTGCTCGACATTATAAAGCTCGTAAAAGACGAAAGTGTAAAAAAAGGGCTCGCGCGTACATCCAGAAAGACAAAAGGCATAAAGCCGGCGCATAGGATCGAGGAGTCACGGTTTCCGTCTCCTCCCGTAGAAAGCGTAGAACCGCGCGAACCCTTAATTTCACAAGCCGGCGATAAATTACGTCAGTTCCGACTTTTCCTTATATATAACCACATTCGCTCCTTCTTGTATGCTCCCCCCCCTCTTTCTCATTCTCTCTCTCCCTTCCTCCATTTTAACTCATTGCGCATAGGCAGACGCGGTATATATTAGCTCCGTACGCGTTACGTTTCCCGAAGCGGCGCGATATACTCTTCTCGGGAGGCAATTAGCTTTGCTAATCCCGTGTAAATAACATAATTTCGCGCGCCTGTCGTTCTTATCGCCCCCTTTCCCCTCACCGTGTACGTGTGTACGTATTGTCTATGCCACACGTATGTATACATATATACACGCCGTACTCTTTTCCCTACGTTCGCGCGTGCTCGCGTGCATTAATATACACTTATATTTACGCGCGTGTGTGTGTGTTTGTGCATAAGCGTCGCGTAAAAATCTATTTATCCGCGTTAAATCTCGCAGGCATTGTTCTCGAGGCGTGCACGTCTGTATGTGTGTACGTGTATGCGCGCGAGCGCGAGTACGGTCTCGAAAGAGGGAAAAAATCGAAGACGCGAGCGCACGAACACATGCACGAGTCTTACATCGAAATCGCTATCTTATACGTACACCTTTCGAGTTCCCTTGTTCTCTCTCTCTCTCTCTCTCTCTCTCTCTCTTTCTCTCTTTTACACGCGCTCGTTCTCAAACGTATATACGTATACAACTTCTTCGCGCGGTTGCATTTCGTTTTCAGCATTGAATTATTATGCACGCTTTTAAAGGCTGCGCTACCAAGATCTAGAATCTCTTCGTTTATTTTTACAGCTGTTTCGGTGGGAAGGAATAAGTGTAAAGCTTTGTTACCGAATGGAATATTATGGGAGGATGAGTCGATTGCCCGAGTTCAATCTTGGTCGACGCGATGAAAAAAAATTTTGATGAGATTCTCGAGGATTATAAATGCGCGCGTGTAATTGAAAAAAATTATTAACCATACAATGGCGGATAGTTAGATTTTAATAATAATTTCTTAATTGGTAGGGAACTTGTGCGTTTTATAACAAAAAAGTAAATTTTTGCGCGATTACTCGAGGTTTTAACTAGAGTAGAATTAAATTACCTATTTTAAATATTTCATCCGAAAAAAAATTGCAGCGAATAAATATTTATGCATTAAGAAATTTCATTTTCCGCTATCGTTTCAAAGTTTTTAAACTTATTTGCAAAACGTATTATAAAAGCGCTACTTCTTTTCAATAAAGATTTCACTTTGCGTTAAGCGTTTATACAGGAAGGTGTTTCCCTATTTTACATATCAATTCACGATATATAAAGGATATAGGAAAATATGTAGATTAATTCGTCTTTATATATATGCGCGAGAGATTTTCTTAACTCTCGAGACAGTGAGACTTTTCTACTTCGCCTCGAAACTCACACGATCGGAACACGAGAAAAATTGGGTGAAACACAATGTTATGGACAGATAAGGGCCAAGTGTAGTTCTGTCGCAGCGGGGAGGAATATAAAGCCTTCCACCGTACGGTCGCCGGTGCATCGCGCGATATATTTGCCTATGCGCGAAGGGGGTGTGTATAAGGCGTCGTTTGCCAGCTTTTCTCTTTCTCTTTCTCTCTTACTCGGTACTCGTGCGTAGAGAGCGAACCTGTGTACCTATGCGAGTACTCGAGATATAGCGAACGTAAAAGTGAGAGAGAGAAAGAGAGAGAACCATCACGTCTCTCGGGTACTAAAAGTGCAAGAGAGAGAGAGAGAGAGAGAGAAGGAGAATGCACGTATGTGTCTGTATCGTATCGGTGAGAAAATACGAGTGTTGGTCTGCATGTACGAGGAGGGGTTTGGTTTGTGGTCGGGCCAACGGGCTGGTTTACAAGTATAATGAGTCTTGCGCGCCGCATAACATTACATCGCTGCTTGCTCTGGATTTAGATTAACTGTTTACATGAACAGCGGCAGGAGAGAGAGCGAGCGAGAGAAAGAGAGAGAGAGAGAGACGGAGTGAGATAGCTACGTAGAGATAGAGAGAGAAAAAGAGAGAGAGAGAGAGAGAGAGAGAGAGAGAAAGCAACCGATTGCCGGGATTCGCTCTGACGCAGCGTGTGCAACGCGCCGCCGAATGGGTACACACGCATACGTAGGTACTCGGCTACGCCTAAAGGCTACCTATACGCGCAAGAGGCGTATATACTTACCGGGCCGGACCGCGTCCCTGTAAATTAAGCGTCATACAGTACGTAGAGCCAGTGGTAGCGCAAGCGACAGAGAAAGCAAGAGAAACGGAGAATCCGCGGTAAGCCACGGCGTCACCATTTGCGCATATATGCGACAAGATTTCGCATCCCCGTAGGCGAAAGTAACGCCGCAAGTTTACTCGTACGTCCATCTCTTTGGTTACGTATGGAGAAAATCCTTTCCGCGCGACCTTTTACCGTGTTATTCGATAGGTGCTATATGCCGCGAGAGAGAAAGAGTGAGAGAGAAAGAGAGAGGAGCTTCTCGTGCGAGTCGAGCCGCGATATCGTGTGCGCGCGATTCGAAATGACTATCATCGCCTCCTCTCTCTATTGCTCGGGGAGAGTAATTCGACTTTACGCCGGTTTGTTCGTATTTGATACGCGAGAAGAGAGGGAGTGGAAGAGACTCTGGGAAAAAAATTTAGTCACGATAGAGGCATTATGTCGAAACTACGTTCAACTACGATATAAATTTCCCCTTGCGAGAGTTTACTCGTAAGTTTAATGATTGTTTTATGGAGTTAATGAAAATCTAAACTTTAATTTAAAATTTGTTGTGTAAACTGTCAGAAAACAATGTTTTGAGAAAAAATTGGTTCGTAATTTGTTATAAATCACGCAGATAAGTAGACAATTTGCGAGAGGTTGCAAATATGAGTATAGTTGGAAGGAAGAAATTAACGTAAATTCACATTAAAAATACTTTAATGATACTTTTACTTTATCGATATATTCAATTGTGGAATCCGCATAGAAAATAATTACCAAACTAATATTTCTACTCAATAAAAATCAGTGATTTTATTGAATATAAAACGTTAACATCCTCGATATTGGATTCATCGGTTTGAAAAATCAAAATAAAAAGAAACAATTATTTCTTCAAATACCAAATGCGCTCTCGCTATCTCAAAGTAACCATGCGATCGCGCCAAGTTAAAGTTGAAATTTCCGCCGGACTTTGAGTTCATCCTCGCTAGCGAAACACTCTTTTTCTTTATTTTTTTTCCTACGTTAACCCGAGAATGTCGGTATAAGGAAATTCCCAGGGGATAAAGGCTCGCAATCGGCAAAAAGCTCTGAACCTCGTAATACGAATTCGCGTCTGTTCTCGGCGTATACACGCGTTCGGAAATGTGTATGTTATTTTTTTCTCTTTTCTTTTCGCTTATTTTTTCTCCCCGCGCGCGCACACACACGTACGTACATACACGAAGAAGGGCGAAAGAGGATATTCATCGTGCGACCGTATCTTTTACATCGGCCACAGGAAAACTCGATAACCCCCTCAGAGCTAAATCACCGAAGGAGTTATCGGTCGCGCCGCTCGAGAGAATGTATCGCTCGTCTCTCGCGACGCGGGTAACTCTTTCTCCCTCTTCTTCCTTCCGTTCCTTGGGCTCTCTCTCTTTTGGATTTTATTCTCTTCTTTTTTTTCTTCAATGCTCCAGCTCTCTTCCCCCCCCTCTCTCTCTCTCTCTCTCTCTCGTAGATAAGAGAGGTCCATGAGAGTACGTTGTGAGCGCGATTTACTTTTCTAGAGGTACACGATGGCCGACGCCGGCGAAGTGCCGTAAACCGATAATAGCCAAACTTTTCCGCGCGAGTTTATTTCGTACATACACACATACATAAATCTACTGACGCGTCGAGGCTGTTACCCCACAAAGTTTAAACGAAAAAATTATGTTTATTGATTCAATCCTTTGAATTATGATTTTTTTATAATATATTTTTATAATTATTCATTTTTAAAGATGAAACTTTTGAATTGCATAATTGATAAAGATTCTTAAATTGCTATTACAGCGGCACATTTTTATAATCAACATAAAGCGAAAACTCTCGTTTAAAATTCAATCTCGATAGGCTAAATCGGCGCATATTTTTATTTCAAGGTTACTCAAAAAATCAAACAGCTCCGATAATCGAATCGAAGCGCCGCCTTCTCACCGTTTTCGATTGACTTTTGACATTGCTTGTGCGATAAAAGAAAAAAAAAGATCGACACACCTCCAACTTTCACGCGTATTCATTCCAGTGGGTAAAACGCAAAAATACACTCACCATCGATTCGTTTTTCTATGCACAAACCCATTCAAAAATACAAATAAAAAAAAAAAAAAAAAAAAAAAAAGCGAAATATCCAATCGAGCGACAAGTTGGCCACTACGAGCTATAGTATAAAAGAGAAAAAGCGGTTTATGAAAAATCGCGCGATACAAAACTGCCCTCATCGCGGATCGTCGAGTACGCGCTCGCGCTTTTTACGCACATAAAACCAGAGTTGGAGAGAGAGAGAGAGAGAGAGAGAGCGAGTCATAGGCTTTAAAAAAGCTAAAAGGACCGGGGCTGCCGAGCATCCGGCTTTCATCGCGCCGATAAACTTTACGCGGCAAAAAAAAGAGAGAGGAAGGGGTAGGGAAAATTTTAAACATGTATCGGCGATATACAGTTTTGCCGATAAAAATCGCTCGCTTGTACTGAAAGCACCGAGAGCGTATTGATGACGTTCGAGTACCGAGAGGAAGGAAAAATACGCGCTATTTTATTTGAGTATAATATATACGGATGGTATGCGATCGGTCTACGGTTTTCAACGAGAGCAGTTATGAAAAGCACTGCCCTATCCCGTTAATACACATAATACGCGACCAATGGCTTATATATTTATACTTTCAATTTTACTAAGTGAAAAGGGAGAATTTTATTTATTCGATATATAAGCTGATAAACAAGGAAGTAACTTTATTTTCATAGTCCGTTGCATACAAATATCGCTCTTGATAAATAAAATTGTATATGTATACAGTACTTCGTTTAATATTTGATATTGCAATATCACACTATTATTAATAAAATGTTTATTTTATTTTGTGGAAGAAATCATTAAGTCTGATAATAAGAAGAAAAAAAAAAAATAAATGAAACAATTGTAGTATTATCTCCATTATCTATTAAACGCATCATCTCATAATAAAAAAAAGAACGAAAGAAATCCATTAGACGTATTTTTTCTTTACTGCGTAACGTCGGTTTTTTTACACTCGGTCGTCAAATTTACTCGGAAAGCAAAAAAGAAAAAAAAGAAGTTAGAAGCGGTAGATACATGATCTGTCTTACGTTTGATGTGGCACGTGCGCACATTTTGGCGTATGAGCGAAACAAAAAATAAAAAAAAAGGCTAAAGTATAAAGAGTCGCGTATGTCGTTGTCGATGGTCAATGAATCCCATTATGCATGCGTCACATAACCGAATTTAGGACTGATTGATCATTCCCTCTGTGCTAACTATGCTTTTGATAAAACGCCATCACGATAAGACGATGGCGCTTTTTTAAGAAAACAAACAAAAAGTGAGAGTATGATTTACAATTAACTATTGTTGCTTCATAGAAAAATATAATCGAAAGAATCTATTCATCGTTTATTTACTGTATATTTTATTTATTGTACTGCATTTGAATGACATTTTATATAATAATTTTCGCATACGAACTTTTCATTTACGATAAAACTTTTATTGTGACTCCTAAATTATCAATAAACATAACATACGAAATTTAATCGAATATTCCTCAACAAACGTGAGAATGTCAATTAGATGAAATTTACTCAACGCTGAATCATGTTCGAGTTCTAATCAATATCATTGAATCGAGTTAAATAAAAAAGACAGAACTATATACCTACACGGGTATAGCTAAACGCATGCATTTATATTCGTTAATGACGAATTAGCAGAATTGGAAATTCGCCCTAATTTGAGCGAGCTGGATGACGTACGGACACGTTTGTAATTGACTGACCTGACGCAATTGATTATCAGGCACATAGTACCCGTTTGAATTAATTGTATCTAAATTAGCCGCTCGAAACTTATTCCCCGTTTTTAAAATCATTCGACTTAAGTAAGAAAAAAGACGATGAAATAAACAGAAACAAGCTTATAGCTATTGGTTGATGGCCGAACAAACAAAGCAGAAAAAAAAAAGAAAAAAAAGACACTAGGGGTATTAAATTAGCGAGAGCCATTTTTCAAACGATCTATTATTCAATTAAATATCCGTCCCCTAATCTCTCTTTTATTTTCTTCCTTCATTTATAAAAAAAGCAATTTTTTTTTGGTAATTTACACGTTTCGTGTGACAAGTAAAAATTTATCGAATTAAGTTCGTCAAAATATTCCTTTGAGTAAAATAATTTTGCTATTGATGAGGTTTTAAAATTTTGTCCATAGTTTTGTATTACATAAATATTCTTAAAAAGTATAAGCGGACAAATACTTGAATAAATTTCTCAACTTCCCACTGATTTAAATGATATTTTAACCTTTATTTTATCACTTTGAATATACGAAACATTGTTGGAAATAACGTCACAAAATATTTCCTAAATTTCCTAACTTTTTCTCACGGCGTTACCCTCACCATACCTCATCTCCGACTTAACGTCATAAGCACACAATTCCACACGTTAATATTTTTATCGCGTGTAAACGTACAAAATGATTAATCGATTCGCTCGGTACCGAGTCACACACCGAGAGCAAGAAAAGAAAAAAGACGCGCGTCGAAGGGAAATAAAAGGATCGCTTCGAAATCTAAATAAAATCCTATCGAAGCATAAAGAACGACGATTAATGAATTATGACACATGTAAATCCGAGCAATAATCACGGGCACGCGCGCACCTTGCAACCGGAACGGAGAAGCACAAAGCCGCCGAGAGATAAAGGGGTGTGGCGAATAGGATCTCTCACCCCTTCGAAGCATAAAGGCGCGTGTCGCCTGTAACGAGGATAAGTCGATGGCTTTTTACGGTACATAGAGAGAAGAGAGAGAGAGAGAGAGAGAGAGAGAGAGAGAGAAAGGGGGAGTTGCGAAGGCGTTTGGCATTTTGGGGATACCAGTGTGTATGGACGCGCGCGTGCACACTTATATATTTACGTGTATGTGAAGGTTGCGACTTTTCTCTCTCTCTCTCTCTCTCTGTTACTCTTCGGGCGCCGCACGTGGACATTCTCAGCTTACTGCGAGACAACTCCGCGATCCTGCATGCATAAACGATTAAGCCGCTTTAAATTTATTAAAACACCGTCATTTCGTATACTAGTAAGTCGCTCAACTACCGCTGCCACGCGCGTTATTTTAAGATTCTACCGACCCTTTTTTCCTTGTCTTTCTCTCTCTTTCTAGCTACATTTTGAACGAAAATTTGGCCCTTCGATAGTTAGTTGTCTTTTAGAATAGTGTTGTTTTATCTACGTACTGCCTCGGCTGTACGTGTTAAGTTATGCTCACTTTGTTTTTATTTTACGTACGCATTAAAAACTTATTTTTGTTGTCTTGTCTCGATTCAAGATTTTCTTTCGGTCACTATTTAAGATTATCATTTATTCACGAAAATATTTTTTTTATTTCCCCTTACATTATCGTTTTCAAAACATTTGGCAACTTTTGCAACCATTACTTGCATTTAATCTAGGTACGTGAAACGAGAAGATAACTTTGAAATGTATAGTTTGCATTATAATTCAAGAGAAAAGCATTTAATTTTAATTTTTCAAACTAGATAAGATAATTTCTCGAATAAATTTACGAAATCTAAAAAACAATCTTTCTTTTCGTTAAAAAGACAAATTGCTTTGTTACAAAAGAATAATTTTCGTTGAAAATAACAATGAATTAACGATCAATTAGACTGTTTTAATAAATAATTAATTACGCGAATATACGTGCGCGTTACTGTTTATTTAAAGTTTAATTAGCGAAAATTTCAACGTATCTAATGAATAGTTACAATATTGCACTGATAAACGATAAAATTGCCGTTTTCTTTCACACTTTTCACTGTACAGTTAATCAATGATAGTAATTGCGTAAAAACTTTACATATTCTATTAAAGAAAAAAAATTGTATACAAACAAAAAGAAAATCGAACTCATTTTTAGAGATATCGATTTCTAAAAATAAACAAAGTATCATGAAGTATCTTCGATATCCCCTTATCAGTTTTTCCCGTCATTTTCCGGAACGCTTCGCAACCCTCTCACAATCATAATAATACGGCCTATATACATACATATACATCTATACCCAATACTATCAATCCGCTTGATACTCGCACATACTTCAAAGACAAAATCCTACGCGACGCACTCGCGCGACAATAAGTCCGTCGGCTAAAACCAGCCGTATACAGAAAGACTCTGGCGCGTCAGTCAGTCGGCGTTGTTGGTCTCTCCCTCTCTCTTTCTCTTACATATGCAGGAAATCCCTTCCGCGTTATATACTACTACGTGGCCCTCTCACCCCAATATTGATATTGGAGTATATAACAGAAGTATACTACGATCTTATAGGCGTATTCTTTTTATCTCTCCTCTCTCTCTCTCTCTCTCTCTCTCTCTCTCTATATATATATATATATATATACCCCCTTGGGGGGTTATACCGTCGACGCGTTTATATTCGCACTTTTACTCCCCACGTCTTTTACACACTCTCTTTCTCTCACTCCCCATAACTCGAGCTGCTTGAATATATATCTATATATATAGAGCCTAAAAAACCTTCGGACGAAAAGGCAAAATCGAGAGAGAGAGAGAGAGAGAAAAAGAACAGCACGCTTATCAAAATAACGGTTACATCTTTATAAATATTTGGCCGCGTCTTTCAGTCCATATATTGGTAAAAGGGACTCGCGACAACCGTGAAATCGACATGGAAATTAGTGCGCGTTACGCCAGGGGGAGATAAATTTGCGCCTCGTCTATGAACGCTAAAATTATGGCTGTAAAAACTAAAAAGAGGAGGGTTAGAACGACGCTAAGCTCTTGCTTTATTAATGCGACAATTTGTTGGCAAATAAATATATATTTTTTTTTCGGGATATCGTTTATGGAAAGTTGTCGTTCTATTAATAATTGACGAAAATTTAAGCGAGTACGACGATTTTAATGAAATATAGAATTATGCATGTCCCGAAATTCAATTTAAAAGCGATGACGTATTTATTATTTTCGTAAATAATGTAACATTTTGTCTTTTGCTTATATATCCCGTGCAAACGCAAGGGAAGCCTTAAAAAAAAAACAAAGATAATATAAGCTTTCGATGTATACTATACTCCATCATCGTGAAGTTACGTAAAAAAGAATTAAGAAATTTAAAACTGCAAAAACGCGGTTACGAAACGATCTAAAAGACGCAAGAGAAGAGACGCATAGAAAAGAAAAGCATTTGTCACCGAGCGCGTCTGCAGCGCCGGCAACGTCCTCGCAAGTGTGTAACGATCGTAAAAGTCTGCGCGGGCGTGAAACTGTATAAACATTTCGAATTAGTATTCGGATGAGCAGCTGTTGACTGCTCGGCGGCCGCGAGCTCGCGCGCTTTTCGAGGGCTTCCCGAGGCTTCGTTTAATTGTCGGGCAGATGCCTCCTCCTGCACACCACACCTCGACGCGACGCGCTCGCTTCGCGTCAACCCTCGCGCGACTCCCTTTTCCTTTCTTTCTTTCATTTCTAGAATTCCGTTCGTCGATGCCTTTCTTCTCTGCTTTCGTTTCTTTCCCTTAAGAATTCGAAGCGAGAAGAAAAAATAGAGAGAATGGTATACGGATGTCCCGGGTGTAATAGTATGTGATTATGTTACCGTGGATATGTTCGTTTCGAGCGACGGTGTTTATATAATTTAATTAGTTCGATGTCTTGCTGTACGAAAGCTTAGAATAATTGATACGGTTGAGTAATTATTTTTTTAACTCAATAAAAATTTTTAAAATAAATCAATTTTCACCGTCACATCGATTGCTATAAAATATTTTATTAGCTCGAGTTATATTTTATGTAATACTATAATTTAATAAAGTATTTATTATTATTATTAAAACTCGCGAATCGAAATAAAAATACGAAACCCTCGCAAACGAAATTATAAAAAAGAAAAGTAAATCCATCGAAGAAATCCTACTAATTTTCTCGATAACCTACTCCAAAGCAAATTAGGCACGTCTATCTGGAAGTTAGAAAGCATTTCCCGTAGCTCTTCGTCGTCTCCTCGTTCGTATATAAGCGCACGCGCGCGATTCGCTTGCACGCGATATCAACTTTGCGCTCTCTCTCTCTCTCTCTCTCTCCCTTATTCTACGTGCATATGGTTTCCTCCAACGTAACTTACACTTTGCATATACGGATATTGTCTATACATGTGTGCGCATACACGAATGCGTCTCGCGCGCGTATTGTTTTTCGTAATATGTATGCATATATACATATATATTGCGAGCGCGCGTCCGCCGCTCTTTCCGTCGCGTGTAGAGTTTCATCTCTGCCCTTCCCGCCAAATTAATTTGCTTAGCCAACGAAGGCAATCGTTCTATTTCTTCGTATTCCCCTACTCTTTTACGTTTTTATTTCCTATTTCCTCACTGTTTTTCTTCTTTAACGCGTCGTTTTATTTTTACCTATAATGGGGTTTTATTTTCACTAATTATTTGCATGTAAATTTCTTGTAAATATTCGCATCGAGAAACTCTTTGTTTTGTCATTATTTTTTTTTTTTTAATTTTAAAATGCAAAAATTGAGTGGATGAATAAATAATTCTATCAAATTTAAATGTGCCAATTATTAATAATAATATTTTACTTTATATTATATTATTTAATTATCGATTGTCAATCAATTATCTTAGCAATTATATTTTTAATAGTAATTGAGAAAAAGAAGAAGAAAAAAGAAGAAGTGACAAGGGCCCCCACCTTCGCCCTCGTCTAGTAGGATGCTTCCTGTTCGTTTGGCCTCTTATGCACTCTTTAGCTTGTAAAACAATACGAGTTAAGGAGAGTATTCGTGGCTTCGTACATCCTTCCTTGAAGGAAGGAAAGTAGAAGAAATCAAAAAAAAATCGAAAGATAGAGCTTTTTAGCTTTGCTCATTGATAGGTAACATAGCTGAATCGTAAAAAGTTTCATAGTCTTAATGGCTGAAAACTTTTTAAAAGTGAATTAGAAGACAGAAAAAGATTCCTAAAACTTGAGCCAAAGAACCCGTCGGAAATAATTAATCAATAATTTTTTGTAAAATCATTCTTGATTAAAATTCATTTTAATGAGACTTTATCGTTAACAAGTAAATTTATCTATTATATATAAAATACAAATCTCCTTTATTATATAAAAAGCTGAAGGAAACTCAATACTAAACAATAATTTTTGCTGCCCTCGAAATCTCGTTATCCACGTTTAATCCACTCCGCGGCGCGTTTTCTTACTTCAAACCGCGTTCTCTCAACTCCAAACTGCCTGCAATCAGATTTTTCTCGATTCTTCTTTCGTTCTTCGGTCGCTCGTTCCCCGATCGGTATACAACGGACATTCGAGAAAATAAAAGAGAGAGAGAGAGAGAGAGAGAGAGAGAGAGAGAGAGAGAAGGAAGGTTTGAAAGCGATAGGCCTGTCGGAGCGCGCGAGCTCTGAGAATCTTTATTGTTACTGTAACTGAGATTTTTCGGTGGGATTTATCTGCCTTCTTCGGCTAACACGCGCCTTATCGTCTCCTCCTCTTCCCCTTCGAAAATCCATTTGGTCATTTTGCCGAGGATGTCGAGCCGCGCAAGACCTTTGATCCGCACAGAACGTGTTGCGCGCGAACGTCTTTCACTTTTTTCCCTTCTATTTTTTTTTCAACAAAGATCGTTCCATGCCCTTCGCTCATGATGCTCTACAAGCTGCAGATCGACTTTCGTAATAATTGTTATCGGGACGAAGAAAAAAAATATCCGTAGTGTACTAGTTTTTTACAATGTTAGGCTTTGAATAGAGCGTGTGAATTTTTTTCACGGTCTAAAGTTTTCGGAAGGCGTTCAACTAATCGAAAATACCGAGTACGTAAAAATAGAAAAGAAGAAAATGCTTTGTTCGCGAAACTGACATTTCGCGAAAGTTGTGTTATTTATTCACTTCGAGACATTTATCGCGCTTGAAATAGAGGGAGAGAAAGGCGGAAAGAGGCGCAATTTAATTGTGTTGGTAAAACAACGGTTGTTCCTATATATATTAAAACAATAAGATTTCACATAAGGTTTATAACTGGGCAAAATTAAACAAATGATTAATTAAGGCGCGCGCAAAGAAGATAAGAAAAATACTTCATAATTTTATTTCTACAATTAAATTCTCTCTGCAATGCTACCATTATATTTGTAAAACTTACTACAACACGATTATTATAGAGTATCGATACGCTTAAAGACAGTTATTAAAATGTTACACGAGCTGTTTCGTACAAAACAAAATAAAAAAACGAAAAACAATTTCATGATTACAAAAAGCATCGTAATACCGAAAATTACAGGTCGAATACACATCGCAAAATTCCCGCGCGTCGTTTGTGAAAGAAATGAACGCAACAGACGGAGACGTTTTGATAGGAAGATGACGATCTCGTGTACGCGTGTGTAAGCCACGCGATCGATGATGATGCCGCCGTTGCGGTTATTATTCTTTCCTATCTCGATCGTATCCTTTTCAAGCGCACACGTTAAACACGGGTTATAAGTTTGCACCTCGAAAAATCGCGAATTCTCTCATTCTCCCGCTTACTCTCACGCTCGCGTTCACCGATTTAATATTCTAATAGCGACCTGTCGCGAGAGCGCGCGCGCAAATACACAGACTATATAATATGTACACGCGCTCGATCTAAATGCTACGTTGTCACGAGGTCGAGTTTGCCTCTCGAACTTGCCCGACAGTCTCTCTCTCTCTCTCTCTCTCTCTCTCTCTCGCTCTTGCTCTGCCTCTCAATTAAAGACACGAGAATCGCGATCGTTCTGTGTAAGCATTATCCTTCTCTCCGTATATCTTTTTTTCTCTCATTTAACTGGTTGTTCCCTTCGTTTCTTTTGCTTTTTTTTTCCTTCATTGCTTCGCCGTGTCTCGAGTGATGCGCTCGGCTCGTCACTCTTTTTCTTTGACGCTATAAGTGCTTATAAAGCATTACTTAGTTCATTAAAAAAAGATACAGAGATGCGAAGAACGAGTACGGATCACTCACAATGTGCAAGATAAATTATCGAACGCTGAAACGAAGGTTGAAAATCGTTGTTCAGTTTTCATTGACACTACTATTTGTTATTTGAGTGTGATTGAACGGGTAAAAATGTTTTTGAGATACAAACGTTTTCAATATCATCAAATAATAAAATACACGCTTATCGGGTACATAAAAAAATTTCAAAGATATATAGAGTACACGATCGGGCATAATTTAATTCCATGCAAAGCAGCACAGCTCGAGGGCAGATGAAATATTCACTAAACAGAGCCAATCAACGTCACGGCCAATAATTGATATCTTCCACATATCTAATCGGACTCGATATCTCGTGATTGTCTTCTCTCGGATATCTAAACTTTATTCAGTATGTAAATTCGCCCTCATCGATTCTATGCAGCGGAGAAAGCACCACGCGCTCGAATCTATATACACATATATACACGAGACGTGTATACACCGATCGCTAGACGCTTCATTAATTCCCGGAGTCTCTTCTCCATATCAACTCGCGCAAGCGACGCGCGATGCTATAAGTAAAAAAAGCGATGGAAACATATAGAAAGAGAGAAAAGAGAGAGAGAGAGAGAGAGAGAGGGAGAGAGAGAAAAAGAGTCAGCATTATATAGTTAAGTCGGGCTTCCGACATTCGGTCGTAGTTTGATACGAGCGTGGGTAACAGGATGCGACTCCCATTGTTTGGGAAAGCGAGAACTCGCGTACAGGTGGGTAAGGGACGTATAACGCCGCAGGTACGCGTATGTATGTGTGTGTATTTGTGCGCTACGTATTTTTACTAACACGTGCAAGCCAGCCGTATATCTAGCTTGAGCGCATTCGCGGGCATAAATTATTTTTATTTTATTTTCTACACAAAGCCGGATTTATCATGACTATTATACGAAAATCTAGCTGATTACGCGCTCGCGCGCGCCTCCCAACTTTTTCGGAATACCTAATTGGCTTTGCTAACCGAGAGAGCCACGTGTGTTTCTCTTTATGCCTTTCCAAACCTATTGTGCGAACACATATGAATTGTTTTGTCGCGTTATTTTTTCCTTTTTTTTTCTTCTCTGGTCACATTGTATCGGGCTTACTAAATCAGAAACGTAATTTGAATATTAATGAATCGTGCAATTTGTATTATAAAGGATATAATGCTTAAAAGGAATATGAGAATGTTTTTGAATTTTCTTCACGTATAACCGTTCATTTACCATGTTTAATGTCAATTGAATTTACCAAGAAATACTTAATCAAAGCATATTCCTTAAATTTTTGTAAAATTTTCGATTTCCGATGGAAAAACCAATGCGATAAAAATAAAGAAATTAAAAACAAACGAATAATTTTCCGACGTATATTATTAACAAGCGAGGAAAAGAGCGCGGATGTAAACATATTAAAAATGGAACGCGGCTTGGGAAACGATGAGGCTTGGCAGACGTCTCCCTATTTGTTGTAGTTTATCGTAACGGTGGGCTGGCACTTGTCTGCAAGACGAGCGTACGTTAAACGTACGGGCGCATTAATCTATCGAGAACGTCTCGTGTTATGACGTTTACCAAACATCTACCGAAAGATTTACGGGAGTTGTTGCTCACATGACAAATAAACCCTACATTGATATCGAATAATAAATCGATTACATTCTTCATTCGTGTACGCGTGTAGTTTAAAACGTAGTTTAAAAATATTAAATTGTCTACGTTCAAGAGAGCAAAGTTGTTTACAGTTATAAAAAATTAAATGTACAAAAGAAAACACTTATCAAAATTACAAAATATTCATACAGTAATTATTGTTTCATTGAAAATATTCTTATTTCCATTTTCTAATTCAACGATATACAAGAATTTATTAATTTAACATGAATAGGTAACATTCTAGAAGACGAAAATAGCCAACCGACGGCTCGAGTCGGTTTAAATCAAATGACGTAACGCTTTTAATGGACAACATAAAGAAACATAAAATTTTAATTATTTCGCAAATAAAATAAAACAATGATGTTGATTTATGAACTGAAAATATTGCTAATCGACCAACTTATATCTATTTTTAATGAGGTATAAGAATACAACTTTAGTTTATGCAAATTTTATCTTGATCGATATGTTTTCTAAGGAAATATTATTGTAATAGTATAATAAGCGAAATGTATTGCACATATTGATCGGAGTCTTTGAAACTGATTAAATAACTTTGATTAAATAACCTGCAGAATGATTGTGTTATTTAACGAATGCTTAATATATGTACGTGAATATATAAAGCCAATTAAGAAGCTAAAAAATATTAAAAAATCGAATTCCTCGCTTTGCTCGAATTTAATAATGATGTGAACAAAGTTAAATTACATTTTCAGATCACAACGTGACGCCCAGAAACTTTTATCAAAAAATTAACTCAGCATGGTTCCTAAAGTCCGCAGATAAACTTAAAATATATCGTATCCGTAATAAAGGAAAGAGCCTTGCATTAAATTCTCCTCTTTATTAACTCCCTAAATAACTCGCGCTAGTTCAACACAGCTGATTTACAATCTTAGACGTGGCGCGCGTCAAGGGAAATAAAGTAAAACTCGGGACCCGTGCGCGCGCGCGCGCGCTCACGCCCTGAGCACACAAAAGAAAACTCTTGCCGATAAGTCGCTCTCGCAGATTGTCTGAAGAAAGAGAGAAAGAGAAAATGCGAAAAAGCGTATAAGTGCGCTCATTAAAAAGTCCGCAGGTATAATGAAAGCTCGGGCGCGCGTTACAAGAACCATAAAACTTCCCTAGCTCGTTGTTCGAGTTAAACGCGAAATATGTAAATAATGGCGTCGGCCATCGCGAGCGAATCTCGCGGTGGTACGCGATTGGTCGGGAGAATTCGCGACCGCCGCACCGGTCTAACGCCGCGCGATAACATCGGCCCGACGGAAGATCATAGATCAAACGCCGCGAGCTGCTCTTGCCTCGCGTAGGTGGAGTCGAGCAAGGGGTGGAGAGGGGGAGGTGAGAGGGGGGGGGGAGAGGCTCATATTATACATTCACGAGGAGGAGATAAGAGGACGCTTGACGTTGCCGCTGCACACGTCTATGCGCGCCCGAGGTCGAAAGCATAAGAGAGCGAGAGCGAGCGAGAGAGAAAGAGAGAGAGAGCACGAGCTTGAAGGGTAGATACGTCCGCGTTATAAATGTCAGTATTATGCGGAGAGAGAATCGTGAAATTCATGCTCGAAACGCTCGAAGGTTCCTTCTTCTTTGGGTGGATGAGCTTCTTTGCTCCCGGTAATGCATGTTTCGCGAAATTTCATGATATACTATGGCGCCTGTGACCCTTGAGTTGTTAAACGATAATGATGGTTAAAATTTTGATATTTTGTTACGACAACAAATTTACATGTTGAAAAAAACAAAAATTTTTTTTTAATCATATAAATATCATGAAAACGAAATATAAATTAAATTTTGTTTATTTTACGAGTATTTGGTAACACATTAATCAGATTGCATCTCACTGAATAATATACCGAGTAAATTATGACTTGAATACTTTACATAATTTAAATAGTAAAATTATACAAAATTTCAACGATTTATTTGCTTACTAACTAATTAGCTATAAATATTAAACTGGTAATACATAAGGTAACCAAACATTCATTTATTAAATTTGCATTTGAATGTATATTTTTAATAATGTTTATCAATATGTCTATTAATAAAAAAATAAAAACCATACATTTCGGTAGCCATACAGACCAGTAAAATCTATTAAAGGCTTTTTGTCCAAATAATAAATATCAGTAATTCGGTGAAACATATCCTCGATCAATTTAAACTGCAGTAAAACAAACAAAATTTTACAACAAACGGTGCTTAGCACTTTCAAATCATTGCAAAAGCATAATTAGACATTTTGAAAGCCGAGTATGCAAATGAGACTCCGCGCATATATAAGTGAGCGCGTGCGCGTGTATGTGTGTACACGTTACGATTTACACCGCGTAATACACCCTCTGATAAATTATCTATTCTGCGCGAGAAAATCGGCGCTTAGTAATTAGCGATTGCAATTAGTAATACGTATAAAAGAGAGCCGGCGGCAGCAGCGGCGGCAGCGGCGGCGGCAGCGGCGGCGGCGGTGGCTCGTTTTACTGAAACTTCCGCACGCTCTCTCTCTCTCTCTCTCTCTCTCTCTCGCGCTCCCTAGCAATTTTGGTGCGCACCGCTTTCACTCATCAGACAAACGCCGTGTGATGCTCCTCTATACGCGTTTCTTTGTAGCGCGTATATAAATGTGCGCGTTTGTGTGTGTGCGCGATCTGCATAAGTTACATCTGATTGCAACGCTGCCGAGTCGACCCCACCTTATTCAAATTTCGATTTTTTTCTTTCTTTATATTTTTTTCTTTTCGGATAGAAGGAGAAAAAAAATTCAATTGCACAATTGCTCGAGGCAACCGTGCACGGG
The DNA here is from genome assembly GCA_949987625.1 of Chalcis sispes. Classification (NCBI taxonomy): domain Eukaryota; kingdom Metazoa; phylum Arthropoda; class Insecta; order Hymenoptera; family Chalcididae; genus Chalcis; species Chalcis sispes. The sequence continues at coordinate 2,454,903 of OX465096.1, forward strand.
AAACAACGCGTTTCGTATGCATTTACATAGTCTGGTCTTAACTCTCGCTGTGCGAAATGTATATGAGTAAAGTTATATCGGTATCAAGAGCGCGCCTCTCCAAAAGAAAATTAACAATTATGTAAAGTTAACTGATTTTTACAATTGTTTTGTGCAAATTTTCCCGAATGAAAATATTTTAATTAAGCCGCGGAAGCCGACTTTGTGATAAAGTTTATTATAATTGGCAAAAAAAAAAAAAAAAAAAAAAAAAAACGAAATAACAGAAAATTAAAATCATCGCTAACGCGTGCGTAAACATGTGATTAAATCTTTTACAAATATTTAAGGCATTACTCCGCGATTGGCAATTTATCATTCACATCGTGATATATCAATTTAAAAAAAAATCCAAATTTCGCCGATGGTTTACACGATAGCGGATCATCGACCCAGTAGATTTTATCCTTCGGGTCCGATCGATCAAACAAACGGAAGCCGGCGAACAACCAGTGGTTATTCGGATACGGAAGGAAGGCGGTCATTATTAATGGCGCTGCTTATGAGGGATGAGGGATATCGCATAGAAGGTAAAGGAAGGGGTAGGTTAGCGAGAACACGCGTTAACTCGGCAGTCCCGAAACGGAAGAGAAGCGACGGGTGGCCCGAGGCTCGATAGCATCGAGGAGGATTCGCGAGTCGGCTATTTCCAAGTGCCGTCTCTCTCTCTCTCTCTCTCTGTCTCTCTCCCTCACATTTCGTTGTATTATGTGTACACCCTGGGGTAAGAAGCGCGCGCTTATACGCGTGTTAAATACATGGGCATCAGACTAGCGCCCGCGCCGCGGCAACGCTCCGAGGCAGTATTGTTGCAGGTGCCATTGCGGCACACAACCTGTTTGTGAATACCTCTCTCTCTCTCTCTCTTTCTGTCTATCTTTTTCTCTCCCCCTCACTGTTGTTGTTCTGCATACACTACGCGTTACGCGTCGCGTCTCTCATATTTATCTTAATCTTGACGCGAAGTGCGAGCTTAGACGTTACCGGATTGTACTGCGTCTCGAATGCGAAGTTTTGCTGATTATCTTTATTAAAATAATTCATTAGCGTGCGAATTTGCAGCGAGCTTTGTTGGAAGTATTAAAGTAAACTTTAACAAACAGGTTTGAAATATTTTTAAAAAATTTAATTACCGTTAAAATAATTTGATAAACACAAGCATTTTTCATTAGTTAACGCTTTTAAATAAGTTTATTCAGACCACACAAAATGAAAATCAAAATTATTCCCATCACAATTCTTCTAATAGACAGCTATTGTAATCGAGAACTAAATATTCGTCAAAGCAAACGATTGCATCTAGAGAATAAACAAACTATACCCAGTGTTCATATACACACGCGGGTGGTTCACACACTTTTCTTTCTCGGTCACGTACGCGTCGTTTACGCGGCGACGTAAAGTCGAACGAGCGCGTGAGATAATAACAAAAAAATAAAAAGAAAAAAAAGTCAAAAAGGAATGACAACGGAGCTGCATATATATACATACGCGCAATCTATCTCTGGATGGATGGACGCGCATGGATACACGATATTTTGCTTCCTCCCACCTCGGTACACGCGCGTCTTCCTCGTAATAACAAAAAAAAAAAGAAAGAAAAAGAAAGAAATAGCCCGTGGACAGTTTCTCTCTCCGGTGGGAACCGGGCGCGAACGGTAAGCGCGCGCGCGCGACTCTTCGTTATACGTGACAGGAAAGAGGTCCCACCGCACAACTATCATAATACACGCCGCGGAGCATATCCGGGACGTGTGCGCGCGACCATCTCTCTCTCTCTCTCTCTCTCTCTCTTTCGCTCTCCAATGCATACCCGCATCGCCCGCGCGGTAAGCGATATTACGATGACGCCCGACGCGCTCGATCGCCTGAAAAATATGTCAGGGCGTATATCGTTTGAGTACTTTCTTCGGCTGTTATATCACGCCTGATACTATTGTACAAATTATGTATCTTGTCGTAATTATTAAACGTTGACGTTTCGATATGATGGATTGGAGATTAGACTGATTAATATTGACTGAAGATTGCTTTGTGTTTTGACGCGACAAATTATCAATATCATAACGATCGTTGTTATGCTTACACGTGATGTCCCAGGAATATCTATCGATTTATCAAAGACTATTATTTTTATCTTTTCTTTTTAACGTATTTTTGATTGCAAAGTAGAAATAAGATTTATTGGTTCGCTATCCATTTATAAATTTCAAAACAATTTCTTAAAATACTTCGCCATTTTTGAGTTATATTATAAATTTGCTTTAACTTAAACAAATAAAGCAACATGAGTAGAATGAGTCGCATTGATAAGGCGTTGTTTAAAATGTTCTGTAACCTACATATTCAATGATAAATAATTGCTTCAGCTATTACAAATAACACTAATAAACTTTTCTCGAATATATATATACCATTATGATTATTTTATTGTCTTGACTAAAAAATAAATCAATCTGTCGAGACATTAAAAGCAATACCTGTACGCACCTGAAATTACGATCGGTTCATTAAACAGTATGATTCCCCGGTGATTCAAATTTTATTAGCATCTCGAGAGAGAGAAATAGAGAAAGAGAGATTGAGGGACAAAGAGCAAGCGAGGTAAGGTGACGGTAAGGTGCGCACCGTCCGCAAGAGTCTCGGTACCGGTCTCTAAACCTCTGTTCGAGCGGAACAGGAAGCCACTTATCTCGAGAGTTCGGGCCCAATGCCCTCGCGCCACTGCCCCCGGTGATATATTATTTAGGAACGTTATATGCTAATAGAGAGAGCGCAAGCAGGTAACCGAATGAACGCGCGCACTCGCTCCCAAACAAAATGCGGTAAATAATCGAGTGCCACCGGAGAACCCAAACACACTTATGCATATTATACATGTATATGTATGAATATATACGTATTGCACGAGTAAGAGTAAGAGAGCGAGTCCAGTGTCCGTTACAAATGAATTATTCTTCGCGTTTCATATAAATAGATCTCGTGAACTCCTGCCGCTGTTGATGCATATGCTCGCCCGACGGCTGTAGTCATTATTTACGGATTTCTTGCGCGTGCCCCGCTTGCTTTTCGCCAACCCAGCGATTTTTGTTTCTCCCAATTCCAAGAGAGAGAGAGAGAGAGAGAGAGAGAGGTAATATCAGAAAAAGGAAAGAAATACAAGACCGAGGCCAACTATTGACGTTGGCTCAAATTAACGATCTTCGATCGCGTTAACATCGATAATAATATTTTTAATAACATTTTCAAAATTAGCACTCGCGCGATTATTTTCGAATCTCAAAAAACAACATCCGATTCTCGCGCGCGCGAATAAATATCAGATTGATTAACGCCCGAAACATAAAACTTTACGAGACTTCCTGTATACATCGACGTCGGATTGGCCGGTCGTTCGCGTAGTGCGCGCCTCGGTGTGGTATCGGTATAATGATAAATATCGATAAAGATGAGCAATCGGCCGGATCGCGCATTACATGAGAGAATAATCCCGCATCGCGTATGCGTATATTTACAACGGACAACTCTTCTCGTACATGCATATATATACCTTCGCCCATTTGACTCACGTAACTTTAGAGGGCCGCGGAAACATATTTATAGTCGCGCGGTGACTAGCCATTCCTCGCACGTACTCCCTATCGGCCTCACATGAACATGTACGAGTGCTCGCGCTAACACACGCGAGTATATACACATAAAATACTCGACGATGTCATCGGCAGGTCCTTAATAATAAAACGCCATAATTTCCTGGAAGGACGAGCGTGAAAAAATATATTTTCGCGCAAGGCACGCTTGCCATACGTGTCGCGATTCTCTTATATATGCCTTAAGAGTCCCTCTCTTTTTCCTCTCTCTCTCTCTCTCTCTCCCTTTTTACTCTTTCTCTCAAGCCGACGTCCTCATATTCATCGCAAGGCAGCCGTGTGCGCCAAGTCTCTCTTTTATAACTTTCTCATCGGCCGGAGGGGAGGAGGCAAATGTAAATCGCTTCTCGGAAGTCTAGGTTTAATGCGCAAATAATTCCTCTACACTTACACTTTTATCTTGCCTATTGTCTTTCGTCGTTTTTATTATCGATGCTTGCCTCTTCGCTTATTCTCTTGCTCCACGATCACGTTTATTATTTTTCGACTCCAAAGCCAAGAATAACCCAAACGCGTGTAAGTATACACGAGAAATATTTTATTTTAGATCGTAAATGCAAAGCATCATTGAGTTTTCATTTTGTCAACGAGCGGAAACGTGACTTTTTATCGAATATCGATCCTTTTCGACGACATAATTTTGAAAGTTTCGACACGTACCGAGTAATATCAAACTTTTTACGTTTACAAAAAGAAAAAAAAAAAAAAAAAGAAACTCGACGAGCAACAGCATCGACGATAATCGATTTAAAAATAAACTTAGTGCGTCATATACATTCGGACGTTAAACTTTATAACAGCCACGTTACTTTCCATTGTCATTATCCTATTGAAAAGAAATAACGACCAATTCTGGCAGTTACCGCTAAATAATATTATCGATCAAAAATGAAAGAAAAAAAGCGAAAGAATGAAAATTGGTAAATAGATTCTATTATCGCGTCGAGGAATGAACCGTTCGTCATTGTAAAAAAACCTCCATAAATCTATTCTCCCGTCCTGTGACGTATAAAAAAAAGAGTCAAAACGGGTAAAGAAAAAACGCCGTCCGAGTTTCTTTTGTCCGATCGAGCAATTAATATTGCCGAGAGCGTGTTTCCGGACGTTACGCGCGTAAATATGCTTCTTTAACGTTTTTCTAATTCCTCCTCCACATCGCCTCTTCGCTTCTATTGCGTTCTCTTCTTTTTCCAACTTTCCTCGGTAAAATCGGTGTTTGGATCGAAGATATCGTCGCGTAAATAAAAGGAGGTCGACGCTGGGGCAAGCCGAAGGAAGCTCTTATAAAGCGCGCACGCGAGATATAAATTCGTTACACGCGTAACAGGTTCATAAAATGCTCGAGTTCGCGGGACGTCGAAGCGCGGAGCCCCACCTCATCCGCTGCAATGTCATCCGTGTCCAAAGAGACTCGTCGAGAGACCGGAAGACGATCATTTGCTCTCGTTCTCTGTGTGTTTGTCTTTGTCCTTTTTTTTTCCACCTTTTTATATCGTCCAAGCGTGCGCTTGGACGCGAAAACAAAACGGCCAAGTACGCAACGATTATGCGTCGTTGCTTTTTCTCTCATAAACGAACCGATTTAGCGGGACATTAAAATCTCTGAGTTGGATATGGAAAGGTACGGGATGGCCTCGAGGTTGTGTGTATGCTCGCGCGCGCCTTGGGAAATTTTTAACGGTCAGTGGTATGGCGAGCGATCGTTTGAAATGAAATTATATTCGAGTGGATTATTATTGTTGAGTGCTCGGAATTACTACGGTTTTTAAGTATAAGTACTCGCTGATGTATATCAATTGTTTAATGGCTCATTAATTGGACGGTATAATAACCGGTAGTTTCATGATTTAAAATGTAATACTTCAGACATAACGAGAGAGCGGAATGAGCCTCGGTTATTAAATGTAAAGCGAAATTAAACTTTCGAACGTTTATTACAAGAAAGGAAAGTAAAAAGACAATTTTCTCGGTCTCATGACTTAATCATTAAGGAGTCATGTTTGATAAAAGAACAGCAATAAGAAAAGTTAACCCGCTGTAATTAAAGTATCTGTGTCTATGTAATCCAAATCTGAAGCATTATTCTGATACTAATCTAGTAAAATACATTAAAAGGAAATTTATGTCATGACAAGATCCAGGTATTGAATAATGAATAAGCACCCGTGCTTAAAATATTTTTCTTTATTAATTGGATGTAATTAATTTTTTTTAAATCGAATGGCAATTATAGAAAAAATTTAACAGAACTATATTACACCTCTATCGTATAATATTTTAAACGGCGACATTGTCGATGCAAGAAAATTATAACAAAAACGCGCAAAGTACTTTCTATTCCGCAAAAAAACCGTCCGTTAAAATTTTCCAGCAAAATCGATCGCATAGCATTTCGTCAGGTACTGTGGCAAAATCATTTCGTGAAAAGTTTTAATCTCCGTTCGCAAAAGAGGCGTGTACACGATGCGCGATCAACGAACGATAAAAGAAGACCATCGCGCTAACCGCGATCGCGGCTGGAAAATAAAACTAGACAGGCTTGCGTAACGAAAACTCGCACGTGAAAAGCGAAGCGCGTTACTACAGCGTCGAACAAATTACGCGATAGGCCGGACTATATTAACCGCACGCGCTCGTAATGTCGTCCCATTAATTTAACCCGAACAAGACTGTCGCGCTCGCCAAATCGGGATTAGATCGGCGGGGCGCACGGATCCAACTTGGGAGAGTCGCTCGTTGCGAAGGATCGTAACGGCGTTACGATTATGCTGCTATCGATGCGTTTACCTAGATAGATTTATATATACATACATATATATATATATATATATATATATATATATAAATATACGTACATCCACACACGAGTGCCGCGTCGTGTCGGAATTGGAAATTTTTGGCGCGCTGAGCTAAATGCCGAATGCGCGTTCGACTTCTTTCTTGCATGAATAATGGGCTATTCCGGTAAACGCGCTAGTAAGTAATCTCGCTTGTGGTAATTATGAGGAATCTTGATGTTGCCGCGATTGCCGACGCTGTTGCTGCATTAGATTGTGAAACTATTTTTATATAGAGGGGAAACACGATGGCTTCTTTCGGATGAACGGCGAAGCTGATCGATGCCGAAGTCTTACAAACGCACGAGTGGATATGTGGAATCATTAGCAATATTTCATCATTCGATGCATGACAGTTTTTTTTTCCATTTTCTACGTGTGTGAAATCGTTTACGTTTCCATTTCTAATTCAGCGATTCATGCGCGAATGCAATATTTATTTTTAGCTTTTGTATCAATCAAGTCGATCATAAAATTGTATAAAAATCCCCCATAATAAAATCATCTTTGAAAATTTATTATATCATATTAAATATTTTATAACATAAATACATTGATAAACTAACATAATACGATTAATTACTATACGAGTATTAAATATAATTTTAAACTTCGAACCGACCTCTAACATCTTCATCAAAGAAAACGCGCATCATTTGTAACAATAGCATAACTTATTTCAAGCAATTACTACTTACTACAGAACGAAAGGAAAAATTGGCAAACCAACGTTTGCTCATTAATTTTCAACGCACACGAAAACGCTTACATGTTGCAGAGGCAGCGATTCTAGAGTACAGCCGCAGCTGGCCCCCGCGGCAGCCTCGAACCGACGTTTTCACCACCCACGATATAAACCTAAACGAGTAAAAGTCGACTCGGATAAATAAGAAGAAGAGCGCGCACGTGCCGTCGCTGGATCTAATTCATATTCCTGCACCTGACCGACCTTCTTCTTCTCCGGCTTAACGAACGAACGAACTCATTTAACACCCCCGCGGGCGCTCGATTCACGAAGCAGCTCTCAGCGGGCAACGGCAACGGCAGCAGCAGCAGCAGCAGCAGCAACAACAACGGCAACAAAGACACCTCTTCCACTCTTTATCTCCGGCAGCTGGCTTTGCTTATGCCAGCTTGCTTTCTTCCTTTGAGTTTTACGGTAGAGGCCTTTTGCTGGTGCTAATTTTCGAGTTGAATATTATTAATAGGAAGCGCACGCGCACGAGAGCGAAGAACGAGAAAAAAAAAAGACAAAAAAAAAGGCGCGATACAGGTGCGTGAGCACGCGCCTCCAGAGAAAGAGAAAGAGAGGGCGCGCGAGATAAGAGGAATGAGAGAAATGGAATAAAGATGGACTCGTGATGTGTGAGCTTGTCGTAAATACATTAAACGGATCGGTTTACCTTCCAAAAACGAAAGCTGAACAAAAATGAGAAATACGTTTTTGACGCTGCATTAAAAATTTGGTAAATACATAGGCAACGAAAATTTTTAAAATGTAAAATTGATTCGTTAAAATTATCTCATTGTAAATTTAGAAGCGATAATGATTTCAATTGCTAATTCCGTTCTGTAAAAAAAAAAAATGTACAATGCAAATAAGCACGCAAAGGAACAAAAAAGTTGAAGAATTGCGAAGTGCATTTATACACGCGAAGGCGTCGTTGCGCAGATGGCGTACCTCGCGCAACATTAAAATCCGCGAAAACTTTAACTTAGCGGACCTCGTGTACCTATTTTTCATAGGATGCGGCGCGTTTCACGGCGGCTTTTGCAACAACGGCGGATCCGAAAAGCCTGGCTAATTAATAATCACGCGCAATAAACGGGTGCATGACGAAAGCCGACAATGCCGTTGCAATGTTATATAGGATTACTCTTTCAAAGCTTGAGTGTCTCAATCTGTTTCGCGCGCGCGCGCCTGTTTCCGCTACCGTCGCGATGCAGTCGGAACGTCGTATTCGCAAAAAACGGAAGCTGTTAACGTCATCAAGAAGAGGGAGATAGATAGAGAGAGAGAGAAAGAGAGAGAGAGAGAGAGAGTGAAAAAAGTGTGTTGCTGGTTAGAGACGACTGGAACGGACAAAAGCAGCTCGGTCATATCCTGCGTTGTACCTGTGTCTTGGGCATTGCACAGGTAAAAATTTTTCTCCATAGGATTCGACTACTACTATTTGTTAAGTCGCTAACGCGAAACAATACCGTTTACTATTTTAAATATATCATTGTTCTTAAAAAAATTTCAAATATCCTAATCGCTTTGACTTTTATCAGCATAGCATAATGGAATTACTTATTCAATAAAAATGTTTTAAAAAATGACCAATGATTGCAGTGTTATTTCTGCTTTGTATTCAGTTTTTTTATGTGATTTTCTTTTCGTATTACAAACGTTACTACGTCTAAAAAGCTTACAGTTGTAAATCCTCGATGCTTCAAGTTAAATAATACACTTTTAAACAACATATATCCATTAAAATGCGACAAGAAATAATACATAACATTCTTTTCTTTACGCGACAGGGACGTTAAGTCTATGAACAATTACGCGCGGACATTTTCTACCGACATGTAAAAAGAAAAAAAAAAAAAACAAAAAACAATTTCCTTCTCATGAGATAAATATTCAAGATTCACTTTTCTGTGTATAAGACAGTGGTAAAAGTTGAAAATTTTCCCACTTTAAAATAGAAATCTTGTAAGTTTAAGAAACATTGAAACGCGGCAGGTGCGACGAACCGAGCAAAAAGGTGGCGAGCGATTACAAAAGAAACGCGTCCATCCGGGATCGCTCGACAACGGCGATGACAACGAACGCAACCGAATTCGTGGCACAGGAAGCCCAGCTCGGTGTGTATTGAGCGGGTCAGGAGTTGTACATAAGACGACAGACTAGAGATGTTTCTTTCGGTCCCTCCGCGCGACTCGTCCATAACGTGCGACAAGATTTCTGCATTACTCTAGACAAGCTTCTTCGTAAGCGACCGAAATATGTAAAGAGCGGATAACTTGAGCGATTTACCGCGAGAAGCGACATTTTTTCTCTCTCACTCTCTCTCTCTCTCCCTTTTTCACCGCTCATTATTGTATTCCGGGCGTATAAATTGCCGTTTTAAATGGTTAAAAGTCAACGTTAACAGAAAGAAATGATTAGATTGACGAACGGAATATGACTTGGAGTTAAAAAGGATTACATTTACAAATTGAATAACGACCAATATATCGGTAATTAAATACTAATAAAATAATAAATTATCCAATCACCCGTATAATGTGCAACATAAATATCAATTACTTATCAAACATTATCCTTAAGGAAACAATATCTCCAAACATAATTCAAAACCCTCGCGTCGTATACGATCCACTTATTAAAAGTATATTTCCGTGTACCGTCGACAAATAGACGGCGAGAGAGAAGTGCGAATACTGCGAAGAGGAGACGGGAGATCGTATATCGCGCCACGTATGACCAAGCTTTCGTATGGTCAAGTCAACGACGCGGTGGCGAAGTGTATATATACATATATATATATACATATATATATATATATATATATATATATATATATATATATATATATTTAGTAATAGGGTAGGGCTGAGCGAGAAAGAGTATATATATATATGTAGTCTCAAAGAGCGCAAGAAGGAACGTCAGCAATCTTGATATAAGTAATGCATTTCTTTTATATATCTCGGCGCGAGATAAAGAATAATGGACGCACAGGGCTGTCCGAGCTACCACCGCCTCGCCCGCTCGCTCGCCCGGAAGATATGACGCTTTCCACTTTGCCGTCGGACTTGATAGTGTGCGTGCGTTCGTAAGCTTTACTGACCGTATGATATGATTATTTAACGTAAAAGGGCTGAATTTTTCGGTGCTTTCGGTAAAAAAATTTGTCGGAGGCAATGCATTGAAAATATTTTAAGAAAACTCGGGTATGTTTGTTATTTAACAATATTTTTCATATATTTTATAATCAAAGTCCACGTAAATCGCACTTTTGAAAACTTTCACAAAAGTCCGACAAACGAAAAAAACAACCGTTTACATAAACCTAAAGATTCATGTATCGATTTTTCCGGTAAAAACGTATTCCATGTAAAAACAACTTTTTTGCCATAACGCGCCGGCGAACACGCGAACTCTCGGACTTAATGGATTTCGTTTACGCAACGAGCCATCATAAATCGTATCGATCGTTCGAGGTATACCGGACCACCAACGTCTACGCAAAACTAACGAGTCTTTTTATAAGCGTACGAAATTACGTGTGTACAACGACTACACACCGATGACGGAAGATATATGTGCATACATTGGCAAATCGTGACTTGGTGACAAACTTATTCGCGGCTTTTTTTATTTTCCTTTTCTCCGACGACTTCCGGACTAGCTCACACGGTAAATTTGTAGGTATCACAAAGCGCTAAAGAACCTCGCGTACTAATTAAATTAACGCGAAATTTTTCATTGTCGAAACGCGACACTTTCTCCTATGTATACGTGTACAAAGAGTTTAAAGGCCACGTGACTCAGCTCGATATTCAAAATTTTATGCACATCTATATGTATAATGTATACATATATATTAAACCAATGGTGTGGCTGCTCGATTTGGAGAGCCTCGCGAGAATTGAAAGTCACGGCAAGACTTGCGCGCCTAGTGAGGATAGTCTCGGGCGCACGACACTCGAATATCGAGTAACCCAGAAAGAGCCCGTTTTTATTCTTCCATATATGTTACATAGAGTAAGTTTATTTTTATGTCTTGTTTTTAAGTCGACTTTTATATATTTTTCGTCACCTTGGCTTCATGATCGAAGAGCATACCATTTGATTGTGCATATTAAAATGTTAAATGTAAACGCTTTTCTCGCACGGTCTTTTTTTAATTTAGAAAATCATGCCGATGTAAAAATTTCTTGTACATTTGAGCCTTCGTTATCATTTTAAAGTTTGTGAATAATTTTTTGAATGGATTTTTTATCAATGCTTGACAATCAATCATTATTTTCTGCTAATATTTTTCTTTTCAAATGTTGCTGTTGATATTTCGAATATTGCGAAAATTCTATTTCGTGTAATAACCAAAAATTTAGTAATCGAAACTGAAATTAAATCCGGTATATAACGCGACATTCGATATTTACTCAAATAATGTTCGACAAATTGAAAAAATATCATATAACCGCAAACTCTTTATGTAAAAAATAAAAGAAATAATCAAACGAAAGAAAGTACTAGTCAAAATCAGCACGACACGCCGTACATTACAGCCGTACAAAACACCAAGGGTTGGTTAAAATGTGACATATGGAAGGAGTACATCGCTCCGAGTGATCGAATACTTCAAGACTTGGAAAAAAAAAACAAACAAACGTATACGCACGCAAACGCGCTGACCCTTAAATAACGCGGCTTATATATTTTCTATACATATATACACGCAGGTCGGTAGCTCTTATCGTGGAAATATCATTTTATTTCATTTATGGACATATCGCGTCCCGAAGAAAGAGCCGCGCTCACGTACGCTTGCTTTTTCCTCGAGGGGGATTTGCCCGAGTTATTGATATACTCCGAGCTCGCCGCCAATATGGGAGAGAGAGAAGCTTATAGAGATATTCGGGGGTTTCCTCTTTAAGGGCTTTTGCCGCACGGATTGCCCAAGACGTGCGACTTCCTTACTACGCTATGATACACACCTCCGTAGCTGTCTTGTGTATGTATACGTGTGTATACTTACGGTCAAACAAATATTTATTGACCGAAAAGTTCTGGCCGATGCCCCGGAATATTATGAAACTTTGGTGTGGAACTTTTTATGGTGAAATTTATAACTCGAATGCTATTTTATTTTCTCGTTCGCTTTCAAATTTATCTACTATCTAGTCGTTTAAGTTTATCTTATATCTATATTTATTTGCTTAAACTAATTTTATATAAATTTATTTCTTATTCTTCCTTGAGGAAATTTTACTAGAAAATGAAACATTTTATTTAAACTGCTGAAACCTTGACCCAAGAAGAATTTGTTTAGCCTCATACGCATACAAAAATAAGCATGTTTTATTAACTATATCGCATTCTATAAAGTTAACTGGAATACATTATTTCAAAACGTTTATTATATTCAAGCAGCATTACCATAAATTATTGAAAAAAAAGTTCAGCCAATCGCGAAATGCTATTTCAACACAATTTTCAAAGAATCAAACGCTCGGTTAAGTGCATAATAATCTATTCACTTAAACGCACACCTAACAAAAACGCGCGCGGGATCATAAGAGCGCGTAATACACACGGCGGCGGCTACCTCGGCGGCAACGACACCGTTCACATATTTATATATATGTATACACACATATAGATATACGTATACGTGAATGCACCGTCTGCATTTGGAATTAGCAAAAAGGAAAGAGAAAAAAAAAAAAGCGAATCCGCGAACAAAGTGCACAGATGGCCATAAATATATCGGAGAATCGGGTCCGTTCTAACGCAAGACACAGAGTGAGAGACGTACGGAAAGTCGAGATCGAGGCGGCCGCGCAATTTATCTTCGAGGCACGCGCGGCGACGGAAAGATCGCGAGAGAGCCAGGAGAGAAAGATCGCGTGAAAACGCTCGCTTATTTGTTTGACTCGTTGTTGAAACAAACGCGGGCAAGCCTCTCGACGTTTAGCGTTATATGCGCGTATACACCGCCGTGCGAGTCTCTGCGAAATGTATCATGTGGGTATGTAATGGTTCGCGCGAGAGTACGAGGAGTCATGCGGCTACTTACTTGAACGGTTATACACATAGGTTACTGCTATCTTGTCGCTTGCTTATCTTGCTTTGTTTCCAATTACCTTTCGCGAATATCGGTCTTGCGGTGACGATAGGAGATCGTAGTAAATATAAGCTTATATATTTGTTAAGAGCTCGAAATATTTTTTTGTATCGTTTCTTGCTTTAGAAAACCATATCGTAATCATATTATGTAGAGTCACTAAACAAAAAGCTCATTAAATATACCGAATTAAATTTTCCATTCGATACATACAAGTTGACAAAGTCATAGGGATAAAAATAGGTTTAGTTTAAGAAAAAAGAAAAAAAAAAAAACACGGATGAAACTCGCTGGCTATAATAGTTCGAACAAAATTGTACTTCACATTATACAGAATCGAAAGCAAGAAAACATTCGTAGCATGCATTTTTCCACAAAGACAAAACCGTATCGACTTTTTGTTTGCGAGCGAGCGAGCGCGCGCGCGGAGAGTTCTCTCCCCTTAAGGACACGAGCCGCCTCTTGGTTCTCGGTGTGTATATATCGACGGCGCGCTCGCGAAGCTGCCATGAAGTAAATCAATATACACACGGAGACATATACGAGCGAAAGAGCAAAATGCGCGCGCGCGCGCGCGCAAACGAACTGGAAAACTATCCTACGGCACACACCACAATGTCGCATACATTCGTAATCGAGCAAACGTGTGCGCGCGCGAGTCTCGGCTCTCGCGAGATATCGATCGGTATTCCATAGATTTCACCGGATTCAACCTCGTTTTGACTAAATAGGAGTATATCGGCTTTTATAGAGAGAGAGAGAGAGAGAGAGAGAGAGAGAGAGAGAGAAAGAAAGATAAAGAGAGACAGTAGGAAAAAACACTTTCGAGGTAAAGAGAGAAAGAGAGATACTGGAAAGAGGCAAAAGCGAAGTCGAGTACAGAGCGATGGGGAAACGTCAAAATTGATATTCCGCACGCTTGCCTTCGTATAAATCCGCAATCAGATATATTTCGACTATTCGTGAGCGCGAGATCTTTACGTATATACGTATGTGTGCACTCACGCATATTTCAAAGCCGCTTCGCAGGATGCGGACCACCTAGAGAGGACTTTCTTTTCGTTTTGTATTCCCGTACGATCTTATAACCGATTACGATTGTTAATTTTCGATGTGTGGAAACCGTCGCTTTATTCTCGCACTTTCAAATCTTCTTTTTTTTTTTTTTTTTTTTTTTTTTTGCTTCTTTTTCATTCTAAAATACGCTTCGAGCCGTTATTTAGTTTACGATAAAATAATAAATGTTTACTTTCGTAAAAGAAAAAAACGAATGTTTTTCTGTTATCTTAATGAAATCTACGCGTGGGATTACGCATTCTGTCAAAAACCCATTGCACACGAATTCAACAAATTCCGAATTTATTTTAAGCCTGTCGAAAGTGAGATCAAAAGAACTCTAGACTGAAAAAGGAATAAAGGAAGGATAAACGCAAGCATATGCGCGCGTATTCCAGCGAACGATATCATCGTACCCGTAGGTATACAACGGCACAACTCTCCCGCGCGCGGTATCACCGTACGTATATGTGCTTCGCATATATTCGAACGAACGGACGCACACGCGCGTAGCTGGGAAAATACAGACGCTCAACACGCACGTGCGTTAATATATACGTGTGCGAAAACTCGCGCTCGCGGAGGTACGGTTACGCGTAAAGCGCGTAAATTCGACGGCGGTTTGTCAACATCTCGACGCGAGGTGACGCTGCAGGCCAATCGTTTTTGTCAAGCCTTCAACGCCCGACGAGTTTAAATTTTGCGCGCAGTGTGCTCGTAAAAACCGGCTTAATTAAAAGGGCGAGGCCGTTTATTGACTTTTACTTCAAAGCTCGCCCAGCGCGTGCAGTTTGTACTGTGATTTGACGAAAAAAAAAAAATAAAAATAAATAAAAAATAAGGGATGGAGAAGAGAAAGAAAAAGAATTCCATTTCGACATGGATAAACAGATGTTTCGTGTACGAGACAATATTTTTCTTTTTTCTTTTTTTTTTTTTTTTGCTTTCTCTATCTGAAATTGTTTTTACGCGAGTATTAAAAGGGTTAAAGTAAATAAAATATTATGTTAAAATTTCCGAAAATAATTGCCAAATTATTCATCTATTCGCATACCTGAATAAAAAATTCCTATGAAAACAATTAATTTTCGATATGGAATATCAATTCATAGAAAGAATTTATCGGACGTATAAGGAAATAAACAATTTTCGAGTTGTCGAGCCCAATAAAAATTTACCACACCCAATACGATAACTTGAAATCTGAACAAAACGCCAATTATTATACCGAGGCGATATATACACGAGTAGCCACCGTTCAAGGTGGCAAAAGATCTCTATCTCGTCTTATCCAGCTGGCTTGCGTTCTCTCTCTTTCTCTTTCTCTTTCTCAAGTCGGTTCGCGCGGGGAGAGAAGAGACCGCCCTGCGAGTTGCCTCGATCCATCAGTTATATACCGGCAGCCAGTCGGTATGAAACGAGTAATACATCTCCATATACGTGCAAGCCGCTCCGCGAGTATATGTATATACATATATACATAAACTTTATTCGTACGTACAGTTGCAGGAGAGCGTGCGCGCGCGCGCGCGCAACACGTTCGGCCACATGACAGCGGAAAAATATGGAGCGAACGGAATTCCACCGGTGCGTTCCACTTGGCTCGATTAGGCTTGCCTCTCCTCCTCCTCTCTCTCTCTCTCTCTTTACTCTCCGCGCTCCGCTCTGCCCGCTTATAATGCCAACAGCCGACGCGCTTCATTCCATATTCCAGGAAGCTCGCTCTTTCGATATTTCTCCAAAGTATGAGTACGCGCACGTATGCGCACGCGTGCATCTCTGTGTTCGTACAAAGGGATATATGTGCGCGAACGAGCGCGTTGGTATATAAAGTTAGCTGTATAGGCCTCCTCTCGCGCCCTCTCGCTCTCCCGCCGGCGTGTATACGAACGGTATCCTTTGACGAAACTGACACCTCGATGATCGTATTACGCGAAGGGAGATGTTATTACAGGCAAGTAAGAGTTTATGTACTTGCCACGGTGAAATTGAAAATTTATATCATTTTCCTACGGCGAACGGGAGGGAGAGTCTGAGCTACTACCGCGGCTCTTGTGACTATCCTCTACATTGGGGAATTTCAGTTTCGTAGACAAAGCTCACTTTCTCTCTCTCTCTCTCTCTCTCTCTCTCTCTCTCTCTCTCTCTCTCTCTCCCCCTCCTCTCACTCTCTCTCTATTTTCGTCCCTCTCTTTAAGATATAACTCCGTAATATTCACTTACTTTGTAACTTTAGATTTAGTTTTACCATAGTTAAGAAGCGTTTCAAAAATTTTTGTTATTGTACTCTTATTAATTTATATAAATTAAAAAAGAAATCGATGTTTTATACTGTTTAATTTAAACATATTATAATTCATGAAAGCTATAGGGTGCATTCAATCTTCATCTCAATTCAATGAATCGTCACTCGTAAATAAATGCAAACTTTCTCTAGATCCGATAATTAAAATCATTGATACTCGTTTAACCTATAGTTTCCTCTGACAACCAAATTAAAATGTTTTTAATTAAACTGAAGGCCCGCGCGCCGTCCACTAACAGCGCAGCGATAATAATATTTTTCTCGAATTTTTAAAACCGATCTACTTTTTCAAATAATCGCAATCAAACGTTATTACATTTTGAGCAAACTGATGCATTATCGATTACATTTTAACCAAAAACAATTAATTTTTCGATAGTCCAAAGCCACTCGATCGCGATTTCTACGAAAATTTAACGACAAATTAAAGCGTCAGGCGCCGATAATCATTTCACCCGCGGCGATAAACGTAAGGAATACCGGCGCACGAATCTCCCGAGTTCGGCGAGAGTCGAGGAATATCGGTAGTTCCACGCTGCATAAATCTTTGCAAGTTCGTCGTGCATCAACCGCAACCCTTTACCTTAGCGAAACGATCGTCTTGAGTAAAGTTTGCGGTAAGAGTAAACTATAGAGTATATGAGTACTACGTGATCCTCACACTAATGTTGTAGTTTAGAGTAAAAACGAACAAATTCATTGAAACATTATGTTGTAATCTAGTAATAACGAGAACATAAAATATGTATATCTATATTTGTTTTATGGTTCGAAATTTCCATTCACCGCTAAAGAGCCATCGATTAAAACAAAAGCTCGAGTTGAAAAGCATCGGGAAGAAAATGAACCGTTCGAAACGTCGTCTAAACGATCGTTTAAAATCGCGTTGGCTTTGCGGTGACAATAACGCGCGGATAAAAGTGGAAACACGACTCGCGGGCATCTTAGTACGATATATATATATATATACACACGCGCGGGACTCGACTCCTACAAGGCCGAGGATGTCGAATGAGGGAACGAGGAGGCGCGAGCATTGTACCGGCAAAGTTTACAGGGACAAAAACGAAGTATAGAGGCCTCGAGGCTGCCGAAGGAGAAAAACGTAATTGCCGAGTAAGCTGGTGTTTTGAATAAGTTTTACTAGGTACTCGTGAAGGATATTCGATTTCAGGTTTTTCTTCGAGCGCGCGAGGTATTGATTTCGTGTTCGTTTTGACGAATAATTTATTGATTTCCAAACTTTGTCGTATGCCTTTTAATATTCAATACTTAATTTTTCATAAAAATTTAATAGTCGAATTTCGTTTGATAAAAAATTTTGTTCTACTATCGGATAAACACAATTTACTATTATCATTGTTCACGACTTCAGCCTAGACGTCTCAATTCAAAAGCCTTTATCTTTTATCCCTTTTATCTCTAAAAAAATATTCAGGGAAGTATCATAGATCGCACCAGCTTAAAAAAAATGAAAGCACACACGACAGGGCGAGGCATGAGCGAGTCGTCGATCGCCATCGAGAACGAACAAGTGCTACGAGCGGAAGAGACAGAGAAAGAGAGAGAGAGAGAGAGAGAGAGAGAGAGAGAGAGAGAAGCCAAGCGGTCGGTGAACACTTGTTAGTAGGTGTAGAGAGACCGGTAACACGTACGGACGAACGGACAGACGTACGTATGTACGAGAGACGAGAACGAAACGAGAACGCAGAGACGTACGGACGAGCGAGTAAGCCGAACGAAAGGAAACAAACCACCGACACTCGCTCTGGCGACGTATCGCGTCGTGGCAGCACCTCGTAAACATCGCACCGCGCGACTTGTAAATCCTCCCTTGGCATTTTAATGGCGGCCGCGCCACGCGCGTGTATTAGTTTCAGGGAACATTAATAACTCGACGAGAGCACCAGAAAGAGAGAGAGAGAGAGAGAGAGAAAGAGAGATGGAGGAACAAGCGCGAGCAAGCGTACGTAGCTACGAGTAAGACTATCGCCGATTAATTAGCCCTCTTTCGCGCGCGGATTTGCCTTTTTTATTTTTTTCCTTACCGGAGGAGCTTCTCTTGCTCGCTCACTCGGAGATGCGTTCGCTCTTTCTCTTTTTCTCTCCCTATACAGCTTTCATTAGGACGTGCTGGGAAAATTCTTCGGCTGCCTCCAAACTTTAGCCACGTGTGCATCCTTATAATTCTTTAGCGCGCGATGCTATTAGATTCGAAATAGACTTTATTTGTAACGTAATAGCGAAGAGAGAGAGAGAGAGAGAGAGAGAGAGCTCTTACGTATCCTTTGTTTTGGTCATTGAAATTTTGCTAATGTATTTGTTTCTAATGCATTATGAATATTTGCACGGTGAGTATTTATGTAAGAATATCGGTGATAAATATTGTAATGTATATCAACTTTCTAGATTTTATACGTTCGAATACGGCGAAATTCTGTATTATTCCGTGGGAAAATTAAACTATTTAGCATTTTCAATCATGTAATGACGTAATGGATGTATTTTACTGAATTCGTATTGCATATGTAATGCCAAGTGAAAGTAATTAGTTACATTAGCATAACGTTTGGGTTTCAAAACGAAAGTAATAATTAAATTAGCATTTCGCTTATGTTTGCAAATAAAAGTGATTAATTACTCCCCGATTAACTTTGTAACGAATATAATACTTTAATACCGACTCTACTTTTCGCGTTGTTCTTCTTCATTTAAATAAATTTACAGTTTTAATGTTTCTATCTTCACAATTAAAATAGGCGCATAAAACGCCGGACAAAACCTCGATTCTCGACCAAATGACAAAGCGTCAAGTCTGTTAAAGATTCCTCGTCGATAGCTTCACTCGCTGCTCACGTCTTTCTTAACGTTTCGAGCCACACACGGTGCTGTCTCCGGCCGGTGCGTATAACAAAGAAGCGCGAGACAAAACTTTGAACGCCTATCGCGAATTTCGATTAATGGCGGTAATAGCACACGCAGAGCTCGGGGAAGCAGTCTCGACGCGTATATCACCCTATCCTTTCCCTTCCGCCGTTCGGTGTGCGTTTTACGCGCACACGTATCCACGCGCGTAGACACGAGTCAGAAGAGTAGAAGACGCAAGCAAGAGAGAGAGAGAGAGAGAGAGAGAGAGAGAGAGAGAGAGAGGAAGAAAGAGAGAGAAAGAGAGAGCCTAATTCGCGTCTTCCTTTGCAACTTATAATTCAAGCGCGCAGACTGGAACCGAATAGGTAGAGCTGCTGCCGAGAAAAAGTAAGAGAGCGAAAGAGAAGCGCGCACAACGCCAACTATTCGCACACGGCGAGCAAGCAACGATAATTATACGCTTCGTCCTGCCCCGCCACCGCTATACCACCGATGTCTCTCTCTCTCTCTCTCTCTGTCTCGTTCTTTGTGGAAACAGAGAAAGCGCGCGAAGGGCCCTTAAATTTGCCCTTATTTATATGCCAACCGCTCGCGCAGAGCTACGTTGTTCTATATAACCTCGCGCGCGCGCGTTCACTCTAGAAAGTCCGTGTATAGTTATGTGCTCGGGGATATGTCCGACGTTTCGGGATATCTATCGCGCCGAGTTTGCCCTCTCGGTTCCCGTGTAGCTATAATGGCCGGGTTTATAGTTTTGCTAGGAGAGCTTGCCTTTCGAAAACTTGGATTAACTTGTCATAGTGCTCGAGTCTGTTTTTATCAAATTATTGGAACGTCGCTGTGTGTACACTGTGTGTTATTAAATATCGCTATATAAATACAGCTTTGCAATTTGAAATTTGGTAAAATATAGAATCTAACTAACTACCGGTTTATATGTGTATAACACTGAATATCTAGTTGTCAATCAAATTCGTATTTTATAATTAATACAATTTTATGAAGGCCGCTATTAAAAATTTACATTTTTTCCAGTTTATTATTTTTTCAACGAAATGACCACAGTACCCGATTTAATCGTTGCATTTTAAAGCCAATATTCTCTGAAATAAGTTTCGAACGTAAAAACTTTAGCACAGCTGGCTCAATCGAGTATATACAAAGAGATAAAGCTAAATCCGCGGCAGAGAGAAAGAGAGAGAGAGAGAGAGAGAGAGAGAGAGAGAGAGTGAATAAAGAGAGAAATCTGGAAATCAATGGTGTCATCGCGACGGCCGGCGCGTCGTTAAGGTCGCGCGTCGTGGAAGGAAAAACGCTTTTAATCCTCGGGTGGCGCGCGACGGTGGAGGCTAGGATCTTAATTCGAATTTAGAGGAAGTTTGCGTAAGGCCGAAGTTACCGCTTAATATATACCATTGTGGGGGTGGTATAATATAAATAAAGCTCCGTAGAGAGAGAGAGAGAGAGAGAGAGAAAGAGAGAGAAAAAGAGACAAAGGAGAACCGAGGAATGAAATGAAATCTACAGTGCGGTAAATTAAAGTGCCCTGTTTTAATGCTGTTATAAGAATTACTGCAACTCGAGGCTCTTTCCCGCGTATACGCGCGGCCGATCCTTGCTTTTCGCGAATGCGCAAAGAGAGAGAGAGAGAGAGAGAGAGAGAAAGAAGAGAATGCCTCTTTATTCCGTTCTTCGCCTTCTCCTTCTCCTTTTCCTTCTCCTAGCCAACTAATTTCCCTCCGCGTTATCCGCATCGCCTTCGTCTCTCTCTCTCTTCCTCACTCTTCTCGAGATTACCGCCTTGCGCAAATATATACGTATATGTATATTCGTGTGAGCAAATACGAATGTGTATGAGAGAGAGAGAAAGAGAGAGAGAGAGAGAGAGAGAGAAAGAGAAAGAGAAATAAAATCGCTACCGTGTTGTTGCCGCTCTTCGGACTCTGCGTATATATATATATATATATACATATATACGAACGAATGCTGCGCGAACACGATTTAAATATTTTTTCCTTTTCTTTCTTACATTCGTTCTTTTCTTTTTACCTTGCATCTTTCTCGACGAATAATTTATGCTTTAAAGATGAGAATTGCTTGGAAAAATACAGTCTATGTTTCCAACTTTATAATTACGGCCCGTTCTTGTTAGCTTATATAAAAGAAAATTTAGCTTGACATTTTTTTCAAGTGTAATCATAAATTTTTGGTAATATCTATCTACCTAATATTTCACTTTCTATCTTTATGCCTCTGAAGATTGAGAAAACAACCTTACTTTCATCTCCACAAAATAATCAGATATTTCTGGTTTATTTTTTTTAATAATAATTTTCAGAACGCACGGAAAAACGAAAGAATAAAACCGCTGAAAAAGTGCCGCATAAAATTTTTACACGCGCAAGAGACCATAAATCTCCGTTCGCCAAAGACTTATCAATCCCCCGTCATAAGTCAACAGGTAGAACAGCCATCTAAGACGTCGAAGACGAAGAGCCTTCGCCGAAAAAAGTGCTTCCGTATTGGAATGTCAGTCGCGGTCGTGAAAGAAGCGACGCGGCGACGACGTCGAGTCTCTCTCTCCCTCTCTCTCTCTCTCTCTCTCTCTCGTTAACGGACGCACATATCTCTCTCTTGCTCTCTTTCGCTCCCACTCTCCTTCTAAACGGCTTTCTCTCTCTCTCTCTCTCGCTTACACGGTAGTTCGACTTGAGATCGCGACGTAACGTGACATTGACATGCGGGACGCGCGACCAGAAGTGGACTTTATAACGGTTAGGGCTACCGCGATTGTACATATATATATATATGTGTGTGTGTGTGTGTGTGTATGTACATGAGCGCGCGTATGTGTAGATAGACTGAAGGATATGGACAGCGATCGCTGCCTCCCGCGACAATGCGAGGTTATTCATCTTCGATTCTTTTAGTAAGCTCAACTGATAATTATTGATGGATAAAAATGGTTTTAAACTTAGCGAATATTTATGTTTAAACTATTTACGTACTCGTTTAGTCGATTGAGTCTGTGACATGCGTAATAAATAATTAAATAAATAAAATAGTAATAAATATAAAACTTATACTTATAATTTCCGAGATTTCCAACAAAATTTTTTTTTATGAATCCTAAATAGTTTCCTTATACTTAACAATGGTAAAAAAATATATATTTTAATATGAAACATGTATACGGAGTAACTTATGTGCAATTTATCTTTCAATACCGATATCGTCTAAATTTTTAAACCAAATGAAAAATAATTATAAATGAAAAAAATAATTAATGAAAATACATAAATTAATTAGTCCCAATCACAGAGCCATAAAGGCAATAAAAATGAATATGCCATGAAGCCCCGACTGCCATAAATTTCGCGAGAAGGATGTATATATACAATGGAAGGTAATAATCAAGCCATTTTTCCTTGCGCAATTAAGAGATCGTTGAGTAATTTACAGTAGCCTCATAGGTGCAGAGGCAAGCAGGAAGCAAGAGGGAAAAAAGAGAGAAAAAGGAAAAGAGCGAGCGAGAGAGATAGAAGAGGGTTGTACTCGCAAAACTAGAGAGGCCAAGGATCTAATATACCACGGCTCATAATCATTAATCACTCTCGGGGAGTTCGGCGCTGTAAGTACGTCCAAGGCAACATTTGGGAAGGGCCATTGTTTCCGCGACCGAGCTGCATTTTTCAAAAGATGCCGCGCGCACGTACGTTGTTATATGACTTCGACGAGTAATTTTCTTAACGAGAGCGAATGCCTATATTGGTCTTAATTTTAATACAATTTATCGAATGCACGTTTGTTTACATTTGCCAACGATTTTTTTATCAATTACCGTATGTCGATCATAATTTAGAAAAAATTTGTACTGATTGAAAAAATACGTAAAGAAAAATCCGAATATGATAAAATTGGAACTATTGATATAACTTTTTCACGCGAAGTGATCAAGTCGGCTTCCAAAATATCAAATCCAATGAGGTTATTATTTCGGAATTGTGTAATTTCTCATGATTCAATTGGGTCGCGTTCATAAAATTGTTCGGATCGCTACTCTCTATTTCAACAAAGACTGCATAAAAATTTATTTGCTTTAACAGAAAAGACGTTATACAGAAAAATGGGCTCGTCATATTTACGATATTTTGTTTAAAATCTCGAATCGTTTTTATAAAAGAGTTAGAAATCATCACTCCGACTTTTAATCTGTATCCGTTGACATCTCGTAACTCATCCGGAAACAATGAAACTAACTTTTCATCTCTAAAGCTTGTTTTGGTAAAAACTTCGTAAAATGGATTATATTTGTTAATGATGCAGCTATTTATGTTTGATTCACTATATCTTTTTAATTCTAATATAGTAAATTCCAAACATTTTTTTTCCAAGCATATTTTAGCGATAGATTAAAGTCAACCTTAGTAGAAAATTTAATATTAATAAAAATGAGCAAACATTTTGGCCGAGTAGGCTTTGGAGACAAGAGTACAAGGAAATCGATGAAACTTTGTATTTGAAGTATAATCAAAATCACTGTACACAATCACGTGCAGCGATACATGTCTTGGATTATTGAATACAGGCATTTCTAACATACTATTTTTACTTGAAATATTAAAATTATTTAAATTTATTATAATGCTAGGTATGCGTTGCGTAATTTTTTGAACTACACATTTTGATAAAACAAAATTTTCTCTTTACTTGGTTTTGTAAATACCGTAATCTGTTAAGGTTTCACATGATGTATTATTTCTTTTTTAATAGCATCCAAACAGTTAAATATTTTTTCACCAACTGAATATTTGTTGACAAAGTCACAAATTAAAACGAAGTAAACTATCCTCATTTTGAAAAAAAAAAGAATTTTTCTTTCAAATAAATAGTCAAGTATGCAGCCTTTGACCACTACAGTGAAAATGACTATATTTTTACTACAGTAAAAATGAGTATATTTTTAAAGCGTAAGATATAAAGTATATTATCGATTTTTATGGTAAAACCTTGAAAAGAGTAAGTTATTTTTAAATAATACATTATATTAAACCGTTCATCAAATAAAAATGCTTTAATAGAGTACAGTTATTTTCCTAATGTAATTGATAAAAAAACTCGCGCAATTAAGAGATAGTATTTTGCTCGAAAATTCCACAATATGCAACTTATTGATTTTCAAATTACTTGAAAATTCCACGGATCCTCTTTCAAAATATATACCGCAGAAATTCAGACTTTCAGTCGATTTGTGCTACCTGTGTTTCGAAAATTAGTTACGATCTCGGTTAAAATGAATTCCCGGAGAATTTGTGTGAATCTTCAACGTATGCAGTAACCCTTAAACGCCGAGCAACGCGTTCGAATCTCTTTACAACACGCGTGTGCACGATCTTACATACACACGCACGGCAGAGAAGTCAGATACAATGTACGGCGTATAAAGCGAGTCCGGTAGGAGGTTATATATACCGCGTACACGAGAGCGTAGATATAAGCGTTGTAGAGGACGAGAGAGAGAGAGAGAGAGAGTCTCGCGTGGAATACACGTCGCTCGCAAGTACCCAGCTGACCGGTCATTAATAAAGCGGAGCCATTACCGCGAGGTAGACGAGGGGGTGGGAGAGAGGACGCAACGCTGTGTCTGTACGCGCACGAAAGTAAGCGCGTGTTTCGGCGGATATCTAAAACCACGCCGCGTCGCCGGCGCTGCCGCCGTCCTCGAGAGTTTCCCCGATGTGGTACACACGTAGGCTTAAGCCCTCTACCACTGCTGCCACCCCTTTCTTTTACTCCGTTCCTCCCCCCTTCCCCGGCTCTATCTCTTACTCGCAGTCTCTCTCTCTTTCTCTCTCTCTCTCTCTTCTTGGCTCATTCATCGTGTCCGCGTGGAACAGGGGCGCGAGTCGAGCGGTTATAGTATAGCGTTCCCTGTGCGCGCGCGCTACACTCGTCGGTAGCTGCTCCGCTGGCCCGGTGTATGTCATTTATAAATGTCCCCGTGAAATGACCCGTTCGTCCATCCTCATCCCTTAAGCATGGCCATTAAAGTCAACTGCCGCCCGGCGTTGCTATACCTAGAGCAACGTATACGCGCGGATGCCGCAGCGCATAAACTGTAAGCGAGCGAGAGCGAACGCGCGGATGCTGCTGTTGCTGCCGCTCAGTTGGTACTACCCTGACTTTGGAGCTTCTGGAACGAGGGAGGGAGAGAGAAAGAGGGAGACACTTAGTTAATGAATTCTCTCCGGCTCGCGGAATTAGCTCCAGCACGCGCTGGACGATCCGCGACGTGACGTTCTTCCCTTAGTTATTCCCTGGTACACGACAAGTTGAGAGTATGTGAACATATGAGATACCCTACTTGCTTTCTAAGTTATCACGAGTAAGAGCGAGTATTTATAGTCGTAGCTTTAAATTCCTTTAAATCCTCTTCGATAATATATACATATATAATTATATTTTAAAATATAATAAAATTAAAGAAAATATTTAGCATAATATTATGAATGAAATTTCAGTCAGAAAAATTAATTAAACAAATATCGAAAAACATCATCCGCGTTTATTTTCTTAAAATATTAAAGTACCGATAGTTTATAATAAAAGAATGTTCTTCGCTGTAAGTCTAATATAGATAGCCCAAGATATTTCATACGTTACATTCTAGAAGCGACACATCTTGATTTCAGTTCATATGACGAGATAACGCGTCTGATGCGCATTTATACAAGGGTCTGGCCAAAGAATGCGAGCTCCATTCAAATCACATTCTAACAATGAAAAGACGATGCTCCCCTTTCTGTCGTTCTATTATTACGAATTTGACGTTACCCAGACATAATTTCGTCACGAGATGCCAAATATCCGACTCTTAGAAAGCCAATAATTGAATATAAATAAAAAGCTTTTGTTGTATCACAAATATAATAGATTTGAATTAAAAAAAAATTTTATAAAAAATTTGGAAATAAAAAAAAAATGTATAGCGTGAGTAGAAATGCGTGTACACGTCAAGATAGTTCAGGTGACAGCTATCTACGGTGAATTTGATCGATATCCTTTCTTTTTCTCTTTTACGTACATAAAGAGTAGAGCGGAAAAAAGACGGAAGGAAAAAATTTCCAAACAGTTATGGTCTCCCCCTCTCTCTCTCTCTCTCTCTCTCTCTCTCTCTCTCTCTTTGATTCCCTCCTCAACTCCCCACATATGGAGAATATGCCGAAATCGTAGACGGATTGCGATGCGACGTTCGACTGGCCCGCGGAGAACCGCAGAATACATGATTTTACTTTCAGAAAGTGATGCGAACCTTACGGGGCTTTTCAGTATGCGTAAAGAATGAAAAGTCTTTGAGAATGAATACACTGAAAATACGTTTGAATGATCCGATATAAATATGCTATCTTTATAAAATTATTTAAAGTTTCTTTTATATAGTGCACAATGTTTTATTTATATTTTTACAAATTGAAAGTATCACATTTAATTGATAAATGGATTGAATTTAATACGAATGTAAGAAAAAAAAAGTTACAAAGAGCAAATAAATTTCTAAGAAAGACGCGAAAGATATCTCTTAAAATAAATAATTTATGAAAGTGCACTTGTGTCAGCGAACGGCAAGCAGACATATATTTATATATATACGTCTGTGTGTGTATATATTTATATAGATATATTTAAAGCTGAACGCTTTAAAATACACGAAAAACACTCGTGTCCCTGGTGCGGATTTGTCCCCCTTCTTTCTCACATATGCTCTCTTCCTTCTCCGCATATCTGACACGTCTCATCGAACGTCTCTCAATAGATCCGAACATAAAAATCAGCTTTATTTCAAACTCGAGGGGAAGGTCTTATTCTCTCCTTCACTCTCTCTCTCTCTCTCTCTCTCTCTCTCTCTCTCTCTCTCTCTATCTATCTATGTATATATCTATCTCTATCTATCTCTATCTTTTTATAGAAAACCTTTAATATATTTGCGAGAAAGAATCCTCTGGTTTCCATTATTTTGTTTATTTTATTTAAACTCATTATTCTCAGTCAAATAATATTATAATACTATTTATTAACGGTGAATTACACTACTTTTTATGATAAATTATTCAACTTGATTTTAATTTTTAAATATAAGTTAGAAATTATTTTGATAAAAGGGTAACTGAAAATCATTCTAAAACGTATCTGATTAAAAGCACAAAATATCTTTCACATATTATTTATTGACAAATATGCTCGATCAAAAATCATTTAAAAGACTTGAATTTTAAAAATTTCCGTTTCGCTTATCGATCGGTATTTTACAATTATTTCGTGCGGTTAAAAAAAAGATTAAAATTTTATTCTAACGTAAAATATTTGATTTAATATACTAAAATTTTATTTAAATCCAATCAAATTGAAAATACGCAATTTTCAATCCGTAAAAAAACTTATTCATCATAAAAAAAAAAAATCCTGTCAATCGCCGTAAACGAAGAGGAAAAAAACCGTCGAATCAGGAATATAGTCAGCTTCGTTAAAACGCTACCGAATTTTCCCCCATCCAGCAGCGAACAATCACAACAAAAATGAAAGCTCGAAGGTAAAAAGGGGACGAGGAGGGGAGAAGAGAATGCATAGCTTTAATAAGCCTTAAAAATAGACCGAATCAAAATCCCGATATCCAGCAATTTCGGAACGAACGCCGCGGAACGGAGAAAAAAACATCGCGACCGAACGAAATAAAAAGGAAAAAGGAAAAAAAAAATAGAAATAAAAAAAAATAGCGTTCGCGGATAAATCAACGACGAAAGCGCGCGCTGCGCTCGAACAAACGTCGCGTCGCGTTCATCTGTATATCGGAAACAAATTAAAGCCTTCGCTATCGCTGTCCTTCTCATGCTCCCCCCTCGTTCTCTCTTTCTCTCTCTTTCTCTCTCTCCCTCTCTCTCTCTCTTTCCATCTCTTTCACTTTATATACTCTTCGGCAGGTTAGAGCAGCTCATACAGAAATGATTGGCGGAGCGAGCTTTAAAGCCTGCGCCATAAATATGGCGCTAGCTGCATCAATAATGCAGCTGGAACCGCTCTATCAATATACGCCGCGGCGAATTGCGCGCTCGCGCGGTTATGTATCAACGTAATGGTAACTGCTATTCCCGACGTTGCTGCTACTGAATTTTCGCGTGTGTGTCTGTGTGTGTGCACGCGCGATCACGCGAGGCATATTGCGCTTCCGATGTTTCGTTAAATATTGAGTAAGCATCGTGCCGCTATCAGATAAACTGTAAAATTCACGAGAGACTTGACCTCTCTGTCTTCTTCTTTCTCTCTCACTCTCTCTCTCTCTCTTTCTCTCTTTGGTTCATCGACGTGCATCGATTGAAAAGCTACCGAACGTTTCACATGTTTCTCCCTTTGCCAATAATGTAAAGTTATGAATAAAACGATATGGAATGATATTTCTAGATTTAATAAAGTTTCAAGTCTGTTTTTAATTTTTTATACATTTTTCATTTTCAAAAGTTAATTATAGAATTCGATTTTAATTTACAATTATTGCGAAAAAAAGAGTTCCGTGATTAATTCAATTTTCATGACATTAAATTGCGATCTTAACAGAAATACGAGAGAGAATACAAGAAAGATAATAACGCGTCAGCGCTCAAAAAAAAAAAAAAAAAAAAAAAAAAAATAAGGCATAACAATAACTCAGCCGGCGGCGATATATCAAAGGCAAGGAAGGAAAAAGATCTATTTCAATAAAGCCAATTGCGGGCCAAAGCGAAAAAGAGAAAACATATTCGCAGGGGTCGTGTTGGGGTAAAACGCGACGGCGCGCGAGCCGAAGGACAGATAGTGGTTTTTCTCTGAAATATTAAAGGGACAATCCCCACCTCCTTATTCCCCTTCGTTTTGCTCGAGTTCTCGAAGACGGAGTCGCT
This sequence comes from Chalcis sispes, assembly GCA_949987625.1. Lineage (NCBI taxonomy): Eukaryota > Metazoa > Arthropoda > Insecta > Hymenoptera > Chalcididae > Chalcis > Chalcis sispes. The sequence continues at coordinate 2,484,429 of OX465096.1, forward strand.
CCCTTGACTCCTGTTTGCTTTTTACCGACGTCACAACGGTTGCGTCTCGCCAACCGCTGCTCCCTTCTTGACGCGTACGCGTCGCGAGGCTTTTGCTCGAGGATGGAAATATCGCTCGGTAAACAAAAACGCGTTTTGAATTTTTCATTTCGCGAGTGCGACTTCGATCGAGTCACTTACAGACGTAAACCTATCGGTGATTCTCTTGTTGTGACCGATGCGAATCGCAACCGATAGTTGTGTTTTGCTTTTTACATTAATATTGTTACTTGAACATCTAAATTTCTATCATTGAGAATATACTCGTACACTTACGATTTTATCGATTATTTTAATTAAAACGTAATGAGAAATATATAACCGGAATATAAATATAATTTGAAAAATAGTAATTATTGCAAAAATAAAATACATTATCTGCTATAAATTAGAATAAATTGCATAAATTTACCATATGAAATAAGAAATAAATTTTGTAAAATTTTATTACCACGCTAAGGTAACAGTTGACGTATGTAAATGCAAACAAACGTGCACATGTTTTTCATTTTGAATATAACCCGCATAGTAGCTTTACAAACACCCAAGAGTGTCGAAGCATTTACTTATATTAAGCAAATATAGTATGAAGTGAGCGTCATCAAATTCGTATGCATTATGAAGAAGCAATAAACGCTAAATTTGAAAAGCGGGAATTTACATTACACTTCAGTACGCGCGCAAATCTAATTGAAAATACTCGAGCTACACTGCGCGCTGCAGAGAAATTACATTTTCCCGCGCTTGGACAAACTTCTGACACAATCAAGGAATTCGAAGCACGGAGCGAGAAAAAAAATAGCGCGCTTATGTAGGCATAACCGCGCGACTTTTCAAAGCATAAAAGAAAAAGCAAAGCACACGCTAACGATCCGCTCCTCGAAGGCGTGAGATATCTCCCGGCCGCGTCGCTGATCACCGATCGATGACACGAATTTCGAATTCTTAATTGGCGCGTGTACATGCGCGCACTCGCGATGCTCCATTTTCTCCGAAGACGCGCGTACACACATTTGCTTGTACACATAGTTAAGTGCGTCACAGTCTTACGCTCGGTATATTGGCTGAAATAACAGCGTGCGAGAGGGCAGCCGGAGAATATTTCTTTCTCGCTCTCTTTCTTTCTCTCTCTCTCTCTCTCTCTCTCTCTCTCTCTATCTCTCTCGGTGACGTGAAGGTACGCGGTGAAGTGTCTCGCATATGTAATTCCTACTTAGAGTCGCCATTACGGTAAAATATGGCGCATTAAAACTGCGCTCGAACTAGTCGCTCTTGTATACATATACAGCAGTCGCGTACTCTCTCTTGTCTCTCTTTCTCTCGCAATCGCAGCCAAGGCAACTGTATATATGTGTAGTCTGCCTACCGTTCTTTTTCTCACCGTCGTCGTCCTTGTCTTCTGTCCGCGTCGTCTATTCGCGTACAGACCGTGCGGGCACCTTGCGCGTTTTCGTTCTGCTTCTCGTACCTGTTTTATTCTCTTTTTTTGTTTGTTTTTTTTTTTTTTTTTTTTAACGACGCGCGAGCTGCACGCGTCGCGCCGTTAATGCCGATGCGCTGCTGTGTCTCTCCTCGCTTCTTTACATTCCTTTAATCGTGACTCGAGCGTAACGCTCGCCTTTGTTTTCTCTGGCTTTAATCTTTAATTGACTAATTTTTCGCGATAAATAGATGTATAAGTAATTTGTAAGCTCAAAAAGGTACTGTATACATTTCAAAAATTGTGAAAATTGTATCTTGATAACGAAATAGATACAATCGTGCGGAATATTAACTAATTTTTAAAGTATTAAAGTTCCAAAATAAAAAAATATTTTTACCTGTTTAAAGATATATTTATGAAAATCGTATAGATTTCTTTTTGCGAATAAGTTAATTATGAATTCTCTGATCTAAATGTTAATTTACGTTTAAAAAAAGTACAAGATATTTTTCAATCTCATTATAAGCGATAAATAATCAAAAAATGAATTGATTTATTAAATGACTTTCTAAAAGTAATTTTAATTCAACGGTTTTTCGAGGTATTCAGAAATCAATAATTTACGTAACACATACGCTCGTTTGGTGAATTCAACGAAAACAAAATTTTCAAAAACATTCTCTAATAAAATATAAAATAACCTCAATAATTTAAAAATAATTTGTAAGCACCTATTTATTTGCAAATTTAAAATTTAAAGTACCCAACCCAAACGATACATATGAATTTATAATCCCAATAAACAAACTTTTCACGCATTTATGTACACGCTATACACGAGCACGTGCAACTCGATGGTCGCTCGCGTTACCCGTAACCATACCGCGTCTACCATATTTATTCCCGGTTAGCTCGTTTCTCCGCTTAAAGCAATAAAGCGAGAGTCAAGGAATCGCGCGTTCACGTGTGCATTTCGAGCCGCGAGTTCAGGTGTTAGCCGGATATGCATATACATAAGCTCGCGCGGCATCCAACTCGCGCGCGACATGTCGTCTTGTCGAGGAGGAGGACGCCACCGTTAAGTGAAAAAGGTTAGTCTTGTATGACACGAGAGACCGACCACCGACTTGCCCGCATATCTATATATATATATATATATGTCAAACGATAGCTAGCTTTAAAAACCGAGTATATATATATGTATACGAGGCGAATCTTTATGACAACAGGAAGTGTCCTGAACTTTTCCCACCGGCTTACCGAAAATTTTGAGTCTCGCTGATGCGGATGTAGACAAGTGCGTTTTGATGTACAACAGCGAGATTCCGTTATAATACGCTTCATATGTTAACATATTTTCTCTCTTTACGCATTTACTTTTTAGATTTATATTAAGTTTGACTAAATTTAAACAATCTTATCAACATGAAACTAAAAAAATTTTAGTTATAAATGTAAAAATACGTCGTTTTATGAAAACTATCATAATTTACGTTACAACCGACCTAACATATAAGATAAAAAGAAAATATCAAAAAAAGAAAACGGGTAAACTTCATGTCTCTCGTGAGAAAAGAAACAAGCGATTCCCCAATTTTTAGCATCGGCAAACATTGTATCGCGTAGTCCGTAGGTCAATCGCATAAATAAGTCAAGCCCGAGAACGAGAGAACGAGAGATTCGGCCGAATCTTTTTCTCCCTTCCCAATACCTTCCAAGTCGAAGAGTCTACGGGGAAAATACACACACACACACGGCGCGAATTTCCACTTCTACTCTTGAAGGTTCTTTCTGTAAAACGGTCGACACCGCGACGTGTTTATAGCACAGACTCTCTCGTACGGTATTCTTCGCTCACGAAAAAAAAAAAAAATGTACACGCGAGAAGGGCGACTCTTTCGTGCAGATCCATCGACAGTAAAGAAAAAAGGCGAAGAAAGAAAAAAAAAAAAAAAAAGAAACACGAAAATGTGGAGAAATTTCTAGGCGATGTATATGTATGCGCGCGCGCGAGCGGGCAAAAGCCCTCTGAATTATCGCGGCTCGTTACATATTCCTTTTTATGTGTCCCGCGCTATAAACGGGAAAAGGAATAAGGCGCGAGAAGCGGACGCCGACGACGGCCGTCTTTTTTTGTAACGGACCTGGTCCGAGAAAGAGAGAGAAGAAGACGTCTCCTGGGGCTCATCGCTCGCCGTGTTTGGGGGAGACGTGAGTGGACCCCGCGTTCCTTCTTCGCGTCTTCGGACACCGAAGACTGCGTATAAACTTACTCGCGCGGAAATAGACAAAGTTTTACGAAGTATTTTTCGGCGTGGAAAGAATTTACTTGATTTCGATTCGATACATTGAAATGTACCGCGATGTAGTGATTTATAAAAGAAAGTTCAAATAAATAGGAAAGTTTGATCGGCGTGTTTAGAAAAAAAAAAAAAAAAAAAAAAAATCAAACAAAAAAAAATTGTTATCAAGCAAATAAAACTTAATCAATTTTGCATATATTGATTTAAAAAAATAAAATGTGTGGGTAAAGTTTTATACTTTTTTTGCTAAACGAAATTATTATATGCAATAAATTTAATATTATTCAATAAAAAATAAAAATCGAATCCTACTATCTGTAGTTAACGATTTAAAACAATTTTTCCGACGAAAACTAATAAATAAAATAATTAATACATGTGAAATATCTCATGCATAAACTAAAGAAAGCCAGGCTGCTCTTGCGAGCAAGTGTTCGCGTATGTAGAATGAAAAATAGTAGTTATATAGCGTACAACACACGTGCGTTTACCCCAATATTCGAGAGAAAGAGAGAGAGAGAGAGAGAAAGGGGGAGAGAGAGAAAACGAGAGGCGATCCGTTCTGGCCATTCCCTGACAACTGATATTGCGTGATCTATGGCCCCTGACCATTGCACACTTGGGACAAAAGTGGACCTGCCTCGGCTTCGTCTCCTTCCGCTGCGGACCTACGTATACACACACGCACACACACACACATACACACGTGTGTACACCCTTTGCCCTTTTTATACCGCTCGGTCACTGCAGAATATACCTCGTGCATCAACGAAACGCGCCTACATGTGTATGCGTAAAAACCTTACATACGTGCGCACACCTAATACCTACTACATTGGTATAAAGAGGGAAACAGCAAAGTAATAGATGTCCCAATCCGCAGAGTCCACTTCGTCAATAAACAATCGCGGCATAATAGAGACGGAAAAAAAAACTTCTCGCATCTCCCTATCATTCGACTTTGTTGTTTTTTTTTTTTTTTTTTTTCTTTCATACTTCCTCGCCCTTTCACGCGTATCGCGCGTATAAAAAGAAAAAAAAAAAAAAAAAAAAAGACGAGGACGAAGGAAAAATAAGGGAGAAAAAGTAAGGCGTTAAAGTTGCGCAAGCCCGTAAAATATTTATTGCGGCATATGCGTAGGCTCTCCACGCCCGGTCGCGTACTTCTCCGTGTATGCGCATACGTATATATAGATACCCGTTCGAGAGGATTACCATGAATCAAGAAAAAGGAACAAGTAAGGCTCGCGGATTTGCACGACGACATATTGGATGCGACGCAATATGCGCGATGCGTTACGGTTATGAGCTGACGATATGCGCGCGCTTGGATTATGTAACGAGTAGGGTGATGGTTTAGTTATTTTTTCCAACCTATATGTTATGTACGTGGATCCATGAATATATATCTCGTTGGCTGCTTTTCTGTTTTATGAATTTTATCGAAATTGGGGAAAACGAGCGGGTCGCGCGCGTTATAAGCACTTGTTCGATTTTTTTTTCGCTCGCTTCGGCCGAGAGCGTTACGGAATTGATTAAATCTTATATGGCCTGGAAAGTTGAAAGATGTCGGTCTTGTTTTATTAATTGGGTGTTTATTTATTTACGGACTTCGCTATTTTGAGTGCAAGAAGTTGATGCAGCTTAGATCACTCGTCGGGAGATTATGTCACAAAGAAATGATTTTTCCATTAGCCATTTCGTGTTTGATTACATCTTTGGTTAACAGCTTAAACAATTCGTTAAAAAAAAAAAAAAAAAAACGAAATTTATCGCAAACTTTCTTTTTACTCATAAAAACTATTATAAGAGACGTGTAGTAAACGATCGAGCAAATATTCGGCCGCCTTATCCACGGTTCCAATACAACGCAACCGTAGCAACGAGCGAGAAAGCGAGGTGAGCAGCGAAATCGAACGAACGAAAGCACCGCTCTTGCAACCGAATATTTCTTCACGTGTATATAGGTGCGTCCGACACCTGTGCACTCAACGGCAAGCGTTCCCGGGGCAAACGTGAATCGTGTTATTGCGTCCGCGATAGAATCTCCCTCCCCCCTCCCCCTCCCCCCTCTCTCTCTGTCTTCCTCTCTCTCACTCTCTCTTACTCTCGGGCATTTCGCTCTCGCTAGTTCGCGAGATATACGCGATTTGCGCCATATTGCACTCGGCGAGAAGATAACCCCGTCGTCTGCTGCCCCGAATGCGCATGCAAATACCCACTTAAGCCCGCTAATTCGGAGATTTACGCGTCACGCCGTTCGACGATAATTGCGCCACGAAATTGCACGCTTCGAAATAATCGGCCGATTCCTCTGCCCGTACGCTTTGTGCGTTTCGTTATGTATTATGGGTGTGCTTAAGAGAGGGTGGAAACGAGACGAAGAACGAATGGACTCTTTGACGGTGTTTCCTTTATTTTTTTCTTCCATTTCCGGGGGAATTTTCTGAAACGAGGAGGATATAACCGATAATTTACGGTTTATAGTTTCGCGTTTAACGAAATGTTTCAAAAATGTACAATTTCGTTTATACGTTAAAGTAATAATAAAATTTTATCAAATGTGAATTAAATTTTTAATTTTTAAAATAAAAATATTTTAATTTTTTTAGCTACACATCGATGCATCAATTTTCAATATTTTCATTATTCTCAACATTCACTCCCTAATAAAGATAAAACTTTACACGTCATTAAATTTTATTCTTCCAAGGAAAAAAACGCGCATATAAAAAACCAAAAAGCTCCGGTGCACTTGACCACGGTAATTGGAAGCGGCAAGAAAAGTGCGAAAAGTGTGTGCGCTAGAACAAACCCATCGAGAAAAGCGAAAAGTACGAGAGGGAGAGTTTACCGAATCCACGTTGCAGTGTCGGTGTCTACAAGCCCGAAAAAGGAATGTACCGTGGGGAGCCACAGCACGCGTATAGTTCCGACGAAAATATATTATATTACGGCGCGAGTACCGAGAGAGTCCGTCCGACAATACTGGCAATGAAAACTAAGTGCATATGAGAATCCATGGGGTCACACACCAGTAACACGGGTATTATGAGGGTGAGAAAGAGAGAGAGAGAGAGATTGAGCTCCTTCCCTTTCTCTCTCTCTCTCTCTCTTTCTCTCTCTCTCTCTCTCTCTCTCTCTCTTTCTATCTATCTATAAAGTACACGATCAAGCAGGAAAATCGAAAGGCGCCCTGTCACCCACACTACTACTTGAATTATGGGGTTTCCGAGGCTTGAATTTCCGAAAAAACTAATTTCCAACCTATCCTCCTCTCTCGTTTTCTCTCCCTCTATCTCTCTATCTTTCATCTTTCTGTCTCCTTAGTAGCTCATGCCATACTTTTACGTTTAATACGCGAGCACAATTTATGCTCATTTACTTATTTATTTATCAAATTAATTAATAATTATTCTTGTGGTTTTTTGCTAAAAACAAGAAATATCTCGCGTGCATATATTCGCGCATAGTGATCCTCTCCTACAAATTATTGGATTTATAGAGATGTTTTTCATTTAAATATCAATCATCTTAATAATTTATTTAATCTGCGCTATATATAATGCATTAGGAATACGCAATATTTGCGTTTAGTTATTCTGTCGAAAATTTACCATTGCTTCATCATGTTAATGAAAATATTAATTAATTATGTTGATTATTAATGAAGATTTGTCTTTTTTCTAAACGAGAATTTATTAAATTTACTAGAATTCACAATAATTATAAACTTATGCTGCGAGATAATTTATAAAAGTTAAACGTCTGCTTTCGTTATGCTTCGTAAAAAAACAGAGTAATATCAAACATTACAAATTAATACTTGAAGATTTTCGCGTCGATACTAGATACTCGAAGGTGTCCATCCACAAAAGTTGTGACAATATATATTATCCAGTCGAATAACTTAGCAAGTTTAAGGATTATTCCGAACAATACCTAGTCACGTCCTCGTTCTAGGAGACTCTTGGATCACCCCAAAACAGAAAGCAAGACCAAGCAGTGAATCGCGAAAGGGAGAGAGTGAGAGAGAAAGAGGAAGAGAATAAGTAAGATACACTTAAACCCTTTCCTCGTGCGCTCGTTTTAACCCCTTAGCTTAGGCAATACGCAAAAGGACAAATCCGCCGCAGGACTCCGAAATTCACGTATAACCTTCGATTCTCAAACGCGCAAAAGCATAAGAGTGTGAGAGAGAGAGAGAGAGAGACAGCGAGATACACCGAGCTAAACTTGAATTTCTAGCTATGCAACAAAGTCCGAAGCTCCCTTATGCAGCTCCAGCGACAGAAGGAAGCCGAGGATATACGTATACGAATGTATGTATATACATGCACCCATATCTATACATATATATATATCCACAACGAGTGAAACGAACGCCGGGTAACTCGGTGATCTCCAACTATCCTTGAGGATTACCAACTATTCCCGAAGACGAGACCATTCCGGATTAGAGCGAGCGAGCGAGCGAGCGAGCTTCATCCCTTTTCTCCCGAAGAGCTCCAACGTTCCTTCCCTCCTCTCTCCTCCCCTCCTCTTTCTCTCTCTTCACCTTCGTTGTTTCTATACTTTTTTTTCTAGTGCACCAATCGCCGCTACTTTCTTTTTCTTTTGTCTTTTTTTATTCTCATTTCGTTTTTCTTTCCTCGGTATACGTTTCCCCACCACCGGGGGCTATCTCGGTAAAGCGTGCATCGGCGCTTTCGCGAATCGACGCGCCGCCGGCCAACTGACGGAAGCCAATATCAATTATAAGAGAAGACAAGAGCAAACCGGCCGCAATCACCGCTCGGCCAGACTTTAACGGATCAAAGCTACCCTCCACTCTCTACTTTATTTCCTTCTTTCGTTCTTTCGTTCCTTTCCGCGGAATCGCCAGTTTTTAGATAAGAAATACTTCAATTAAGCGTGATTCTCTATTTTGCTCAGTTTCCCCCAATGTATATAAACTCCCACGATCTCGTTTCCTGCGTTGCCGTTTGGATTAGCCGAATATAAATCCTCGATAGAGATATCGCCACCGCCGCTGCTGCAGCTTGCCGAAGCGAAGCTGGCTTTTGTTTTTGGTTTAATGCTAGTTTTACCGGCTTCATAGAAGAGGAGGATTCGTTGGCTTGAATGAAAATTACTGCGGTCTCAAAACTTTTGATAAAAGCGATTGTTCGGATAGAATTGTTCTGAGAAAAATATACGGTGAAAAAATTAAATGTTGTACCTAGATGTTGTTACACTGTATATCAAAATGTCGAACTAACTATTTTTTTTCAATTGTAAAGTCAAATATTTTTAATTAAAAAAATGCTATACATATATAATATATATTTGTTCTTACATTGTAAACTACTTCTACTGTAAATCTCTATTATTTAATTATAATAAAAATAAACAATTTTAACTCAACTTTGGTTACTTCATCAATTTAATTTTGATGTATATTAAAACTTTGCTAGTAAATAAACGATAAGATATAAAATACTTTTTTAAATTAGTTGAAATTATTTGAAATACTTTTTAAAATACAAAAACTCTTTTCTATACTCCTAATAAAGAGATTGAGATTGATAAGTCCCTGCTTGCGTATTCCCCTGTGGGATAACTGAGCGAATGTACGAAGGAAAAAAATTGGATTATGGCAAAAGCGAGAGAGAGAGAGAGAGAGAGAGAGAGGGAGGGAGAGAAAGAGAGGAAGAGAGTTGAGACGCGCGGTGAGTATTACTTAACATAAGTTCTTATTACTGTCGCAACGTCTTGCATCGCTTATCTAAATGGTCCTTGTTAGGATAGACCGGTCGGTGCTTTCGCCTTTGAAATTATGCGCGTTTCTGTGATTTTTTTACGATTCGGTTATACGGAGTAAGAGAGAGAGAGAGAGCCGGCAATCGCTTTTCGATGTCGCTGCAGTAGTTCCGAACGCCGCGGCAATCTAATCTCAACGAGTACATATTTTATACGGCTGTTTCGCCGGCCTTGATTTGTTCTATTACCCGGACTCGGCTCGTTAAGCGAGTCCTTTATTTAACAAATTTTATTGTGTGTGGAAATTAATTAATTTCGATCGCAAAAGTACGCACTTTAAACAATTTTATGATCTTCGTACCGTTACACGAAATCTATATATTGCGAAATAAATTTTAATTGTTAATTAAAAAACTTTGCCATTTATAATTAATGCCTTGTTTTTATTCCTTGTTTACCTTCCATATAGCTGTTTGAGAAATGTCATGAAAAATTTATTTAACATTCACCTATATATAAAAAATAACAAATTATGATACACATTTAAAAAAAAAAAAAAAAAAAAAAAAAAAAGAAATTATTACCAAATTAAAAATACTAAAATAATCGAAGATTTTGGTGAACTAAAAAATACCTCAAACTGTCGACTTGTATATTTAGTGTTTCGAATTTCAAATCGACGTGAAAAAAAAGCTAATACCGTGCGCGTAAGCTTTAAACAATTCGACAAACTCGTGCAGAAAATTCTCTCGCGTAACTCTGTCGCGCAAATCTTTCAACCGTATACAAAAATACGAAAATACACAAGCTGCATATATATACATATATACACATACATAGGCAGAAAAGTCGAAAAAGAATCGTTCGGTCCGATTGGTTCGGGCGATGCAAATGCGATCCTTAAAAATCAGGTAACACGCGGGAATGCCAAGAGCGCGAGCGCAACGTCGCACCGGCTTGTGTATCAGAAAATTTACCGGTCGCTACTCGTGAATTCTGAAATAGCCTCTCCTCTCATTCGCACTTCGATTCGACTGCCAGAATATAGGAGTACCACCGAAATAAATAAGTTGCGGGAAAAACGCAAAAAATACCGAGAATACAACACAACGCTCAAAAGAGGAGAAAGTGCTCACGTCCCTCGGCAAGGGCTATAAAGGTATTCCCGACATACTGGAACACGTCGTCGACTCGATGATCCGAGCGTCCGAGACGGAGAAAGACACGCGCGCGCATACACACGTAAACGGGGGAAAAAAGGAGCGAGATTGATAGAGAACACGAGCAAACGAGAGGTAGAAAGAGAGAGAGAGAGAGAGAGAGAGAGAGAGAGAGAGAGAGAAAGAGAAAGAGAAAAAGGTATATAGATTCTCGCGCGGATGAGTCGAGAGGGTAGACACAAAAGCGCGAGGGGACGAGGTTAAAATTAGCCGTCGGAAACAATGCACGTGCAGCAGCAACCGAGTTAAAGTGCAACTCGCACTCGCGCTTTTCATCTCACTTACTATCCCTATATCTCTCGCTCGTCATTCTCGGGACGTCGATTCGTCCGTTCCATTGGAGCCTCGCCCGCGCGACAACTCTTTCCGATGCTCCAATTCCGCGACGCTATACCGAGCGCTATTTTATCTTCTTTTATGATCTCCCGGCACTTCGTTGTTCAAGCGGTATATCTCTCGTGGCGCTTGGAATTCGGCGCGAAAAGAACTCATCGAGCAACGATCGCGACGTCTTCTTCTTAGCTGCTCGTTTAGTCCGCCGGCTTCCCCGTCGTGCTCGTCGTTCTCTCGTCGTTGTCGTCGTCTTTTCAGTCGTCGACAACGGCGGACGATGAAGAAGAGGGAGACGACGGAGAGGAGATGAGCAAAAGAACAAGCAGAAGAAGAAAACGAAGGATAAGAAAAGCGCGCGTATTAGTGCGAGAGCGTGTTTTGTCCGACGTGTGTGACGCATACCGACGCTATGAGTCTATCTATAGAAAGTCCGAAGTGCGTTGTTACTTTGGTTAATACGAGCGGCGAGAGTGCAAAGGAAAGGTTTTGATTGGAAATTCGATATGATCGAATGATTAAAATTACAAGCTCACTATTTTTCAACCGTAACTTTGAATAATTTCCTTAACGTGCAAACTTAAAATTTTAATTCAGAAAATTTAACAGCATATTATAACATAGCTTTTAAATAATTTTCCCTTTTTTTTTTTTAAATCGGGAGAAATCACGAGATAAATTTTGGAAAGAGACGAGCGACGGTCTTTCAACAAACTAATTTTCATTTTATTATAATATTGTGTTTTTTTATCATTAAAGCGCGCAAACGAGAATGTTTTGCCTTTACACAAAGTATCGTTATTAGTAAGCCAAAGACACAAATTTATACGCGTAAGAACTTCGTTGAAGGCTAATGTGCAAATAAAGTCGCACAAAGCAGCTATGTAACGAGGAGTTTGAAACTGAAAAATATAAAATTTCTATCTTCCAAAACTTTTTGCAATGCTTGAATAATTAATAACGTCAAAAATATCGTACAAAACAGATTTTTTTAAATTATTCAACAAAACAAAAGAACAAAACAATCCTTTGGAAAACACCCTAAAAATTTTAATAAATTTACGCAAATTCAATCAAAAAAATCAAATTTACAATGCAAAATTAAAATGAAAGTAAATATACTTGAAGAGGTCCAAATGAAAAATCGAACGCGTTCAAAGATTGAGGTGAACAAAGCGAAGAATGAGCATACCGAGATTCGGAATGAGGAGAAAGAATAGAAGCAGTCATAGAAAAGACGAATAATGCCCCCCGCAGAGATTTGATTCTACAACACGACGATATAGCCGTTCGATGTCTCTTTTAAACGAAATCGTTTAACTCGTTACACATTTCATTCTTATTCTCATCTTTCGACAATTTCTTCGTTATTCGACATCATTACGTCAAATGATAATTAATTAATAATATTTATATTCTATTATTCCAATAAATTGAACATACATTTTTAAAATTAAATGCCTATTATTTATAGATATTTACTTCTGTACAATCTATGTTATCTTTCGTTCACGCATACATCTTTAAAATTTGTACAAATTTGAATGACGTAAGAAAGTTTAAAACCCGTATCGAACAAATGAGCAAGTGGATAACAGAATCTCTTCAAAGTTTAAAAGTCGTATAAACGAATAAAGGAAAAAAAAAGCTCACTAGCTAAATTCACCGTGAAATTATTGACGGAAGTCCGATGGAGCGCGAATCATAACGCTCCGTGATTCCGTTCCCCGTTTGTATTTTCTCTGTCTCTCTCTCTCTCACTCTCTCTTTCTCTCCCTCCAACTCCCTATTCGTCCATGTACACTCGACGGCAAAGAGGAGAAAAAAGAAGCAGAGGTCGTCATTGTATCGCGAACGCGTGCATTTGCATGGTGCCGCGAGCGCGAGCAGCCGTGGATTATCCGCCGTGAAATTGTCTTACTTGCCTCGCATTTTCAACGGCTCGAATGTTATAGGTATGCCTCTGACTGACTCTGCTCTCTCTTTTCTCTACCTCCCTCCCTCTATTCCTTCTCTCTCTCTCTCTCTCTCTCTCTCTCTCTCTCTCTCTCTGGTTTTCTCTGATGCTCATGCGTCTTCGAATTGCCGAGCTCTTTTTAATGTCGATGCTTATTCGCGTCGTTATTCACCTTTTTAAATCTTCGCTCTCCTCTCGCGTCTTTCTTTCTTCGAGCTTACAGCTTCTCTCTTTTTTTCTTTAGACTGTTTCTCACTGAAACTTTATTGTCGAATCTCGGGTATTATGTGCGCGTGTGCTGCTTCTCCGAGGCCTTTGTGTATGAAATGTTAGATAGAATGAAATTTACGACGTAATTTACGCAACAAATTCATTTTGCTCGGAGGGAGAGAGAGTGAGAGAGAGAGAGAGAGAGAGAGAGAAAGTGAGATGTTTCTAAAATAATTATACTCGGAGGTAATGTGAGCTATGGAAGAAGGATGCATAACTGCATTTAATTTTTAATTATATTATTTGAAGAGGTTTAACTTTACAGAGTCCAATTGATTTTTTAATTACTTTTCAGCCGAATTATCTTTTGTAAATTAATTATGCCGATTCAAATGAAACATGTCCTCTGAATAATTTTCTAACAATCGCGAAAGATGAAAGAATTTATTTAAAAAATTTGATTGTATCGACTACTGACGTTATTTTATGAAATAATTGCTAGGTAGACAATGGCAGTGTAGCAAAGCAAAAAGGGGAATAATATCGCAACGGACGAGGTAGCGCGATCGAAGGCAATTTATTGCAAGGGACTTTTCGAATCATCTAAATGATTTAAACTGCTTAATCGCAGTTGCAGCGATTCGTTACGAGAATACACTCAATTGCGATCGCCGTTTCTCTCTCTCTCTCTCTCTCTTTCTCTCTTTTTCTCTTCAGCATTCTCTTCTCTCGAGTGACCTTCGCCCTTCCTGCGCACGAGGGTTGCATACGCTAGAAAGAGCGAGAAAGAGAAAGAGAGAAGGAAAGAGAGAGAGGGCATCGAAATGTGCTGACTCATCTTGAAACTTCGCATGACTGCTCCGGTACAGCTTTAACATGAAAATTACTCGTTTTCATTCTATCCGGAGAGAGAGAGGGGAGGGAGAGAGAGAGAGAGAGAGAGAGACAGGGAGAGAGAAAAAGAAGTCAAGGGACGGGTAGATAACCTACAATAATACCAGCTTTCAAGTAGGAAGAGCAAAAACAATTAGAGCCAGATAAAAATACGCTCGACTTTGAAGTACTGGAGAATTTAAACGTTTTGCGGTCGGCTCGAAATATACGAATGACTTGATGTCCAGGTATTTTCCATTGTATCCTTTAATGTTGCTCAATTTATTCGATAAATAATTTTAATCAACGTATTCCATTTTCGTTCAATCAATTTTTATTACAAATTAATTCTAGACTCAATTCTGAAAAAAAATCACATCATTTTAATCAAAACGTTCGTTTTCACCGTTCATATTCACGAATTTTATTTGTTAGACTTTTTCAGCGAACAATTTTGATTCCGGCGACATTTAAAATTACGTTCCCTTGATGCAATTAAGTCGTGCTATTCGAGCAATGAATCAAAAATTTTCAAGACGAAATTTATAATCATGAAACGGTACGAGATCCTGATCTCCACCGTTATTCATCATTAGTATGTATATCTTAAAAGCATCTTCCTTTACGCCCAGTGCATTCGAGTAAAACATAACGCGCGCGCGCTCCAGCCGAGGCGCACACAACAGTCTCGAGTTTCCCTCTAATTCACTCCAAGTCGTTTACAACAGCTACGCATACTCTTCGCCTCTTCCCTCGCGCCCGGCACTTGTTAGTATATAGACGAGCTAACACCGTTGCGCAACCTATTCCTTCCTCTCCGACTTTTCTATCTCTTTCTATTTTCTCCCGCCGTCTCACTTTTGCCGAACGACTATTAATAATCCCTCCTCCCACCCTACGCCGCGCGTTACCGCGAAAAAGTGTCATAGCCCGCGAGCGACGTGAATTAAGCGCCGCGACGAAGCAACCTGTCCCGAGAGCGCATAACCGGCGAACGATATCCCACTACTGTTTGATTAACGAGCTCGCCCTCAGGCTGAACGAGCTATTAAGCCTATGCCGTTATACATACTCCGTCTCTCTTTTTCTCTTTTTTTCATTCTCTCGCCTCTCCTCAGTTTTCTCGTGCGGCACTCGCTCATCTTTCCGCAATTGGTCGCCGGCCAACTGTGAATTTATTTTCCTCCTACTCAGCGCTGCCACAACTCGACTCGGATCAAAGATCGCGCCTAAGATTTTTGCGCTCGCGCGAACCGTAACGGCGACCTTAATTTTTATTAATTGCCCGAGCGCTTCTTAAAAATTTATTAAGGAGTATATACTACTGCGGCGAATAAACATATTTTTTTCGGTTAATTTTTGCAGCTGTTACCGTTATTTTTTTCGAACGAGAAACTTTTGCGCAAAGAAGGGAGAACGACCGACGTGCGCAGTGTGTGTATTTTTATACCGTTGAATTTATGATTGTAACCCGGTGTGATGCATATAAATTGCACATTTTTTCAGTTTCATTCGAGATTTATTAACTCTTTCGAATATTCGAAATAAAAAACGTTATTTTTGTAAACGTTTTTGCATTTACTTCTTTTTACGATAAAAAATATAATTTTCCTTAAATTCAATATAAAATTTGAATGCCATTTATTGTTATCATAAATTAAAAAGTAAAAATATTTGAAAGATTTAATGAATATAATATTTATCGACTAAAAATAATAATTAAACAGTGATAAGTTTTAAAAATTTATCTTCTCAAAAAATCTACCGAAAAAGTTCACTTTGGATCGAGAATAGCAGTGGCTTATAGGTGTACGGTGATCAACGTCACCTACGATAACGGGGTGACAAGGTTTTCAACAAAGAGAGAGAGAGAGAGAGAGAGAAAGAGAGAGGAAGGCAGCGAGAGAAGGTTGGCGGTACAAAAGCTGCAGCGGTGACTAATTGTCGGTCATGTTAAGGGATAGGCCGAATGGGTCGACATAACGCCGCAGAAAAGCTGTGCTACTTTGCCACCGAGGCGGCTCGACGACGCGAAAAGAGAGCGGGCTTTTGCATTAATGCAGATGTCGCGCGCTTGCTCGCGCCACTTCAAAGGCGCCAGAGCTATACGGATATCCCCTGAGTCGCCACCGCGCCCGAACCATAAACACGCCAATTACCATCGCAAAGGGGGAGAGTTGCGAACGTGGCAAGGAGCGCGGGAAAAATAAGGAAAAACGCACGCCGCCGCGTTCCGAAATTAAGCGAGCGCCTCTACCTTTCGTGCAACTGCGGCGCCTCTGTGGTATAACAAGCACCGCCGTGATAGAGAAAGAGCGAAGCGGTTTACTGTTGCGTCGATGCCCGCGTTTATTAGCTACCCTCGACTGCGCGAAGTTCTCCCTTTTGCTCTATTGGAAAACAACGCGTGTGAGCGAGGAGGCGTTGAGCGCGAAAGTAACACCGCGATATTATGGAGATGTCAAACGTCAGGGTTTAACCAATTTATAGGCTTATAAAACCTGTTAATAATTTTATTGTTAATTTG
Source organism: Chalcis sispes (assembly GCA_949987625.1). Classification (NCBI taxonomy): domain Eukaryota; kingdom Metazoa; phylum Arthropoda; class Insecta; order Hymenoptera; family Chalcididae; genus Chalcis; species Chalcis sispes. The sequence continues at coordinate 2,501,053 of OX465096.1, forward strand.
AGGCCAAATCATTTATTTCAATCGTTACGCTAAACAAACTCAAACCCTTGCATAAATATCTTTAGTTTTAATATCGGATATCTGTCATTCAAATTCATTAATCATGTTTACTTGTATTCTATCTCAAATCGAAAGTCATGTAAACTCCGCTAACATAGGAGTGGAAGTAGAGTAGTACAACATTTTCTTCTAAACGATAGTAAGTGCGAATCCATTGCAAATAGACAAGAAAGCTTGGAGAAAAAAGGAGGGAGGGAGGGAGGGGTAGAAGAGCAAGTAAAGTCAACTAGAAAGGGAACATGATGGGCGGGCGTAACCGAAAGAGCTCGCAACGCGCACGGTGCCGTTCATCTTCTACTTTTATGCTGGATTTATGGGGACGCAAATGGAAGAAAAACCTGCACGCGAACTGCACGTGTTTAGTGTCGACGTGTCTTTCCTTTTCACCTTTCTTTCTCTCTCTCTCTCTCTCTCTCTCTCTCTCTCTGTCTTCCTTTCCACTTTTGCGCTTTCATTACACGTGTCCTTCTCATTTCGCGAATTCGCGCCGGGGCGAATAACGAAATACGGTACGGGTTAAGTGACGGAGAATAAAAGCCGACCGTGACCCGCGCGATATGGGATTCCGCAGATGTCCCAGACGCGTTATTCGCGCAGATGGTGATGGCGGTTTTACTTTCGCGAAAATATCGCTGCTTACGTTCTCACTAGTAGCGCACGTGACGTCGTGGCTGATGCTTTTCTACAGCATTTTGTTGTTAAAGTCTCGAAAACCCAGTTTTCTTTCAAAAGTAGACAAAACGACCAATTTTTGTTTTTTCGATGTTAAATTTTAAATAATTAAATTAAAAATTTTACAAAAATTTTCTTTAAATGTACAAACTAAAAATGTTTTGCTTTATATTTAACTATATACATTCAATTTTCAATTGACATTTACTATACGCTTAAACTTTTCCACAAGCTGACATCATTTATTTTTAAAATAATATCTAAAAAATAATCCTAAAATTAAATAAAATAGCATAAAAAATGTTACACCTTTAGTTCATGCTATTTTAAACTTTATGATGATATAATTTTAGTATCCAATTATCTAAAAATCTAAAAAATTTAAAAATAAGCAAATCATTGATAATAATTTTTAAAGTGCATTAAATGTTTTAAACATAAGAACCCTACCACCGGTGTTTAAAAAACCGCACAAAGTAAACATCGGCGTAATCAAAGCCACGTAGAAAAGAGCAACTTCTCACGAGCATCGGCTTGTTTCTCGGCTGGCATTTTATCGACTCGCACTATCCCGGCCGAAGTCGAAGCAGGATAGAGCGAAAAGAGTGCGCTCGTACTCGCCTAAAAGAGAAAGAAAATCCGCAAGAGTACGAGAAAGAGTAAGAGAGAAAGAGAGAGACGGGGGGGGGGAGGGGAGGAGAGCAAGAGCGAGGTGAGCAACTCGACTGCGAGCAAAGCAAATCCTTTCCCCCTAGCGCCTCGGTGATAACGTATTCAACGCTGGTTCGCGGAGGGCTTTCTGCTCCGTAGGTGGAGGTGATTCGCTCATTGGACGCCGGGGGATGCGGCGGCCACGGACGCGAGCGAACCCGCGCCCGCGCGCGCGTACTGAAACGAGAGGGAGTCGCATATACGGTCGGCGTTATTTAGTTAATGACTATTCTCTCGCTAGGCAGCGTCGGTGCCGGGTCGCGTCGCGGCCCAGAATACAAGATCGTGTTTGAGATGTTTCACCGAGAATGGGGTAGAGGGAGTAGGGGGGGAGGCAGAGAGAACGAACGCGACGCTGACCCTCTGCAGCGGCGGATCCGGGTGCGAGGGATCGTTCGCACCCGGCGCGCTCGCGTGTAAGGCGCACGCACGCCCGTGTGCGGAAAGACTCGCTGAGTCTCGCGCGCGTTAACTCTTGAGAAGAAAGCCGTTCGCGCGAGAGGAGGGCAGACAGCGCACGCTCGCGTGTTTTTTATTTCTCTCGTCGCCCGCTCGCGATCGTTACCGCAGGAGGTACGTCCCTGCGCCATTAATATGCCCATGTCGATTTTCTTCTTCTTGTTCGCTTTCTTATACTGATCTTTCTCGTTCTCTCTCTCTCTCTCTCTCTTTCTCTCTCTTGTTTTACCGATACTCCGTTTCTCCGTTGGGCTTTTTCTTTTTCTCTTTCACAGCACACCATCTCGCTGGCTGGCTTTTCGACTTTCCTTTTCGTTGCTTTTTCAGAGTCGCTCCGGGTTTCTTCGAGGCCCGCCGTGCCGCTAATTAGCCATGTAACATGTGGGCGCAGTTACGGAAGGGAGAAAGGGCTAAAACACTAACGTCCCGACTGTGTAAAAGTACACACCATGCTTTCGCAATTTTTTGCTTTCTTTCTTTATTTCTTTTCCGTTTTTTTTTTTTTTTTTTTAAGAATCTGGAGAGGAATTAGAGCGATGACTCGTATCGACTAGTGGAAAATTTGCTTTCTATGTTTTAACAATCTAGATTAGTCAGTTATTTCAAATTCAATGACGTTTATAAATATCGCAATTCATAAATATATAAATATTTATACACGTTAATGTTGCAAAGTGAATTTTAGAGAAGATAAACGTAAAAGAACGATTGTCGAAATTAAATTACCAAATGTGATAGTATTTTATTTGCGAAACTTTTACCTCTGAAAATTTTAATTTAGTTAATGAAACGCTCTTTAAATGTTAAATTTTTATCATTCGTATTTTTTATTCAATTAAAAGTGAATAATAACAAGTGGAAGCTAATTAAAAATCCAATCAGAATAAAGGATCCTTATTCATTTAATGCATTTATACAAGCAGCTCGACATCACGAACTATCGTCCCTCCCTTGGCAGATAAATTAGTCGCGGAATACGATTTCGCAGCTATATAACCAGTAGCGCACACAATCGGACTACGACGGGGAAGAGAGCCGAACAAAAAGAAGGAAATCCTCGATCCAGTCCAAAAGAGACAATGAAACGAGCGAGAGGATGGAGCATAAGAAAAGAACAGCGCGCACGAAGAAGAAGAAGAAGCAGAAGCAGTCTGGACGAAAAACGAGATGAAAATCGGAGCTGGAATATGGACGGGGACGGCGCATAAAAAAGAAAAGCAGCGGTAGTAGCAGCAGCAACAGCAGCCGTGAAGAAGGCACGGAAGCCAAGAGTGGAAGGTGGTAGGAGGAAGAACTAATATCGGAACATCGACGGGCCGCAAGTCTCGACTCGGGGATTTGAGAACGAGCTGGATGTTTAATTAGGAGGCAGAGAGAGAGAGAGAGAGAGAGAGAGAGAGAAAGAGAGTCCGCAAGGAGAATACCCCAAGAGATGCTACTCAGAATCCACTCTCCTTCTTTGACCCTTGCAGCATGCGAAACAGAGTGAGAAAGATGCATTCAGGAGGTTATATATATATATATATATATATTTGTGTGTGAATACGCGATTTCCTTTTTCGCTTTTTTTTCCCTTAGAGAATAAGAGGCGAAATACAGGTACGCGTGGAAAAGACATGACCAGCTCATCGTCGTACATGGAAATGAATAGTCGCTGCTCACGAACAAATTATGTGCTTTGCTCTTTCTTTCACACGGTATTCCTTCGAATCGTCGAGTTTTTTTCGTACCCGATCTTTTCAATGAAATTTTTCCAATTTTATTTTCAACCTATCATGGTTTGCTATATAAATAAATGCTTTTTCTATCATTCCTTTATTTGAATCACATATGCTAACCTCAACACAAGAATGTAACCTTTCAATTAAGAATAACGTAAACAATTACGCCTTAATTATTTTCAAAATAATCTTGAAAAAATGAATGCGGACAAATAGGAGACGAAATAAAGTAGGGAATATTTTTATTCTAAAACGGTAAATACATAAAGTAAAGAGCGCGCGCGCAAATATCCGTGGTAACGAAAGGTACCCATGTCCGGTATAGAATTATAGTCTCCGGGCGCCCTTTCTCGCATCTACAAAAAGTAACTCCCACACGAAGGCTTATCCACCTTCATCACCCAGCTCGCGCGCGTCTCCTTCTATCTCTCTTTCTCTCCCTCAGTCTTAGCATTCACGAAACAGGCCGCGCGCACGCTCACACACAGAAGAGGGAGAAAGAGGATTCGCGTCTGCGATTTCGTTTTAACCGAGCTGCAAAACCGAAAAGGATAGAGAAACTTGCGAACCGCCGATCGCACTCGTCGATTTCTCACACTCTCTCGAAGCCTTCGCCGACCCCCCCCCCCTCCTCCCTCTTTGCTCTCGGATTTCGAGCTCTCTTTTTCTTTTGCACCTTCTCCTCCTCCTTTTCCTCTTTTTTACGCTTATTTGCCCGGTGCGACCAAGGAAAGCGACGTAAAAAGTGCGAATGAGGCTATGTGCGGATGAACTGGAGAAAAGAAAAGAGGGAGAGGTAGAGAAGAAAAAGAGCGGAATTGTTAGAAGAGATAGTACAACGGAGGTATGGGAGAGTAAGTTTATTATACCTTAGGATCGCGAGGGGTTCAAGCTGGGGTGTTGTAGCAAGCAAAGATATACACGTATACATAGAAAGAAAGAATACCGGTGGTTATGGTCGTGGATGGGTAAGTATGTATATATCGATGCCTCTTGCGGGTTACTCGGGAACGTTTACTTCGGGGAAACTCACCTGTTAAGTTATGTTTATGAGCCGGCGGGTCCAAGTAGTCGTGTACAGTAATTGCCGAGTCGATTGGTTTTATTCACCCCGAACGTATCGGTTATTTACTTTCTTTGAATGTGGATTCTTTTAAGGACACCGTCGAACTATTATTTTCCGAATAGGAATATCCGAAAAAAGCAATAATCATTTATCGCATTATTTTTTATTGTTCTTAAATTTTAACATAAAATCATACTATATTTCGTTATAAATTTTCTTTTATTTTCTCTTGACGAAATTAAATTGGGTAGCTTGGGAGGTTGGAGGATTCCTAATCTTGTGCTATTTTTCTTTCAGCCAATCATACGAGGAAAACGCACGAACTGTCCGGTAGTAGCTCAACTCCTTCGCCTGAGAATCGCAAAGAGGATTTGACTAGAATGCGAAAAATCCAAAGTCTCTTCGTTAGGTGCATTTGCGGACGAGTGCGTTGGCGAACGTTGTTTTTCCTTTCATTCTGGTCTTTTTATTGAATTACGAGGCACTCGGCTCCTTCTCCGAACTCTTTTCGAGCATTTCGTTCGCGAGACGAATAAATAAAATTATTGCGAATAATCACAACTCACCTTTAATTTTTTTCTCAAAATTTCTTATTTACAACATAAATATTAAAAGTTATAATAACAAAATCGTTATAAAAAATAAAAATCGTATGTTGAAGGAAATTTTTAAAACGAAAAAAATGTTTTCTTTCAACAAATTTACTCGGCGGCTCAAAAAAAATGTATTCAAAATAGCATTCGTTACACGCCGTGAGTTTAAACCCAAAATCTGAATAGCTTACCAAAACTACCGGCACTCCATATTCTTAAATACATTCCATAGCGTACATAAAAAAACATTTCTCTCTACTTTTCCTTCTCTTAAAAAAGAAAAAACGACAAAAAAGAAGAATCACTAAACCCTTTCTTTTTCTTCCTCGCATCACTAAAGGTCGAAGCATGAAATTCCTCAAGAGTGGTATGGTAAAGAGAAACGTGTAGGTCGAAGGGGTATCGGGAGAGGGGAGGGGAGCGCGCTCAACGGAATCCGTTGAATGGCCGTGCAAAAGACACAGCCGGAAAGAGAGTTTCCATATTTTCCGTGGGTCTTAACGCGCGCGGCTCGCCCAGTTAAGTACACACGCGCGCGCCCGTACACTGACAGACCCATATGTACACACATGGGCAAAATCGTGGACTTAGCACCGGACCTCGGGATAGAAGGTGAAAGAGCAAAGGGAAGATGGAGGTGGAGGTGGAAGAGGATGGTTTCGGCGGCAGCCGGGACGCCGAGTAGAAGCTGTTTTTTCATCCGCCAGGAAAATGTATGAATCGTGTTGTAGACGGCTTTGCGAGTGTGCGGCTCTAATGGCTGGCGCGGAGCAAGGGAAAGAGGAGTTCTATCTTTTTCCCTCCCCACCTAGTCTTCTCTCCTTTCCCTCCCTCTTTCCTCGGCGCCCCTAAATCTACCCCGTTGCTTGAGTCTCCACCGAGGCTGCTCGTGGCCCGAGCTCGTTTTCCACATATGTATAAAAGGAGCCGCGGTGTGTGGTGTACTCTCTCCTTCTCTCTCTCTCTCTCTTTCTCTTTCTCGCTCTCTTTCTCCCTTTTCCTCCCACTCAACTCTCTCTCTCTACTTAAGTACAGCAAAGTGCTTTAATGGCGTCGAGAAAAGCCTTCGGAGAGCCTCGATAGGGTTTACCGAGTTCTGTGCTCGTCTCTCTCTTTCTCGCTCCGATGATACGAATCTCGTTGAAAACGGAATTTTCGCTCCCATATATATATATATATATATATGTGTGTGTATGTATATGTATACGTATATTCTCTTCTGATTCTCTCTTTATTTGCTCTCTTTTTCCAGCTTCCTTTATGAATTTCTCGCTTATCGTCTCGCTTTTCTTTTTCGGGTAATTAGCAGCTGGATGTTGGAGATAAACTCGTTCTTCGCAGTTATCTTGGCAAAATAATGCGCGGAATAGTTTTATATAAATTTACAAAAACGTTAAATGCTTTTAGATGATCGAATTTGAAATAATTATCGAAATTTAATTCTCACGATAGTTTTGCCTCCATTTTTATGACGTAAATGAAAATTTCGCGTTATACCAAAATAATTAAACTTTTTATTTAATTATTCATTTTCACCTTAGTAATCAGTGACTATTTACTCATTAGTTTATACAAAGAAACATCCTGGGAAAGTAAATATACGCTCTTAGTTCAACGGTATTAACCGGCAAAAAAAAAAAAAAAAAAAAAAAAGAACACAATTAAACAAAAAGAGGGAAATCCCAGGTTAGCCCTAAAATTCAACTCGAATTCGTAGCGACATTCATCAAGAACCTCATTAATTAAATAGGTATTAGGCAGTCGGAGTCGCGTATACTATGGCTAAGCGCGCAGCGACCAGAGTCCCGACGCCTCTCGTAACTTTTTTACGAAATTAGGGAGTAAAACCGCGCGTCTATCAAACTTATTCGTCGCACGCAGTAGCCATGAACCTTGAGTATGAGAGAACGCGTCTGTCTGTCGTTTCTCGTGGAGAGCACCGAGTGTTTTCCGTACCAAACAGAAATCTCGTTTTCGCCTCGAGGTAAAAGAGGATTAAACGCGCGGCAGGCCGTTTTCCGCGTGCCCACCATACATCCGATTTTAAACTTTACCGTAGCGACCAGACGACGCACGAGCATGCGTTGTATATGTCCTCGGCCACCTATTAAGGCGATTATCCATGAGCGAGCAACGAGGGTCGAGCTAAAAAGAGAAAGAGAGAGAGAGAGAGAGAGAGAAAGCAAGAGATAGAATGCTTTCTAACCTGTCGAAAAAAAAAAAAAAAAATGTTTGATCGTTTGTCTGGGCGCGTCGAATCTTCGAATTCGAAAATTTCGATATCGCAGAATACGCGGGATTGTACAGATATGTACGCGAGATGATGGCTCGTCCCGGTAATGTTTTTCCGACCGACTCCGAAGAGGACTGAACGCTCCCGCAATTTTCCCGCACGCGCGGATTCTTGTGCGGTCGAAAACGTTTTTCCGCTCCGCGCCTTTTGGATTGGATATCCCTATCTTACGTTTTTTTTCAGCCCGTTGAAACTCCCTTTCAAAGTAATACCCTTATAACGGAGCATTTATTTTACTTTCACGTGGCACCGGCTCGTCAAAATTTACGTTTCGCTCTTTTCACTCTCGTCTACGTCCCCCTTTTTTTACGCGCGCACAGCTTTTTCGGAGTTGGATGTGCCCTTTTTCATTTATTTTTTTTTTGTTTTTCTTTGTCGAGTTCAAAAAAGAGTTTCTGTTAAATTACTTTGTATAAAACTAATTTCTGAGCGAAAACATTTTATTTTCGGAAAAAAATTTTGGCAAAAAAGTAATTTCTATCTAAACAAGACAAAATTCAATGTTATTTATTTTATTAACACCGTGAGAATTTTGAATCAATAAAATTATTTTTAATTGACCCAATGAAAAAGAAAAATATAATGTAAAATGAACGATATAAATTTAAATAAACACCATCAGATAATACCGTCATTGGATAAAAACAACTCGAACACGAACGATTAGCGAATTTATAAAATTAAGCGATTATAACTCGAGTACGCGTAAACCGGATGAAAACAATATTTCGCGGAATAAAAATGTCGTCACGAATAAGCAGCATCGGAGCTAAAACGAAATGCAATAATGAAGCGATTATGTTTGAAGTATCGCGATCTGCGCGAGCAAAGAATTTCTCATACCGAACGCTTACAGATGTGTATCAGTTATTAAAAGCACGTGGCTGCTCCATTTCTTCTCGAGCAAAGAAGAAGGGATACGGAGGGGGAAGGAGAATCGAGTCAGGTCGCCCTCACATCTCGCCGTTGAGCTTCCACGAACCTGGGCGTCGAAGCCGCTCTTTTATTCGTGTCGGATTTCGATCTCGCGATCGTCCCGCATTATAAGCGCGATTCTTCGAAAAATTATTAACCCGTTTTACGCTCGCTGGATTCTTCGCGTATCGCGCACGACATTAAAGGTACATATATATATATATATATATGTAATAAAATACCGAAGGAATAAAAAGTACTTTGTGATGAGGCATGATATTAATTTGCGAGCTCGTTTACGGAAACGCGTTGTTTGTACGAGGCAAAAAGTTTAATTAAATATTAAAAATTTATGATATAATTTAATGCAATATATTAAACGATTATTTTCACGCGACTGAGAATAGTAACGCGTTGTATCTTTTTCATCTTTTATTATAAATAACATTCGGCGAAGTGTCTTACAAGATTTAAGATTGATCGACGGGGATAATTAAGTTTACGATTGACATTGCTCTCAGAGACCTCGAGTACCCAAAGATAAGTGCCGAATTAACAAAATTCACAATCCATACTCGAGGCAATGCCTCATCAATACAAGCATGACACGCGTATCGAATCAAAGCATCATCAAGCGGGGAAAAAATATGCACCCACACACAACTGTAAAGCGGCGGAAAAGGAAAAGGGGGAGAGACAGAAACTCATACAAACGTTCGCCGTTAAATCAGTTTCGATAGCGCGTCCAACGCAAATGTCCAACTCTACGGCAATAACGATAGATCAACCGAGACGCCCATGCATCACCGAATTCTGACCGGCCAGTTCCGCCAACGTCACTCGATAGTCACCAGATCCATAAGCGCTCAAAAGTCTACGCGATCGGCAATAACGTTTAATTGCGTTATTAAAGCTGTGAGTCGAAGAGAGGGAGAAAGAAAGCCGCATTATAAGCGTTACTCCATACTCGTTGCGTTCGCTTAGGGGTCAGTAGTGTTCGCTCGCGCGACGTTAAACGAGCGCTTGACCCTCCGTGTACGAGAAGGTACGAGTCCGCTCGACGCGTTACGCACGTCATTAGAAGTGCTCGGACTGCGGGGTAAGTCGGGGACGCCAATTGTGGGAGGAGATGGTTCCGGGAAAAGAGCCAGATGCTCTCGCTGATCTCGAGGCGGGCACGCGTCGATTTTACTGGAAAATGACAGCAACGACGAGTCGGGGGATAAAGGGGCACGCGGGGGAGTCGAGGAATAGTCGAATTTCCGACTTTTGTGAAAATTGAGTTTGGATTTTAGAGGCAGATTTTACGTTCGTCGTTTGCGGGGGTGAGTGTACTTATGTGACGCTTTAGTTATATAATATATGATGTTGCGCACAAACGACATAAATGTGCGTAATTTTGAGTTTGCTTTGGATTCTTTGTTTGTTGCACAAAGGGACAATAGCATACTATTGTTATTTGTTATTATACAGACAAATCATTTATAAATATAAATCATATATAATATTTAAATTGGTAATATATTGCACATACCTTTTAATTTGCAGTTAACCATCCTTTTAGAATATTTATTACGTATTCAATTTGCATGTATCCATTATCAAATAACATTAACAAATCATCCATTAACAAATCAAATAATTTGTTGTTAATCATGCATTCGACTTACGTGCTCCTGTAAATGAAAATTGAAAAGACGATCATAAATAAAGTTAAAAAAACTTGGATAAAATTATATTAAAGTATATAAAAATTTAATTACTAACTAGTTAGTTAACAGTTTTATCGGTCAAGTATAGAGAGTAAATTATTTAAGTGAAATGAAAAGAACAATTTTTAGGAGCTTAGACGAGAACAATGAAGGGATTTTGACGGCTTTAGCAGATTATGGGGAAGTAGAATTGACCTCAGGATTACTGATGCCGTATTGCAGTCTCAAAATTTGTCAGAGACTGTAGAATGTCGATAAACATTGTATACTTTAATAATATTGGATTACAATAATATAAAAATAAACAATATCAGAAAATATTCGATAAAACAATTTTTATTATTATGTTAAAATAAAAAAAAAAAAATAATTATAAATTTTCTACCAAAATTTTAAATTGAAATAAATATATTATAGTATACTCTAAAAAAATGATAAAAACATAAAATACTTTAAAAGTAACATGTATAAAAACTTTGAACCATTGATTGTCAAATCAGTTGCAAATCAACGGTTCCAAAAGCAAAAAAAAAGGAAAAAAAATATGTCGCTGGAAAAGACAAAAAAAGCTGAAATAAAAGGGTAGCTGAAAAAAGGTAACGTCCAGCTCATCGACTGCTGACGATTGGGCCCCAAAAAAAAAAAAACAAGGAAGCTAAAAACAATCGTCATGGGATGCGTTTCATACTCTCTAGCACAGACGTATCCACGTACACAGACGCGTACGTACATACACGAGAGGGCGGAGGTGATTAGGCGTACAAACTTTTCGCCGTTCGGTGCAGAAAAATCAAGCCCGAAAGGGAAGAGCGAGAAAGATAGAGGGCGAACGCATTCGAAATACCGGTATACATGCGCTACATACTGTACGTATAATCGAGCGCAGCCGGTGATCAGGATGATGATGATTGCGCGCCCACATGTTCCAACTCTCTCTCTCTCTCTCTCTCTCTCTTCCTCTCTCCTTCCATTCTTCCCGGTACATGCAAGTCCCGAGGGAGAGGCGAGCGAGCGGGTGATGCTCGATTTTCAAGTCCGCTTTCGAGAACGAATACGCGCCCGCGCACGATGGACCATCTTGTCGTTGGCTCTCGACCCCGACACTTTTTCTCCCCTCCACCCTTGACAAATCAATTCGGACATAATGCTGTAAACATGGAGCGCGAAGAGAAAGAAGAGAGAGAGAGAGAGAGAAAGAGAAAACGAGCAAAGCTGATATAAAAGAACCGGGGGTGGTGTGCGTGCACGTGTGTGCGTAAGCGCGCGCGTGTCCCGCGCATTGTCAGCCAAAGTGGTTGGCAAAAAAAAAAGCGAGCGAAGAGGCAGAGAAGGAGAGAGAAAGGATTTTTACGACGAGTGAAGTGGTTGCTGTTGCTGCTGGCATTGGCTAGCCCTTTAATCACTCTACGGATTTGCATGTTTTTCCCGGGTAGTAGACAAAACACTGTAACAACAAGTGAGCATCTGAAAGCTGTTGTCATTGTGTTGTCTTTTCAATTTGCCGCTGCGCGCTGATTTGTTTGTAAATTTGTACTGACGAGTATACGCGGACGTCCTTGTCGCGCACGAATTAGTGGATATGGTGCTCTCATCTCTAATGAGACCAATCCAGCGACACGCCCAATATAAATTCTGAATTTGTGAAATAAAAAAAATGCTATAAAATTTACTGTTTAATTTTATTATTATCTCAGTTAAAAGATATTGAAATAAAAAGCTGAAAATTTTTATGAAAATAATAAATAACTAAAATTATAATATTATGTTATTATTATTATTATTTCGTATGAAAAGCAGAATCTGCCCGATGATTAATAAAGAAGGTCAACAAATTCAGGGAATGAATTCCGTTAGCCAAAGAGGAAAAAAATATGCACACATTGAATAGCCAGGTCCAGGAGCACAGAGTCGTCTTTGAACTCGTCTTCCTTGCTAAGTACACAAGTACGAATGGCACGAAAGAGACAGAGAAAAGGAGAGAGAGAGAGAGAGAGAGAGAAAGAGAGAGAAGCGACAGCAGAGAGCGTGAGAGAAGGACTCAATGCCTCTCTCTCTCTCTCTCTCGGAAATGCGTTCATAAAATATGCAGAGCAACGATGTCCGGTAACAGGATTTAGCCGGAGACGTGCATGTCAGAGATAGAGAACGAGCGAGAGAGTGAAAGAGAGAGAAAGAGAGAGAGAGAGAGAGAGAGACAGAAAGGAGGATGTAGGAAGAGGCGAAAAGAAGAAGAGCAGTGATTACCTAGACCGCGTGCTAGAGCTTCCTCCTTCTTCTATATGTATACACGTGTATAAATGTACGTATGTGTATATGGCACAGTAGAGAGCAAGAGAGAGAGAGAGAGAGAGTTACTACACATCTCAAGTGCGCGAATCAATTATTCACGGGAGCGAGAAACGACGAATACGCGAGGCGCCATACACAGCTGCTGCTCGAGCTATATACTACGTATATACGAAGTGAAGGATGCAGAGGAGGTGGAGGAGAGGTCGGTACTTTGACGAAAATTCGCGCGAAGAGGGAAGCCCCTCGTGATTGAAAATGACCAAAGCGAGGCGAGCAGCCGGAGATGGAGAGACCGAGCGAGAAAAGGAAGGAGAGCGAGGATACACGCCCAACGAGTACAAGATGTTACATACTCGGACCATGTTATTGGAAATTTAAGCTCGACGAGTTTCTTTAATGGCTCTTTGTCGACGATCTTTTCAATCGTTGAGAAATTTTGAGCGTAGATGGTTGAAAGTATGCGATTTTAATACAAATTTTATTGCGATTGTTTATTTTATCGCTTATTTTGATGATATTTTAAATGTACTCGGTCTTGATTAATCGACGGTACTTGATCAACTAATTCGAAATATTTATGTCACGTATGTGACAAGAATAAAAAATTCATCATCGCATTACCATATCGTAAAAATTGTCATATAAGCAGTTAATTCGCATGCTTGCTACAATCGTTCATCAAACGCTTGTCACGCTTGTACGCCTCCCGAAGAACTCGGAACTTAATAGAAATCCTAAGCAAAAAAAAGGTAGAAAAAAATTCGTCAGCCCTTGATGCTCCCACGTGTCCGGGGCTCAGGAACCATTTTAATTATTATAATGCTCCATCGAGATTCATCGCGTTCCGCGTTCTTCTTTCATCTCTCCGCGCATCATCGCCCAAAATCGCCACTTGGCGGCGCACTTAGCTGTGAAGCGTAACGAGTGATTCGTTTTCTCTCTTTTCTCCCTTGACCACCGCCCCTTTTCTATTTGACGAAAATTTTATCTATATATACAAAGGGTGTGCCCACTTATCCAAAGAAGAGCGACGAAAGAAGGAAAAGAGAAGTTTTTGATGGTCTGTTCGAGTGTCTACACTATGTAATTGAAATGCGTCGATAGATTTAAAGAATAAGTCTGTGTTATTGACTAATAAAATGAATGTATGTGTTGGTCTCATAAACGTTATTACCTAGATAAGATTTTATAATTTTTTATGTCGATACTATCTAATTAATGAAATAAAAAATATTTGGGAACAACAAATTTTCTACTTGAATATTTTACACTATTACGCTGTAAGTATTTGCTTCAAGGAAAATAATCTATCATTTCAAATGAATGCAAAGCCATTTGTTTATGCAGATCAGATAATGATACAGCAAAAATACGAGTAATTAAATGAACATTGTAAATGTAAGATAGTTTATCCTATCAAGCGACGATCCGGCGGATAAACAATCTCGTAAACACACATGTAGGTACAGTACATTGGCCTTTGTGCGACAATACGAGGATAGGTGTATACCGATGTACCGAGGGGGGAATCTGTCCTGTAGTTCGTCGGCCTCTTGAGCTTATCTGCGCCTCGTTGATAAGGAGACAGACGGCCAGTGTACGAGTGTGTCCACGAAGCAAAGACGATGTGTCCAGCTGGTCGAGTGTATCGACCACCTCTCTTCTCTCTCTCTCTCTCTCTCTCTCTCTCTCTCTCTCTCTCTCTCTCTCTCTCTCTCTCTCTCTTCTGACTCTATCTGTCTCTCTTTCTCGCTCTCTTGAGCACCTGAAGCGTACCGATGATTTGATTGAATTTCGGACAGACTTACGCTAGGCTTACTATCTCTACTTCGATGAGTTTCGAGTTTTAATTGACTTGAAGTGATTTGCATTTGCGATGTTTGACAATTTTATTAACTTTATCTTTACTGGCTACTAACAATATTTTAACAATAATTTTTAACACCTATAATGTATTTAAATAATCGATTAAATGACAAAAATGTTACTTGTTATCGATCAAGCTTGTTTAAAGTGTGATTAGAAAAAATTATTTTTTCGATATTTTCGTACTTTTTAAACAAACCACTATATTATTTTCACGCATTTTTGTTCAGAAAAAAAAATTTACTTTTAACATTATTATTAAAATAAATGGTATTTTTTGGAAATGTTAACAAAGTTAAATGTTATAAATTTTATAAAATTAAACAAAAAAAATCTAACATATTGCATTTTGTCAGTGGAGGTGAGTAAACAAAAAAAAAAAAAAAAAAAAAAAAAAAACGTTTTAAAGCAAACAATCGTAAATTTCAATTCCATCAAACGAACTCTTTTTCTACTTTCAAAAACGATCCGGTCAAATCGCGACATTCGCTCATACCAATCCCCAAATTGCAATCGCGCGGATCTTATTATTTGCTGCCAAAAAAGGTCCATTCAGCACAAGCGATTACCGCGCGGCGACGCATTCCTGTAAAAAAGCTCAAAATAAATAAAATAAAAAAAAAAAAAAAAAAACGCACACGAAGAAGAGAGAGAGAGAGAGAGAGAAGAAAAAAAAACAAGTTCCAAAGCGCATAGGCAAAGCAAGTTTGGTGAAAAAAAAATCAGTCAATCGTCATGGGGGTAGAGTAAAGGCAGTGGGGTGGGAGAAAGGATCCTGCTATTGAGAGAGGCAGGTATCGCCGCCTCTCTGCGTCTGTTTTGTTAATGAAAACGCGGGCAAACGCATAGCCGGCGCCGCCGCGGCTTCGTCGTCCTCCTCCGTTTCGAAACATTGACATTTGCACGCGCGAGCGACAAACGGCACGAGCTTCCACCAACCATCCGATCTACCGATTCTCTCTCTCTCTCTCTCTCTCTCTCTCTTGTTCTCTGTTATGCTGTATACTATATATCTCTCGTGCGCAAAAGGATGCTACTATCCGTCGAGGTGCACCGTATACGGTATACGTAAAGAGGAAGGGAGAGAGTCGTATGTACGCATGCAGAGAGCATTTGGTCCGCTTGTGCCTGATAACATCTCTAATCACGCCGACGCCGGACCAATCAGCGGTAATCCTGCAGCCTCCTCTCTCGCTCTCTACACCCCTCTCCGTTTGGTATACGGAGTAGCGCAGAGCGCGGTACAAGCGTCCACCTACCCACGGCAAACCAAACGGCTACCCTTTGCCTCTCCCTCCTCTCTTCATACACGCGCGCGTACGTGTAACGGCAGTAGCAGTGGCAACGACGACGACGACGACGACGTCGGCGACCCTATTGCGATAGAGATAGTGCGCGTCGCGCTCGGTATCATACGGTGCACCCGGCACTTGCTATACGCTGCGTCGGTATACACACGCGCGTGCGGAATTACGAGCTATTGACGTATATGCTCTCTCTGTCTTTCCCTCTCTCTATGTATAGGTATGCAGCGAGCGTTGCTAGTTTACATAGGTGTGCGATTCTCTGTGGTTTATGTCTAGGTGCGGCCAGAGTATAGATGCACCGGTATTGCGCTGGTCAATACCCGTTCGCTCCTATCTAATCCCCTCGCGCTGTATAACTTTCGAGCTCGCTCGACGAGCTTTCGCGATTCCGCGCACGAAGGGCTGTGCCGCGCGCTACGTGTATGTGTCAGCGGTGTGTGTATGCGGGAGTCTATAAGTATGTGGCGCACTTATGAAATTGCATTTTCTTGCATTTTCTCATCGGAAGTAAACGAGCGAGCGCGAGCGAGGCTCTGTTTACGAGCGTTGCCTCCCTTGCTCTTATATACCCGGGCTCGCCGAGATATTTTTCTATTTACGAAAATTGCATCGGGGCAACGAGTGCCTGCGCACCCAGTTTTACGAGGGTAAGAGGCTGAGAAAGAATTCTTTGCTGTGTTTTCTCTCCCCTTCTCTCTCCCTCTCTTTGCTTTTTTCTTTCTTTCTTTTTAGAAGGATGTAGAGGAGAATTCAAATTTTAAGCAAGATTTTTATCCGCACGCTACCCTTCTTTATTTTATTTTGAGTTTAATTTCTAAAAGAGCCCGTTGCGATAAACTTTGTATTTATGTTTTAAAAAATATATTTCGGTTGGAAAAATTGTAAAAGAAGCTTTTCTCGTTTTCGTAACGTCGAGTAATGCACTCGAATAATCCAGCAAAATCATTCGTATAGTTACTGAAACAGTAACATTTTTTAAATAAACCTTTCATTTATTTTCAAGCTAAAAGAGAGACCTGTAATCTAATCTTATTTTGCAAAAAAATGTTCGTAATCGACAAAAGGATTAATTGATTCATGAATTTTCGTTAATAAAGAACTAGATTATTATTAAAGAACTTAATAATATAATTTTACATAGATAGTATCAAATAAAATAAAGCAACGATAATTGATGCACGAAAGCACGTATTAAAACAAACGTAACATTAATCGAGAGCAGGCACACGGCAGACGTACTACACGTTTCCTCTGTCTCGTACATATCCTCACCGCGCGCGAGAGCGCAAAGAAGCCTCAAAAACTCATAAACCGCGCGGCGATCCAATTCATCTTTCCTCCGAAAACGGAACGAGATCGAGGGAGAGCGCGAATAAATCTACCAAGATATCGTTGTAGCCATTCGTCATAAGCGTCGCGTCTCGCGAGCGAGCAACGATCTTCCCGACTGCGCTCATTAGTGCTCTGACATAAACTCAGCACGCGCTTGTTCATACATATATAAATATAACCATCCGCACGCACGCGCGAGCATATGTATGAAAAATTTGTCACGTGCGCCGTATACCTTGCGTCAGCTTTGGCTCTTTCGCGCACGGATATTTTTATTTCGGGAAGAAGTAGCGAATGAAGACGAGGAGTGTTTATGTGGGAGGCACTCGGGTACATACCATAAATTATAAGGAATCTCGCGGCTGGAGTGGCTTTTTTTTTCTTTATCTCGCTCTCTCTTTCACTCATGTGGGATCGATTTGTCGGGGACGAGTTTGACTAATGGGCATTGTATTTTTGATAGAACCTTGCTGAGAATATGATGTATGGCTTTCTTATGCTGGATTTATTTTTACGTTACAATAATTATATGTTATTTATGTTGATTGAGTAAAAGAATCGGCTTATTAAAAATTTTAATCAACGTTATAGTCATGAATTATGTGTCGCTCTAAAAAGCGTAATCTGAACCAAATGAATAATAGAAAGATTAAGATGATTGAAGGTTATTTATATGACAATAAATTCATATAAAAAATGAATATAGTTCAGTCTACATCAGCGTATAAATTAATTTTTATTACCATCTTATTTATTTTTTCGAAAATTTGTTTTAAGCAATAATCAATTATAAGTTATAAATAAACATCATAAAATTCTTAGTAACACGGTCACAAGCCAAATACAGTAACCAAGAAAAACACAATCCAAGTGGCGCCAGCTACTTAAGCAATGTTTGTCCTCGATTTTTCTCAGCAGTGGCACCGCACACACAAAGCACAATGCAAACGATCGCTTACGCGTTAAATTTTCGAGCAAACTGAAAACGGAAAAAAAAGGAAAAAGAATAAAACGAAACCTCTCTTAACACGTTATTCCAGTAAAGTCAAAAGCGTTCATTTTGCACGGCACAGATGAGTCATTTTTTTTTTTATATATTTATTTAAGCGGACTTCTACAATAAATGACTCAAGGGCCCCGAATACAACTATCATAACTACTGCTAGGCTCGCTCGAGCGGCGCCGTCTCGAGTTTCAATTAACAGCTTATCGCTTATAAGTTTCCGATATTTACCGTGTATCTTTTTCCTTATGTATTTCCATCACGGCTACTCCTGCTTCGTCGTGTTTTATAAGTCTACATACCTCTTTTCTTAACGCCGACTTGCACGCTAGCATTCCACGGATTTTCTAGAGAAACACGCACTTCAGTTATCGGGCCAGAAACTATCGGGTTTATGCGTTTTCTTTTTCCAAAAAAAAAAAAAAAAAAAAAAAAAAAAAAGAAAGAAAGAAAGAAAGAAAGAAAAGAAAAAAAAAAGAAAAAGAAAAAGAATGTTTATTATCGTTACTGGTAGAAAAGCAGATAAAATGTGCCGATTCAAAAATGAAAGTGTAGAGTAAAAACTTTTAACTAAACAGGATAAATTTATGATATAAATTATTCCAGCAAATGAATCATGTGTGATCTTTTTACGGAAAATTTGTTTTACGTATTTTTATTAATAATTTAGTATCGCTTCAAAATAAAATTCTAACAACCATTTTAAAGCAAGCGTTAAATTACTTTCGAAAAAAAAACCAATTGTTCGATAAATAGTATCCAACGATTAGTGTAGCACCCTAACATCTCTGTTTAAAATCACATCTCACGCCTCGAAGCAAAGACACAAATCCATTCGTAAGCATCGAATACAAATAGTCGAAGCGCTGTCTCCCTCTCTTTCTCCGCAACGCTTAAATCGTCGCCGCGTAATTTTTTAGGTCGTCGGTGAAGAACTGACCGGGAGAATACGGAAAGTATCATTGGTGTCGGCCGAAAAAGCCGCGACAAGTACGAAAAGTATACGAGCAACCAAAACGTCCCTCTCGCACGCGACAATCTGTTCAACCAACGCGTCGCTCTCGTGCATACATATACATATACGTGTGCACATAAGCTGTACATAGAGAAATACCAATACACGGCTAGACTTGCGACTATATGCGCAAGAGTTAGGAGGAGAGAAAACGACAAAGACAGAGGAGAAAAGTAGCGGAGCCGAGCGTATATACGACGACGTCGAGGACGTAGCTTTAGCTGAGCCAGGCATACAAAGGGGACGGGGGCAAAGGTGTAAAGCAAGCGAAGGTAGACAGATCTCGGCACTTATCGCTCTGCGAGATAGCCATTAACGAAACTAAAAGCCTTCCCATATATATCCTAGACTCGGAGCTTCCGCGAGCATCAGCCCTACACCGTAGCATCTTTCTTCTCTCTTTTTCCCCGATTCCGTGAAAGAGCAAGAGAGGGAAAGAGAGAGAGAGAGAGGAAGACTAAGCATCCCTAACCGTAGCCACGCCACCCTTGGAGATAGACACATCGCCGTTCGTTGTTTGTCCATGGCTTTTGTTTTACTCCGAAGCGATATATATTAAAGCGGGTGAGCGCGCGGAAAAACGCCGCGCCTGAGAAGCGCGCGGGGAGGAGACGAGACGAAACGGAAAGAGGAGAGAAAGAGAAAACGTCTGCAGCTTGCGAGCCGATTATTGCTTGTGCTCATTAGTCTTCCAGGAGCTTTTTCTTTTTAGGTTTTGCTTTTATACTTTTTACTTACGGCGAAAGAGGGAGAAGTATGGGCGAGGGAGAGAGAAAAAACGGAAAGATATTTCAAGAGCTTTAAATGTTTAAAATTAATTTTTTATATTTTAATCATTTAATAAATTTAATTATTACATTTAAACTATAAAATAATGGAAAAACATTTCAATTCATTTTTTAACCGCATTTATATGCATAATATTTATCACTGACAGTTATACTCGAGCAACTTTTACAAAGTGAAATGAAGACTGAAAATAACAATTGTGAAACATAAATTTTAACGATGAGGAATATAATCAAGCGAACATACGCGAAGATAGAAAGAACGAGTGAGCGCAGTAGTCCAGCCAGCCGTCAGAACAATTCGAAATCGATCAGTTAAGCAGTAGGCGCAGAGTCTAGCTTTATATAGACATCGATCGCTAATCGCCCCTGTCAATCATCTTGGGCAGCTCTTTCTATACACCGAAGCACTATTAGCCGCCCCAATGAGCGAGTACAACAGAATCTCGCAACTTTTCCGTCTTTCCTTTCTCTCTCTTTCTCTTTTTTCTCCCTCTACGAGTCGTTTCCGTTATATGCTATACCGTATAAAGTGTTGATCGACGTTTCGCGCGCACTTCTACGCGATAACGCCTCTAATAGAATGACCGAACAGCGTCTCGTGCCTTTGGGAATCAATTCTCGTCTTGGACTTAATATCTACCTCGTTTTCCGTCTCTGCGTACAGGAAATTCGATATAAATTGTATATGTGTGTTTGTGTGTGTGTGTGTGTGTGTGTGCATATTCGTGAAAAGAGTCCAATATTTCTTTCACGCGAATACTGATATATTCGTGATAATGTCACGGTTGATGACTCGTTACGGATGAGTGATATTACTTTTGACTTTACTGTCAACTTTTATTACGGAGATACATTTAGAAAACTTTAATTATTTAGTAAATAAATAAATAACGTTTTTTAGTAAAATATTATTCGATCGAAAAATTTAACATTTAAAATATACATTTTCATAGTAATTCATAAAATGCGTTATAGCTTAATACTGATTTAATTTGTAAATCAAAAAATTAATCCGCAAAACTGCAAAATACATAAATAAACATAAACTTTTTCCAACGAATGTTTATAAAATTTGTTTATAAAGACCGAAGAAAAAATTGGCAAAGCAAAAAAATCGAGTTGAAGAATAAAGGATAGGGAGAAAAAAGATGTAAATTAATCAAAGCTCCTTTGTAGAAAAGTATTTCCTTGCGCTAGCAGAAACGGGCGTTCTTTCTCCTCAACCTCTTCTTTTTTTTTTTTTTTTTTTTTTTTTTTTTTTTGTTACCTTACCCATAAACTCCAAACGTGGAGTTAGCGCGGCGCGAGAAGTAGAAGCTGTATACTGTATGTGTGCGTGCAAGAGAGAAAAGGAGAAGGTGGAGGACGAGAATGAAAGGAGTAGAGGGAGAACAAGAGAAAGAGAGAGAGAAAGAGAGAGAGAGAGAGAGAGAGAGAGAGCAGTGGAGTGGATCTTCATTCTCGCGAGCGAGCGCGCGCGCGCTTTTCAATTGGTCGACGATGTGCGATGTCGATGTAGCATAAAGGTAAAGATGAAGTTTTGCCGTGCACCGCGCAAGGGTAGAACGATAGTAAGAGAGAGAGAGAGAGAGAGAGAGAGAGAGTAAAAGGGGGACTATATACCACCACCAGTACGCGGCGACTACACTCCGCGCGTATGGCAAAGAGGCGCCGTCGACGTTGCCGTCGCTGCAATAAAGGCGAGTGTGTTTGTTTAGGCTCTTCTGCTTCTATTTCGTTCTCTTTCTCTCTTGGTGTGCTTCACCTCCTCCGCATCTCGCTATGGGCTTCCGCCTCTCGTCCTCCTTCTATCCGCCACCTTCCCACCCCCTCTTTCCTTTTTCTCACCACCATCCGCCTTCTGAACTTACTCTCCCTCTCTCTCTCTCTCTTCATCTCTCTCTCTCTTTCTCTCTTGCGCTCACGCTGTTTTCCGCGTGTGAACGCGTCTATCTATGCATGTATATGTACATACGTATGTGTGTAGGCGTTTTTATCGATTTCTCGCCTTCCAGGTCTGATGAACAGCTTCACATAAACTGTAGCGCTCTTTAATTGTTTTTTCTTTGTTTGAGCGGAGTATGGGTTGTTTGGCCTGCAAGCAACGGATTATGCGAGACAAAAAGAACCTTGACATTATCCATTATGTATTAATGCACCATTAAATGGTTCTGTATAAGGAATTACACATTTGTTTTCTTAGACGTTATAATAAGAACTAAAATGTTAGACAAGTGCTGTTTCTTATAGAAAACATCAAAAATAAAACAGTTTACCGCGTGGTATTTTTTACTTGGCGGTCAAATATCTTTGAAGAAAAATTAAGAAAAAAAATAATGAAAAAGTTGTAAGGTGAATACAATTTTGCTAACGTCACTTTCATAAAACTTTTCTGAGAGGTAAATCATTTTCTCAATATTTTTTTATAAATATTTAACTAATAAACTTAAAATGTTTCAATTTTATAACGAATGATTTTATAAAATTAACTGGCGTAAATAAAGAACATCCAGAATTTTAAATATTAAAAGTTTTGTGAAATATAATTAAATGTAAATAAAATCGAGAGTAGTATTGCAGGTACTTAAAAATTGTATCAAATTACAGAACATCATTATGTGTTTGTAAAAAAAAGAATTCAAATAAAAAAAATGTAATTTTCAAACATAATGCAAATAAACAACAGCAATTTAATTAAATAACTAGCAAGTTTTAAAACAACATTCGAAAGCGGCATTAAAATAAAGTATTTCATTAAAGTTAAGTCGAGAAAATAAGTATACAATTAAGAAGGAGAATTCACACGTGGATGAGATGCTTCTTCCTCTCTCATTTTCATCTTCTTTATGCATCGCACTCCCATCGCTGCTCGTTCCCCAATAACAATAAGTTACGCCGCATTTGGCATTCGAAGCCGTTAATTTTTATATTTCTTAGCGTCTCTCTTACTCGCCGCACCATCTTACACACACTTTCTTCCCCCCTCTTTCTCTGCCTCTACTTTCCGACTACATCCTTTACCTTAACGCCCGGTCCCGATTCATTTCTCGAGCGTCCGACGATTATATACCTATACACAAGGTTCTTCTCACTCTCTCTCTCTCTCTCTCTCTCTTACTTTTTCTGTCTCTCCGTGACCGTGACTAGGATTTAATTTAGTATTAACACCTATAAAACCCAAACCCTCCAGGGGTTCTCATTTTACTCGCGTCGATTATGTAAATTGTATTTTTAACTTGAACCTAATAAGACGCATTAACATAATTTATGAAAACCAGCGTTAAAAAGTATTTTTAATTTGGCTACTATGAATTTACATGAAAATTATGCTTTCTCTTTGTCTATGGTTAATTTTAAAAATTCGGCGAATGAGTACAACAAAATGTAAATAATTTTTGTGCGAGAGAAGAATCTACATTAATTAAAAATACAGCTATATATTTGTTTATTTCGTTTATAAGTATTACCAATGTTTTAAGCTTAACTACTTATGATTTAATGAGAAAACTTACATTATCAACACAATAAGTATGTATGAATAAGTGACTCTGACAAAATAACTCTTTATTCGCAGTTAGTAAATTTATAAAATAATTAAAATTCCTCATTTGTTATAGGATAATTGATAAAACTGTACAAGCTCAATAATAATCTCAAATATCCAAACAATTACAAATGCGACGAAAAATAATCTTATGGACCTAATCCTTGCCTTCATCACGGACACGTCTCTTCAACTCGCGCCTAATGAGCGCCACTGTGACGACCGGTATCTCACTCTTTCTTTTTTTTTCTCTCTTTTTCTCATCGATATTATCGCACGTTCTCACATGCCCGTGGGGTAGGTAGTACACGAGTCCCCGAAAAGCTCGCTGACTCCGGACTCCACGATGGAATGCCTATATAGAGGTGCCCTCGTCGGGACCCGGAAAGCAACGCGAGACCGTCATCCCGTGTCAGCGGTAAAAGAGAGAGAAAGAGAGAGGAGGAGAGCTTGTTAATGACGGTGGTCCTACTAAATCGTCAGCCATTTGTTTATACGGTGTGTCGCGCCGCGGAAGGAACAAGCTCTGCGCTGCATCTCTCATAAATCGCTCACCTCCTCTCTCTCTTTTTCCCTCCCTCTTTCTTCTCGAAAATGTAATTTGACATGACAAATGGCAGATGTAACGATACAGTCCATCCCTTTCTCTCTCTCTCTCTCTCTCTCTCGCTCTTTCCATCCTTCTTCAGGTTCTGCAACTCGCGGAGTGTAAAATATGAGTCGAAGTGCCCTTCATCCTTCATTAAAATAGACGGAAGAAGGACTTTTTTAGAGAACGAGCGTCTAAGAGTACGAGAAAGAAAGAGAATAAATACGAAGGAATAAGCCGGCTAGATAGAGAAAGCGAGAGAAGGGACGCGATACCACCGACGAAGAAGTCCCCCGGAATGGATGGCACGTACGCGAGCTCATGCGCTCGTACGTGTGTACGCGTAAGCCATGCGCGCACCAACGGGGAGATAAACAGACTGGCGCCACGTCTTATTATTATTATTACCGTCGTTGTTCTCATCGTCCTCTTCGTCGTCGTTATCATTATTATTATTGTCGTTGACAAAAAAAGAGCTTCCGAGGCGTGCGTGCGCGCGCATTTCGTCGTCGTACATTGTCACGGTGCAGCCGCTGACTTTGCGCGTGTATGAATGCCGCCGGTACGCGTGAGCTCGTTATGGTTCCTCGTCTTATATACATTCGTTGAAGGAACACCTTGACAATCGGTGAAAGAGAAAGGTTTTGCCGCGAGGTAACTACGAGCTTCGCTAATTGTTTTATGGCTCATAATTGGATGAATTGGATGATACTTTTTTATACCTTGTAAGATTACTTTTGGAATAAAACACCATGATTATTAATTATCGTCAACGATATCGATTGATTTTGTATATAAGTGAATTGTCGTTTGAAAAATTTTTACAGGTAGTACGTGCCTTGACATGTTTACTAAATGATCGTTATTAGTCATTTTCTCAAAACAACTTTGGTATGCAACTAATGCAGCGGATATAATCAATTTTGTCCTCCAACAAAACACAATAGATCTGTATCCACGGTGTCGTTTTAGAAAATAGTAAAAGATACATTTTTCATCGTGCTTCTAGTAACAAATCATAAATATACGTTGCATTATTCGAAAGAAAATGTAAAAGAAAGAAATTTTAGATACCACACACATACTAGTACATGGAAGTATATCTATTTACGTACAAATCGTGAATTTCCTTTTCATATAATATGAAATGGAACGTCGTTGAATCAGATGTAACAGAAAACAAGACACGTTCGAACAACGTATACAAAGAAGGTAAGAAAATGCACGTTTGTATCTCCCTAGCGAGCGGGAGAATAACCAGTCTCGCTCCTATGAGTACACATTCGCTGTACAACGTTATCCGGCTGTTTTCTCTGGCGATATTTGGCGAAGCGAAACAGCCTGCCCGAACAAAACTCCGTTGCCGGGCACTGGCGCACAGTGCCTAGGTAAATAAGCGGAGGAGAGTCGGACACACTCGAAAGGCCCTGGACACACGCACTGCCCGCTACCACCAAACACTCTTCCCTCTCTCTTTCTCTCTCACTTACGTGCGGGTATTCGCGCGTTAGATGGAGAAAGTCAACAATGAGATAGAGAAGAGAGCGAGAGAAAAGCCACGGTATATACGCGACGATGGACGGGCGAGTTGTTCATGGAAGAGCAGGACACTCGAACGTTAACGCGTTGACAGCGTCGACAAGGGCGCGCGTGTAACTCGCGCGCTATAGAAACGGTACACGCTTTTCCTCCCGGTATAGCACAAATAATAGGACGAAGTCGTCGTTCGCGCTGACTTCTTCCGGTATTCTCGAGAGTCTCAACTTCGTGACATTGCGCGCAAGTTTCCCTTGGGAAACGGACAAATATATGAATTTGCTTGCCTCCAAGCGATGCTTTTTTATCCTTTCTCGAAAGAGAGAGAGAGAGAGAGAGAGAGAGAGAGAGAGAGAGAGAGGGAGAAAGGGCTGACAAAAATCGAAAAATTACAGGAAGAATTAGCGATCTGTCGAGAGTCGATGTTTGCTTTGAATTGCCGTCTCGTTTGTCCCGATAAAATAAATTCGGTTATTTCGTTGATGGAACGTTAAGTGTTTGAAATAAGACGAAGAACGGATAAACCGTTGTTGGAGAAAGTGTTAAACGTCCATTATGTTATTTAACATTTTGTTTTTATAGAAAATACGCGATAATATATTTTACACAAACGAGCCTGGTAATGTAATGTGTAACAGCATAATATAGAAGCTCGATTATAGCGTAGAAAATAAGTAAAAGTAAATTGAATTTTTAATTGCGATTTATCGATTGCTTTCAATGTTTATAATAAAAGAAAAAAACGAACGTCTCAACGCGACTATGAATTTCTGATTTGTCACTTTTCCCGCAAACGGCCCAATGAAATCGGTAAGGAATGACTGGTGGTAAAGTGTATCGATGGACGGGAGAATGACGAGGGTGGAATAAGATGTGAGATTAAAAAAAGTGAGAGAGAGAGAGAGAGAGAGAAAAAGAATAAGAAAAAATAAAAAGCACCGGTAGCTGCGTTTTGACACGAATATGGCTTCCTCTCGCGATTTCGATCCGCTCGTTACTCATCAACCGAGTGGCTCCGGATTAACCGTGACCGACACCTGGAATGGAATGCCTCCTTTTCCAAGGACGCCGCCGCCGTCGCGACGATAAGCGCAAAGTCATCATCGGCGAGCTGTTCCGGTGGCTCGCGGCTTATTGAGATCCTCCGCCCACTTTTCTTTTTTCTCACTCCCCCTTTGGCCACTTTCAGCGGAGCTCGTTTTAGATCGGTATAAATCGAATTTATGATCCTTTATTTGACACCGGCCTACATTACACTCGAAGATAATTTATCGAATTTCAATTTCGATAATTTTAAGCCTCTCGGTAAAATTAAATTTATTATTAAAGTAACTCTGCAGACGTTAAATATTTAACAAATAATGTTCGATTAAAGTGAAATTAAATACCTCGATAGAAAAAAAATATTCGTAAAGAAGTTGGCGAAATTTCATACATAATTAAGGTTACTATATATATAAATTTTCAAACAGTATTTTTTAAATATATTCTTTCTTCTGTATCTTGATATTTAAGGTCTCATTCGTCAAGTTTTTAATTACATTACTTTTTTTAATTACTAATATAATAAAATGACAAAACACCACAAATCGTCAAAATTTCACACAGTAAATTACTCGAAATTCATGTAAATTAGACTTTTTAATGAGCTTTATTAATGACGGCGCTGATATAATATTTCTTTCAATTTTTCCTTTTGCAAATATACACATACATGTGTGTATATATACATACATATATGTGTGTGTGTATACACAGATATCGAATGAAGCTACAAAACCCGTTTGACTTTATGATCAATTAATTTGCTATTCAAAATAACCCTCGACATACATATAGATATAAAATCACCGAGCCCGCCGACTGATTTTCATTCTCATGAAAGATCGAAAGATTTCTCATCGTTTCTTCATTCTCCTACTCCTCCGTCTTGCCATTCAACAACTTATTTTTATGATCTTCCTCTTCGGCTTATAAACCTCCGAAAGTACCACGGAAACCGATTGGTCGCGCTACCGAACGATGAGCTGTCGATGGTGTAGCTTCGTACTATATGCCGTGCGTCGTTCTTTCCATTCCGCAGCCCCGAGCAAAATATTAGAGGCGCGACCTCCAATAACGTGACTTTCCGTTTTACTCGGAAATAAGGTTCGTTTCTCTTTCTTTCTTACTTTATTCTTTTTTCTATTCATTTTTTTTTTATTTATTTTTTTTTTTTTTTCAACCGATCGGTGTGAAACTTTTGAAGCACAGAATATAATACATTACAGGAGCGTAAAATTATGAGGCTTTTTATGAAATTTTAATTTTAAAAATAATTAAAAAATTTTTTTTTAATCATAGTTACCGTGTTCTTCGGATTCGATGACGATTTCACAAGCAAAATTTTATAATTACTTTTAATATAAAAAAATTTTATTTACAATACCGATTAAAAACGTAATAAAAGAAAAAATAAAGTATAAGTAATGACAACTTTACAGTCCTTAGTTGAAATAAACTCAAAATTCTTTTATTTTAATTAGCTGGTAAATTAAAATTTTAAGCGACGTTTTAAAATATGAATTTTTATTGGAAATGTTAAAAATTCAAAGAAAAATACAAAATATAATGAGTATTTCAATATTTACTTTTTTCATAACATCATTTCGATGTTGAAATAAATTCATATTAAAAAAACGTAAATTAAATATTTCTACTTTTCTCGCAAAATTTTTGAATCGAATAAACAACTAGACGCTAAAGTATTGCAATCATCCGTTTATATCGACGAGCGTTTCAAAGCATAAGGACGAATCCTTCGAGCGATGCACCTACACCTTCCGCGAACGTAAGCAAAGAGAGCGCAGCGTGTAAAATGGAAGGCGCGGCGGCAACGGCGGCGCTTGCACATATGCGTGCGATCGGAAGTCCCGATAAAAAAGCTATAGCTAAAGGATAATCGGGCATCGGGCTCGGTTTACCATAAACAATTAACATACAAATAGCCGCGCGTAGATGCAGCAACGAGTAGTGGCAATGCGCATATACACGTGCAGAAGCGCGGAGGACGGAGAAGAAGGCGGACAGTCGAAATTGCCGGATGTCAACGTTATTATGAGCTATACAGAGGAGCAACGAGATTCGAACGCGCGAAACAACGACTCGACGATCTCTGTTATGCGATCGTTACGCCAGCGCGTCCTACGCGAGCGCGCGCGCTTACGGCTTTTATTACTCGCGCGTCAATTTGGTTTTTTATTCGCGGTGTATAACGATCGGTCCTCTTTTTATTCCTTTTTCTTTTTTTCGTTCGTTTTCATTGCCGCTCGCACGTGTGCGAGCGCGCGCGCGCGCGCGTAAACTTGTCGCGGGAGAGAATCAGCGATCGTAATCGGTATTTTTTGCCTTTTACAAAACGGTGCCTTTTAAATATCATCCGATGCACTTGAAAGCTTGTTTTTTTTTTTATGCTTTTTCAACTTTTATCACTTTTTAAGTGGATGACGGATACTCGATGTGCTGCGCGATAATATTAACGATGTTATTATGACCGCTGCTTTTTTTAATGTATTATTTCATGTAATGTATTGCTTTATGAATGTTTTTAAATAAACATATCGATCTTAAATTAACACAAGAATTTCTCAGTATTTTTTGACGTAATACATTGAGGTATTATGTATTCGAAAATAATAATCTCCGTAAACAAGTTACAAATTGAGAAATGTGCGATCGCACGTCGCAAAATAAAAATCAATGATACTTTTCTAAAAAGAGTCACAATGCAAACGTAACGTGATAATTACAATCAAATAGACTTATATTCGATTAGAATTAATCAAGCAAGCGCACAGGTAACGAGACGCGTTGAAGAACGTTCAAAGCGCAAAAGCTCGAGCGAGTTTAAGTAATGCACCGCAGCTCGTCGGTGCACCAAAACCGGAAATAGAAATCTATATTGAGTGAAGCCCGTATTTCGCACGCGAATACTCGCGTTTCGTCGATAAGCTGCGTGAGACTCTGTATTTCCGTATGCGAGCCTTTTCGCACTGTTACGGTGGCTTAAAAATATCGATCGTGTCATTATTTTTTAATCTGTTTATGCAAGCCGCTTACCGCAGTTATGTAAATAAAGACAATTAATAGAACGACGTAAATAATAATCTTTATAATTTTGTGTTTCAATGATAGATATAGTCTTTAAGTAAATATAATGCATCTATTTATGTTTTGAATAAAAAAATTTTTATTTGTATCACAGCAAATGAATATGAATAAGTATTTAAATATAAAAATTTATCAATATAAAAATTAATTTATAAAAATTTACATTAAAAATAATTTAAAAAAAAAAACACAGATCACCGTTTTAAAAACAAAAATTTTAACGATCGCCGATAGTATCGATTAATCGTGGAATATCCGCGAACGAATTCTCATGATTCTCTCGCGTCCGTTTTCCATACGCGGAGGGCACACACGGCTACACATACGAGCGAGCGCGCGCGTAACGAGCGTTATTGAATTCGCGCAGTAGCATTGAACAAGCTCATCGAAGCCTGTCGACGCGCCTCGTTCTCTACTCCCACCTTCTCCTCCCTCTTTTACACGTATGCACACATACACGCGTATCGGTATAAACTCGATGCAGTCACTTCCTCTGTTGGCTCTGCTGTTTTTCTTCTTTTTTTTTCGATTTTTTTTCCATGCGTGTTCCTTTTTCCGCGCCTTTTTTATTATTTTTGTTTTTTCAATTCTTTTATATGCGTGTATATATACACGTACACATCATATATATGCTTGTAAGCGAGCGTGTTTTGAAGAGAGAACCTTTCCCATGGATATCGCACTTGAGGCGTGTCATATTTCGATCGAATTTGAATATGGCCAAGCACGCGATATTGAATTATTCGAGTTTTATTGTCATGGTAAAGGGAACGGCACACGATAGACATCTCTCTCTCTCTCTCTTTTTCTCGTTTGCGTTTTGTTTGCACGTTGGATACCCATGCTTATATATATGTGTGTGTACATATAGATTGGCAGAGACTACGCTGCACCCACGCGACGTTGCTAATGGGTTGAATAATGCATAGCGAATTAGTTATTACTTTCCGTTGTTTTCCCGTTATTTGAAAAGCCAGGATGTCACAGTCGCCGCTGTTCGGATCGATGTGGAGTCACTCTTATGATCTATCAAAGCTATAATTATGCTTTGAAATTGTTCAGGACACGCTTATAATGCTAATTAGTTAAACAATGAACAATATAATATATATTTATATTATTTAAAACTTTAATGAATCAAAGATCTTATGTAAATTTTTCGAGCGGAAATTATTAGAGTTTTTCAACTCGTAAATTCATTTTTACATAACGATTACTTTGATTTATTGTGCAATAAGATCTATTATTCTTTAGCTCATTATGCTGCTAGTTTAAATATATACTACCATGTGCATCACACATTCGTTTAGCGTTTATGCAATCACATTATCTTTCGCACATTTCCTCACGAAGAATGCAATAAAATTATTATAGTCAAATTATTCACGTTAAATTTAAAACATTTGAATAAAAAATTTAATTTTTACTTTTTCAAAGAGCTTATTATCAAATTTAAAAATTTTAACTTGCGTCACAGCATTTTTAAACGATAAATTTTGTAATAATTAAATCAATTGTAAAGTTTAAGCTTTTACAAATAAAAAAAAAATATAGCGAATAAAGCATAAATCCGAAAATTCCGCAAAGCTAGCATCTCGATGTCCCAGTCACGGAGTTTCCATGAAAATTCCAACCGAGCCTCGGTTATTATACTTATGCTCGGCTCTCGTTCATGCCGTGAAAATAACCGTAGCTCGGATTCGGTCGCGCGTCCGCGAAGTAACTCGTCCCCGAGGGGTATATACCGCGCGCGGGTAACGAGCGAATCTCCCGAAACCTCAAGGAAGCTATACGAAGACGAGGAGAAGAGGGAGAGAGAAGGACGAAAACTACGTATAACGATCGACAGAGTCAGCTCGAGAGTCCTCGAGGGATTTGGAGTAGCGCGCGCGCAGTCCGGTGAATGCATGATTGGTCGTCGAAGGAGCGGGCAAACGGGAGAGAGAGAGAGAGAGAGAAAGCAGGCGCGAGAATGCTCAGAGGCAAGGCAGCCGCGGATCGCCGGCTACGGGAGAGATTCCGGTCGATCGGATCGCCGATTACCGGCGCCGCAGCTACTCGGCCGCGTGACTTCGAGGGGTGCTTCCCTCTACCTTCTACAACTCGAGCTTCGAGAGGATCGCTTCCGGTTCGCGAGGCAGGCGCACCGTCGTTCTCTCTTTCTATCTCTCTCTTGCTCTCGCCGTATAAGCGCCCTTAGAGACGCGCAGATGCGGGCGACTCGTTCAACTTGTCGAGGAGGTGAAATTACACTTGGAGGTCGATCGAGCGAGAAAAGTGATTTTTCGTTGATGAAAACTTAGCGGTTAACCGACCGTTATAATCCATATATGATCGATCGTATTTTGACAAGACGAGTCAAGTGAGATGAAATAATTCTTCGAGTGTCGTTGATTTGTGCGGATGAAGATGCATTCGTTACGTTTGCAAAATTTACTAATTCGATTGTGTTGCAAATGATTTTTTTTTTTTCTGTTAAAATTTCTAATTTTTATAAGATGTTTCATACAAAACGGTTACCGTTTATTGACCTTTCAAGCTCTCATCCTCGATAAACTGCCAGGAAGAGGCTGCATAAACATGTAATAGAAAGTATGCACAATTCGCTTGAAATACAAAAAATCGCACACAAAGGCTAATGGAGACGAATTTACCCAAGGAAAAAAGTCACGAATCCCGCCCTACCGGTCGCAATTCTCCCGCTCGTACGTCGGAGGATGCGATAAATCGTTCCGATCAAAAAGATCCGGAGAAAATAGTGAGCGCTCTTACTCTCATAGACCGAGCAAGTGAGCGAGCGAGCGAGCGGGAAGAAGACGAGAGAGAAAAATAAATGAAAGAAAAGAAGCATGAGCTCGTTTAATAATAGTCCCGTCTATCTTCATTAAAAATACACCGCGCTCGAGCTGCCGTTGCTCCGGCGGCATCGACTCCCTGTGCTCTTCTTTCGAACCTACACACCCAGTTAAACACCGCCGCCGCTGCACTCGAGAGAGCTTTTACGCAAAAATCTTCTTCTTCTTTTGCATTTTTCAGCGCGCATTCCCGCGATCGCCGATATAGAAGAAAAGAGTTCGCCTGATTCACGGCTCGACGAATATTTTCGTTAGTCAAGCCCCTCTCCTCTCCTTCTCCCTCTAGTCCTTTTCATCCGGTCGCTCGAACGGATCGGAAACTTTTAACATTCTGCGCGCCGCCTTTTCTTTTCCAATAGCGAGTGAGCCTGCGCTGGAATCTTTGGAAGCTCGACGCGCGCTTCTCCTGCTCGTTTTGATGTCGAGCGAGACCTGTATAAGTTTGCTCGTTTATACACACCTCCCTACTTTTTCTTTTTCACCTTGCGAAAGCAAAGGCTGCTTCCTCCGGAGACCGGAAAAAAGGGCTGCGAGTCTTTTGCGGAATGTTTTTTTACTCGGTCCTCGCCTATCCTCGGCTCGTTATCCGTTTTGGGAAACGTATAGATTATACAGCGTGTCACAATAGGCACTGCACCGATGAACCCATAAATCGCACCGACGGCCCTGCCCGAAGTCGAGTTCCGCTTCTTTTCTCTTCCTATTGCACTTTGCTTCTTTCCGCTGTGACTCTTTGTGGTATATAACCTACACCTCTATGTATATTTTTTTTTCGTGACTTCTTATTCTACATTTACCGATAACTTTTTTTAATTTTAAATTTCAATACTTTTCTTTTTATTTTTATGTAAAACTATTCTTTAATATAAATAATTATTAAATTGGAAATAAATAAAAAACTCCACGAAATAAATCAAGTTTAAACATTTTGAATCTATACTTTTCTTTCTTTTCGGCAAAATTTTAATTACATAACAAATTCACTCGATCAATGTCTATGAAAAATTGAACTTATTACATTTACAAAAAAAGATCTAAATTATTAAGCTAAAAATATTCGTTGCATGGATAATTTACATTGCATCATAATTATTCTTGATTAAAGGAAAAAAATATATATATCATCGATTCTTTTTACGATTCATCAATCGCGCCAGCGAAATAACGAAATAAAATATTGGACGACGGCCAATATTCCCAAATTGGCTTATACCATATTTCTCGGTCGTTATGCGCACGAGGCGCTGCAGCGAAAGCGGTGCGAATAAAAAAAAAAGCAAATGAAAAAGGACGCGACAAAATCACGACGAGCCAATCTCTCCGTCTCTTCTCAATCCTCCGTGTCTCTTTTTCGCGCTCAACGTTTATAAAACGTTTATAAGTATACATATACATAACGCTGCTGCAACGACGGCAGCGGCATTCGTTGTCTCCTCGAAACTTGCTTCCCCCTTTCCTCTCGCTTGCATAAAGCGCGTTGTGATATTAATACAATCGCGGATCACTCTTGTCCCCGGGTTAGCTGTTTCTGGTGTGCGAGTGCCTTACGGCGCAGACACTAGATTGTCTGAATCGGGGTGAACGACTTTATATAGCATAGACAGGCTTTTTGCTCGCTTGGCCTCTCTCTCTCTCTCTCTCTCTTTGTAGTAAGCCTTAAAAGAGAGAGAGAGAGAGAGAGAGAAAATAAGAGAGTCGACACTCGGAGATATTATTCGCTTGTTCGCGAGGAGCCCGCAGTGAATCAAAGAACGAGAGATGCTTTGTATGTCGAGACACACATAAATGCCCCTATGGAAAAATGTTACTAATGATGCACCGCTGGTTCGAACTGGTCGCGAGTTCGCAGAGCTCTCCGGATTACGCCAGGGCAGATTGGGACATTATAGCGGAATAATGCAGCAATGATCGGAATATGCCAAGTCTCGAATATTTAAGGAAATTTAACACGCGCTCGGAATATTATTAATAAATTTTCTTCAATTACGTAATCCAAGATATAAACTATATCGGTTTATTTCAAACATTTTCATGGATATTTTAATTTTAAGATTTCTTATAATGAAGAAAAAAGCTGTCATTAATTTATTATTTCCAAGGGTCTGAAAATACACGTAAATACGTTTGAATACACTTCACGTGTAGCAGACGAAGATAAAAAAAGGTATAAAGAAAAAAAGAACAGAAAAGAAAGAGAGTATGTATTTTGGATCGCGAGAGATGGGCGGGGTTTGATAGGAGCGTGTTGTTGTTCATCGATGCCTGCGGAGAGATAATTGCGAGACGTTGATTCTTTGTCTGGCACATTCTCTCTGTTGCGGGTAATTAACAATAACACAGACTTATCTTCATAACACCGTCGCGTACAACTCTTGCATACCACGAAATTCTCGGTAGAATTTTAGCTTGACCTTTGTTTTTGCTTTTTTATTAATTTATATTTCCTTTTTGATTCAACGAACAATTATATTTTATAATATATTTGTATTAATTGCTAGATGAATTTTTTAAATTGAAAATTATAACGCAATATTTTACTGGAATATAGCTGAGGGGTCGTTATCGCTTTAAAAGATTTACGAGCTTCGTGTTTTAGAATATTTATACAGGGTATTAATATACTTGATCTCAGAAAAGAAGCCGTAAAATAAATAGTCTTTATAATAAATCACACTTGCCTAACAGCTAGAACATTCAGATTGCATTCAACTTTAATTAACTGATACGATAAATCAAAACAAATTAACTGGGTCTTTTGTACACTGCATATATTTTTACTTTTCAAATTGAAATTGGCGTATCGTTTAAAAATATAGAGATTATACTCAACGGCGCGAGCTAAAACCTACGCGATATGCGTAAATGTAAACAGAACTACATGAACAAGTAAGTAAACAAACACGACGACGGTAACAAACCGTAGAATAGTACATACAAGAAACTACTTGTGCAAAACTACCTCCCACCACTTGGCCGAAAAGAGAAAAAAAATAGAGAGAGAGAGAGAGAGAGAAAAAGAGCAACGAGCGGCGCGTCCACGAAAGTGTATCAACAGGTTCGACTGCAGACAGGCAGGCGCGTGGGCGAAGCTAAACGGGCGGCCGGCCCAGTGGCACATCAGCCGCCTAAGGAAACCACCTGTTTCCTCATTATTTAAATTCGGTATTTCGTTCGAGTAGTCGACGCAACAGAAAGAGAGAGAGAGAGAGAGAGAGAGAGAGAGAGAGAGAAAGAGAGAGAGAAAGGGAGAAAGTGAGCGAGCGAGTATTCACCTATACCACTACGGTGCTCGCGCAAAAGTCGAACGGCGCACACGAATACGCGCGCACGCACGCGTCGTGACTTTTCGAACGAGTTCCACAGTGACTCTCTCGCGCGGCTGGCGGCGCATATTGTTCTATTTATGTGAGCCATTGTTCATCCCATCCTTCGGCGTACAAAATTAGCGTCGACGAGAAAGAGAGAAAAGGATATAAAAGAGATCGCGCGGAGACGCACACGCACGGCAGAGAATGGAGATAGAAACGAAGCCGAGCAAGGGAGAGAAAGGGAGAGAAAGAGAGAGAAAGAGAGAGAGAGAGAGAGAGAGAAAGAAACAGTCGTCGGAATGCCGAGAAGCTCGACTTCTTAAATATTTCTCTGCCGTTGTCGTTGGCGGGGCGGTGGCTCTCTTTCTCGGTAACGGCCGCGAGCTGCGCGCGCGCGCGCGAGTGTATATACGCGCACTGCACCTTGTGCAAAAACACGCGCGCCTATATTTGCGAGAGAGTAAGAGAAAGAGATAAAGAAAGAAAGCATCGCCACGCGGCTATTAATGATACCGATTAATTTAGAACTATTGGGTTTCCCAATTAGCCAATCGAACGATGCGCGCTCCCAGTTGCCGGATGAAAGAGACGGAGATGGATAGCGCGCGAACTCACCGACAATACGATATGTGCCGATGACTTCTTATTACCTCTTCTCTACTTCTGCCTGCTCATCGTTTTATATATACGTATACTAATACATATACATGTATATATAACGACAGCTCGATCGACATTTTTCTCTTTCTTTTTTTTCCCCCGAGCTTTCACCGCTCCCCGATCGACCAGTTCGACAGAGCATATAGTTATCCGTTGCGAAACACCGCCGAGTCGACCGATGATTTTCGGATCAGAATGAACGATTATGTAAACTTTAACGCTACCGTATGTTTAGATTTACATAACTTCATACGTCGAGGATACTAAACTTTTTCTTATATTCTTATTAAATAAGTAACCTAACTATTCTTCGATTATTTGATCTTCTATGTCCTATATTTTATTAATATATGCAAAGCAAAAATAATTAAACCAAATAAGTATTGTTCTTGAAAAATTAATTGCACAGAATATATATTTCTAATTAATTTATTCATCCGTTAAAAAATCAATTGAATTATTAAAGTGACAATATTATTTTAATTTTCATTTGCCGTACGGTTTGAAAACCATTGTCGATAAATCATTTCTTTTGCTTTCATAAATTTTCGAAACCTTATTGAAAGTCAATTAAAACGTGCTTACTTTGATAACAGCCGAGTTTATTTTTCATCGACTAATTGAGAGACACTGCGGGAAGAGAGATACTTTTTAATACGGCTTCCTCCTCTTACGAAAATTAAAAACGAGCCACGCCGCTTAAAATCAACAAACCAAACGGATCTATAAATTGTGTACGAAAAAATTTCTGAGGTTTCTTGCGCTCGTGTATCTTTCTTTTTCTTTTAGATTCTCTACACCGTGACTCATATTTCGACAAAAAGAACTTCGAGATCGTCTGATAAATATGATCTCGGATTCTTCAATCTGTCGTTTATATTATTACCTATCATACGCGGAATTTGAAAAAATTTTAAAGGGGAAAAAAACGTTCGGAAAAAAATGACAAACGCGAGGCGCTAGACGTAAGTTATGAGGAGACTTTTACGTCGGTTACATGTTGATGTAAAAGCGTCACCGAAACATCTTCGTTCTCGCATCGCGTCATTAAAATTATTTTCATTTGGATAGAGTAAATTATTATGCGCTATAAATTTCAACAATTTTAATCTTTCAAAATATAATTAACAATTTAATTTTTGTTCTATTATAAGATTTCGAAATTTTGACTAGTTAATAAATTACAATCATCGTTTCGACAAAAAATAACCCAAAAGTTTTAAAAGATAATATTAGTAAAATATTTCTATCTTCAAAAATACCGCATAAATAAAAGCATTTTGCATCTCTCAGTATAAATTAAGGTTCATAAGTGAAGGTGACTAAACCACAATAGAACACGCTCTACCCATTTTCAAAATATTCCGTATAGAGTTCCGGCCCATTGATAGCTCTCCTCGCAAGGAAGAGAAGAGAAAACAAGCGGCGAGCCAAATCCGTCGTTGCGGAGCTCAATGGAGCGACCCGAAGGAGACGTGTAATAATCGCTCTTCGTCTTCCATTTCTATCGCGAATTACCTTTGGCTAGGCTAAAAGGCCAAGTTTCGTTTAATCTTTTCTCTTTGTTTCATTCTTTATTTGTCAAGTTGCATAGTTTCGCAGATCGCGACGTGAACTCAAATGTGCACTTGTATGTAAAGTCTACTTATATATTTAATACGCATGATAATTGTTATTCTTATTATTGATAATTTATTATTACTTTTAAGATAAAATTATCGAATGAATTATTGATTATGTGAAAAAATAAATTTATAAAATAAAACGTACATCAATTTTTTACTTGCATTGGATAAAATAAATTCTGTGATGTAAGATTTTTTTTAGAATAATTGCAAAAAATTTGTTTTCAATTCTTAAACTGTATATATTCTATTAACAAGCAAATGTTTAATAAAAAATAATGCATTTATTTGTTAACATAAACAAACACCTACTCAGCAGTGTGAACGAAGCTTAAGAGAAAAGTGACACGCCAACTAAAGAGAGAGAGAGAGAGAAAGAGAGAGAGAGAGAGAGAGAAAGAGAGAGAGAGAGAGAGAACCAGAGAGAATAAAAAGGAGAATAAGAGAGCTTAAGCATAGAAAGCTATAATTATTAATACACGTCGTCTACATCCCGACAATCCCCCCGAAGCCACGCGCTCATTTATAAGGTACACACCTCGCACAGGCTACGAAGACAGATAAAACAAGAAATAAAGAAAAATAATAACAATCTTTCTCTTTCCTCTTTCTCTCGACGCGTTGCTCACTCAAATTCGCTCGTCTTTCTATCTTTCGTGTTTTGTCGAAATTTCACTTTTTTTTACCTGCTGCTCGTTTCTTGTTGTTTATTCATAGTTATGAGCACTTAGGATTTGTTTCACGTCACGCCCACGTCGCTGCCATTTAAAAAATTCGGAGGAACACGGAAGATCCATGTCAAAGCTTATCTTCCTTGCTATAAATTTTATAACGATTCTATAGTTGAAAATTTTTAATTGTAACGACGCTAATGCAATTGTAAACGATTAATCTTTTAACTATATTTCATACTCACGATGCCAAATATAAAATTTTAGTTTAATGCTACTTTCTAAATCAGAAATATATTAAATTATAATCAAAACGGCATCGATTTAAAATTCCGATCTACCAAATCCTCAATTCAACGAGCAAAATCAGAAATCGGCTTTTCCTTTCAACGCGAGACCGTAATTATGAGCCTAGTACATAGCAAAGTACAGCCGGTACGATATATAGCGGCAAGAAGGTATAGGGTTGAAGGGGAGAAGCGTAAAGCAAGGAGGGAAGCTAAGAGATGAAATTCCTGGCTTCTAATCCGCGTGCTCCTAATCCAAGACAACGAAGGCAACGACGACGGTACTGTGCAACGACGCCGGCGACGCAACGCGCACACACGCGGCCAATTTGTCTGCGCGCATTAATAGAGAGAGAGAGAGAGACAGACAGACAGACAGACAGACAGAGAAAGAAAGAGAATGGTAGCACACCGCACTAATTGTAATGTTCCTAGGAAAGACAGCGAGAGAGAGGGAAGAATGTCATTTTCCGCGTCATGAGGAGAGAGTCAAAATTTTCAACGCCCAACGCAACGCTACTTCTTGGCTTAATATCGAATAACCGTTGGTTTCAAAAAGCTAATTGGAAAATTCCGAGGACAAGAGAGAGAAAGAGAGAGAGAGAGAGAAAATGTTTATTAATTCTAGAGTCTTCTTGATGCGTCCGTGTGTTTATTGTGCGAAAGAACCGAGTGCGCGTTTTATCGAGCGCGACTAGAGACGCAGTTTTGTTTATTGTATTTGTATTCCTTATTGTTGTGTGCAATAAAGTATATGGTGAAATAAAAATACATTAAAAGATAAGAATCGTTTAACATAAATTACATCGGCAAAGAAATCAAAACCTTGTAAAAATTTACTTTACATGGGAAGAAACATCTTCTTTAAATGTATAATTATATGCTAATAAGTATCGACTGTTTTGTCTTTCATTTATGTAAAATAGCGTTTTATTTTTATAGATAAATTAATTGTGCGGGATAAGATTGTAGCAAAGTTTTTGTCTTGAAATAATCAATAAAAATAAGTTTTTGTAACCGTTCCTTTTTTAACGATCATTAGCCTAAAATCACCATTGAGTCATATCAATTATTATGTTACATTGATTCTGCACATTTAATTATGCTTATACAAATAATAAAATACAAACTATTATCTAAAATTTTTTATTTTAAAAATTAAAATGTTTAAGTTAGCTTTTTGTTTAATAATGCACACACATGTATCATAATAAGAAGTGAAAAAGCATCGTAAAAGCAATGTTTGCGAAAGTATAATATTCCACTGAACGAAAAAGAAGGGAGCGTTTTAAGGATTTTGCTAGAGCGCTGCCATCTCTGGACGAAACTACGTACCGTCAGAACGTTTTAGGCGTTTCACGTAAAAACGCGGGTTTACAAATTCACCAGAATTTTTTTCTTCTTTCGTATCAATAATACGTATAGTTTTACCTTTTCAACACACATTAAGGAAATGACAATGTTTTTATTAAGCATTTTTCGATAAATAAATAAATAAATAAATAAATGCATTAAAGCGATAATCTTTCAAGAGAAAGCATTAATAGATTGGAAAATAAATATTTCTAGGAAATGATAAAACAATCATCAAAATCGATGAACAAACCAGAAAAAATATCGTAACACAGGAGAGGGGAAAGCAAAGTCATTCAATTTACGATGGAGAGAAGAATTAGATGCGTGTGACTCTTCTTAATGCCCGGAAGACGTTTGACGAATGGGCCTCGACTATTTTCCGAAATTTCCCGGGGAAGGGTAATAAATTTCGATCAGCCGGCCGATTGAATTACGGACATTCGCGCGGAAGTGGAGGGGAAAGCAACGCGTATACAAACTCGCCATATCCAACTTAGCTGCGCGCTCGAGTCTAAAAGTAGTATTTTGTCTCTCTCCCAAGTCGAGCTATATTTTTTCAGAATGACTACGCGTTGAATTTTCTCGATACTTCTAGCAATATTAGAGATTATGCAGCGAATGGTATTTTTTTTTTTATTTTAATTATTCTATCTTTTTTTCAACGATATCTCATAAGATATTATGAAAACTGTATGCTTTTAATACATAATAATATTTTTGATGAAATTTCATCATCGGTTTCAATTATCCTTCCACAGTGATTTAAAAACGCAAATAAAAATTTTATATTAACCTATATTCATTATTCTTATTAACTGTTGAGCCAATATATGTTATTAGTCAATATCTCACATAATAGAAATGAATATTTGAGTACTCAAACAAATTTAAAGAATTAACTATGAAACCAACTTTTCCATTGGCATTCGACGACGAAGAAAGCCTCGAAAAAAAATTAAATTCCCCGAAAACAAATAGCGTCGGTAACATCTCATTGGTCGTAAGCAATCAAAGAATGACGAGATTATCTTCTTTATTATTAAGTGGCGTTCGAAGAGCTTTTGGTCTCTCTCCCTCTCATTGCATTCTCGTCATCAAAGTCGCTGTGCGCTGAGTTACCATCGTCCAGCGGATTAAGAAAGAAAGAACGAGAAAGAATAAGAGGAAGAGTGAGACGAGTGGACGTACGGACGTACATATACAGAAAGGCAGAAGAAGAGCGGCAAGTCCGCGGTGCATCGCGTCGTCCGGCAATCTCGTTATTCCTGAGCGAGAAGACGGACAGAGAAAGAGAGAGAAGGAGAAGGAGAAAGAAGAGCGGATTCTCTCGGCGGTCCAATAAAGAAAAGAGTGCCCCTGCTCGAGTCCTTCCTCTCCCGCGAGACCAGCCTCTATCTTTCTCTCTCTTCGAAGACCAGATTTATGTGCAAAAGTCCTGCCGCTTGTGACACACGAAGAGAAAGAGCGAGAGTGGATATCCCTCAGGACGCGCCGGAATAAACTTAAGCGGAACGATCGGCGCCGGATCTGCATGCGCTGCGCTTACTCTCTCTCTCTCTCTCTCTCTCTCTCTCTCACTCTTTCTCTTTTCGGCAGGGACGCGAGTCACTAAGAGAGGAGAAGCGAGAGCGAGAGAGAGGTAGAGGGAAAGTATCCAAAGAGAGTATATAGGAGAAGAGAGCCGCTAGGAGTTTCGAGAGTCGCCCGGTCATTCGCCGATGGAACGCCGAGCGCTTCGACGAGGAATGTCGAGTCCTCGCCGATGGCATTTCCTTCAGGCTGCCCCCGGAATACACGTACACACTTCTCCCTTTCTCTCGTCCTCTCTTTCACTCCCTTACTCCGTCTCTCTTCTATGTGAAGATATAGCTATGGGATTTCTTCTTCTTCGGCAGTTCTCTCGCTCGAGGTAAAGGGCTGCGCGAAGCGAGCTACGGTGAGAAGACGGGAAATTCGGATTTTTAGAGCTTCTACCAAGAGGAAGAAAAAAAGTAAAAGAAAAAGTTGTAGTGCGCAGATTGATGCCGCTAGACTATGAAATATGTTACAAATTTTGTCTCTTTTATGCGTTGATTTATCTTCTTTTTTAGGGGACTTTTACGACAATAAAATGCAAATTTGTTTATACAATGAATAAAATAGTGTTTGAAAACTAAAATAAACAAAGATCACGTATAAAGTTTTCTTTATAACTATAATTTTAATATTACTCATTATTAATAAAAGGCACAAAGAGGTGTATATTGAATATGAATTAGAAAATAAATGTTTTCCTTAAAACAAACTTTGTTTCGTTACTTCGTTTCAACGCCACAGGGATGCCTCAAAAATTCCACTCGCATCGAACCCTTGAAAGAATAATAGCGCGTCTCCCTTCCATGATGCCACGCTGTATCTTACCTCATCCATGACGGAGGAACCCACTGAGTTAAAATATTCACGGATCATTTTAGCTGGGAATACCCAAAGATTAAGCGCACGAATATAATTTGACGCGAGCGCGGATTCGCCGATTCTCCTCGCGCGTGTGCAAGACCAAACACGGGTGAAGGAAAGTGTGGGTGAAGGAGAAAGAGGGGAATAGATAGTATCAGCGAAAGAGGTATCCCTGCAGATGTACACGATTTCTGTCTTAGAGATTTAAATGATTCAACGCTTCCAGGCTAAATAGGTGGTGTGCGCGGCCTTGGGTATTCTCTAATGTATGGAGAGAAATGCGCAAACCTGGAGCGTATACATATACTTCTTTTTATGCACACTTTTCTTAAAATTAATGTCGAAGGAAAAAAATTTAAAAAATCATTTTCTAAAACATAAGTATAATCATTAATTATTTGAAATAAGAAAATTCATAAGAACAAATCCAACATATTCGATCGAAAGTCGATCGAATGTTTAAGCAAAAAACAACGGCGGGAAGAAAACAACCCGCGTAAAAAAGTCGCTGAATGCGTAACGCAAATTATCGATGCGAAGATGGACGCTTATGAGGAATGCACGGCATTGGTGTTACAAGAGTTCC
This sequence comes from Chalcis sispes, assembly GCA_949987625.1. Lineage (NCBI taxonomy): Eukaryota > Metazoa > Arthropoda > Insecta > Hymenoptera > Chalcididae > Chalcis > Chalcis sispes. The sequence continues at coordinate 2,544,460 of OX465096.1, forward strand.
TCGAAGGTGGTGTGCCAGGGGTACGGTCGCGGCGCGTTCACACACAGTATAAGCGCGCGTACACATTTAATAGGTGCAGCTGGCGGGCATCGCGTCCCCGCATCGCGCGCCCGTCTGCGTACGGCATGAATTAGAACGACGCGACTATGAGATGGTAATAGCAATGAGCTTTAGCGCGAATCTTCGACACCTTCTTCGTCTTACTCCTTTTCTTCTCCCGCTTCTTCGTCTTTTTTTATTTTTATTTCTTTGCGTTCACTTCGATGCAGCTCGGCTACCGTTAAGTCAGCGTTTTTAACGTTTAAAATATAGGTGTTCAATGCTGCCGCGATGGTAACGGTAGATAATGTTTATTCGAAATTTTTACGAAGTGAAATGATATAATATTTCTTAAGAAGAAATATTTCACCGAGAATTAATAAAAATATTTATCAAAAATTATAAAAATCATTAAAAATTCATCATATTTTCCCATTCTCCTGATTTTCTATCATTGGTAAACAAAAGACTTTGCGAAGAATATAATTGTATGAAGAAACAGATTATTTATTAAAATACATTAAAGCATAAACTTGGTGCTCGTCTGGCTTGGATCCAGGCGTTACCGTTTTCTCCATATACACATATGTGGGACTGTCCGATTGACGCAAGTCTGATTGACGCTATTTATTATCTGCTTTTGCTTGATTTATGTTTTTTTACTCTTTGTACGCATTTCTAGAGTACTCGGTTTGCACATCCCATAAAAATAATTGGATGCGTGCATTGTAACGGTAAATGATTGTCGATAAATTTTTCTTCGTCTAATTTTTTTTTCTTGAGAAAAATTACATGCAAAACGAAGAGTGTAATCGCAAATTTATGAAAATAAGCGAACTGTTTTCAAATCATACAACTAAAAGCAGTGAATTTTAGGTTAATTAAAAATAATCAAAGGCGACGCACGACACGATCCTAATGGTGTCTTAGCTTATAAAGTTTTTAATTGAACATATATGTTTACAAAAATGGTATAATTACTAAGAATCGTGCCACAACATTCCGATTGGTTATAAGGTTAGCTAGCAGCTCATTCGTTTATTAATTTAGAAAACGTCGAGTGCAAGAGAGCGACAACCCAAACATAGAGAAACGAGCTATCCACAAGTGTAAATTGGCACGAATTTCATCGTGGCGTCGATATCGATTCTACACCTCGCGCGCTTTTTACACCGCACGTAATGCCGCGTGCGTGCGTGCGTGCGTACCTGTGTGCATACGTGTGTGATTGTACGCTTACATACAAGGTACTCTCGCGAAGAGAGAAAGAGACGCGCGAGCGCTCGGCATCGCGGCCCACTTGAGGATTCCCAACGCGGTTTAGCGCGAGGCGCGTGACCCGGACGGTTCCCACGCGCGCCAGACGCGGAACACCCCGCATTTATCGCGTATTTAGTATGATTTTACGTGTGCACGCCACTACTCGTCTTTTCTCTCTCTCTCTCTCTCTCTCTCTCTGGTCGCATGCCACCACTTCTTCGATCCTGGACTCATGGAAAGAGTAAGAGAGACAGAGAAGTAGCTACCGTCTTAAGCGCGCACGCGGGCGATGCGCGATCGAATACGTGATCATAATATGAGAAGAAAAGAGCGCCAAAGCCTCAACGTGTCGTCATAACTCGGCGTCGTTGGGTTTGTCCGCTCGCCCGGGTTATATTATGAGTGGATAAGCTCGGACGACACGCGGATGAAGAATACCGATCGCGCGAGCGTGCGTTTACTTTTCGGAGAGATATTCTTCTTTACCCATATTTCTTTTGCTTATGTTCTTCTTCGTTTTATTCTTTCTAAAAGAAAGAAATGAGAATATACATATTAACGATGCTATACCCGCGCGCGCGTGTATATAGACATTTGCGGTCATCGCGTGTACACGGTTCACCGGAGATTGGAATATACGATTTTTCGGTGGGTTTTAGATTTTATGCGAGTACGAGTATTGTTTGCCTGAACGACCTTTCGATTGATTTGTGAACTTTCGTAAACGCGTCGGAGTCATCGCATCGATTTTTGAAATTTCGGTTTTAAAAGTGGATTCGGTGAGTTGTAGAGCCGAACGATCATGGAATGTTAAATTATTGCTTTGCGGTAACGTTGATACATATATATTTTGTATAAAACGGTGAAAATTAAATTTATTCTCAAAAAAACGGTTTTAAGATCAACAACAAATTTTCAAAAATTTATTTCAACAGACAAAATAATTTTTCGGTTAATCAAATATCTATACGACTATGACTTTCTACTTAACAAATAATAATCTTCAATAATGTCACAATATTAATTAAAATGCAATTTAATAAAATAATTTTAATAATATTTATTGACTCACAAGGATTTCGACTTCTTTACATAAAAAAAAATTATCATTTAAGAACACGACTCTGAAAGCTCTTAAAGTTGAAAAAAAAAGTTACTATTGTATTATCACCATCATAAATAATTTACTTGAATTCAAGAGGCGAAGAATCAATTTCAATAGAAAATAGGATCTAACAACATTCGATGTTTATGTAAATTTTATGGTCAAGAATTTTCAATGTTCTTTTTACTTGGAAAATTTAAATAAAAATGTTAAGCGAATTGCATAAAATGTGTAATTATTTAAACATTATATTATTGATAATTTACAATATAATATTATATTTTTAAATGTTAAACAATCTTGGCGTCGTTTTAAATTCTAAATATGTAAGCTTCAGAATTTTAATTTTTAGACGTTCGCGATGAAATAAAAAAAAATTTACGATAAACTTTGTCGTTTCCATGAAATTTCGTATAGTTTTTATGCATCGCGACTGAAAAAGACTTTTATTACATCGGTAAATATCATATGAACGTGCGTGAATTTTCATATTTTTTCAAATGCAGCTCGTTTAGCATCACGCGACAGATCGATCACTTTTAGATATAAGGCTTACAATTGCGATTATTTTTTTCCTTTTCGTAAGATATTAGACTAACGAGAGGCGATTAAGACAACGAGAATTAAATAAAGCCCATAAAGTTTCGAGAGTCGGATGTAAAAACACGCGTATTAAACTAACACACAGAGAGCTGAAATTCTTTTTGTCTCCGCGCGCGTTGCATGACGAATAAGAAAAAGACTTTTATGATACGGGCGAATAGTTTATCAAAGCGCCTACGTCTCTTATGAATTCTTGTCGCATCTTCGATCTGTGCATAATGAGCGAAGGCATTATTCATCCATATTAAAAACTACCAGCTTTCAAAACAAAAGTCCATCTATACGACGAGGTAAGCGAGCGAAGACAACGACGACGTGCCCTTTTTCTTTGACATACTTGAGAACGTGCCACAAATGCTTAAACGCCGCGCGAGAACCGAGAGCGCGAACGCGCGCCTATCGAGATGAATTTCATTATGCGGTCGCTGCTGCCTCGTGAGAGATCTGATCAACGCGAAAACGTTCAACGATCGTTCGCGGATGACGCATTTAAAAATATATAAAGAGGAACGAAAAAAAAAAAAAAAAAAAATTAATAAATAAAAACGACAAACGCGCGTTAGGAAGAGAGGAGAGACGGAGATAAGAAAATCGCGCAAAAGCCGAGCGCAAAAAATACTTCAATAACAACGATAGAGACACTAACGATAGTATCTTGAACTTTTTAATATATGTACAGGACGATTTTGTCTGTGTTAAAGGAGCATTAGAGCGGCAGTTTACGTAACCGAATTATTATTTAAAAATTACCGTTAAAATTACATTCCCGATGATAATAATACAACGTAACCACTTCTCGATTGGATTTTATTAAAACGAATTGAAATTTATCTCTCGTTACGTTGAAATTGCTCATAAATCGATAATTTTTTTTCGATCTTTCTACCAACAAACGCTACGAAATAAAAGAGTTTTATGAATCCGCACAGTATGTACTAATTGCGGGGTCAAGCGCGAGCGTTTGTCATTCAAATTCATTCGATCGTCCTGTTCATTGTACGCGATTTCTACACAAGAGAGGTGCGTTCTTTTGTCAATTATCTATTCTCTCGGGGTCACACGAGCATACATACGCTCTAGCTTGTAAAATGTCGGGATCGCGATCGACGCATTCTCGCGCGCGGGGCTACAAGCCATTATACAATAATCGAAGTGTATATGTATCTATCCGCGACGATCGTTGCATTTCGCGCATTATAATTAATGTATATGCATATGTATCTATCTGTCGCGAATATCAATGCGAATACTCGCTTCTCGTTACGCGATTTCCGCACGGGATGCGATATGGCTTGGTTGAAGGGCTGCGCATTGAATTGCATTAAATCCGTAAAATATTATTATTTCCATCGTTTTACTTGGTTACATCGCGAGGAATTTTTTATTCGTTTTTTTGTGAAACGATTAAAAATAGTTTTAGTGAAAAAAAAAAAAAAAAAAAAACTGTGAAATGAATAACCGATAAAAGAATACGGTAAATATGATTTAGTATCTTATAGTTATATAATTAAGCTCTTTTACTTTGCTATGTTAATTCTCTTTTAATTAAATTTTTTTAAATTTTCGTTTGATAAGCATTTTTATTATTACGCATAAGCAGGAATGAAAACGAAGCGAATTCTTCAGCAGCTAAAAAGTAAGACAACGCCGACATCAAAATATGTTTTTCGACAGTTTCGTCATAAAAAATTCCACGGCACTCCTTTCGATAATGACCGTTTCCGCGAGCGCCGAGAATTTCTACGATAGCCAGAGCGAGCGCTTACATATATACACAGCGCATTACGTACACGCATACAGTTGGTGAGGCTTTCGGCGCGACGTTTGTATTGTTATGCCTCCGGGTAGCCCGAGAAGAGACTGACATTCCGTCATGCTCGCGTTTCCCAGATCGAAATAATGCTATGCGGATTTTATAATCATAAATATTGAGAGACTCGGAGAACGACGAAGACGACGGTAACTCGGCGACGAGTCGCAGCGGCGAGTCTCGACCCCGTTAGGAATCCGTGCTTGACGCGATCGTGCGAGTAGCCGCTATACATACACGGAATCATGACTTATGTCGCTGGCGTATTCAACTCTTTCTCCATCTTGATCTTTCTCTCTCTCTCTCTCTCTCTCTCTCTCTCTCTCTCTCTCTCTCTCACTCTATTGTGCGCGCGTGCTCTCGTACCTTTTTTTCTCTCTTGCCCCTTATGACACTTTTGTCGCCTCTTTTCCTTGGAACAAGTCAACCGTTGAAATATTAAATTCGTGAGAGATTTTTCGATTCTAATAACGATAAAAAATCGTTACGAGCAATATAATGAATTTATTCATAGCCTCTTTAAAGTTCGTTATTCTGATTTTAAATAAATTTATTGATTCACGTGTAGTTAAAAATTGTAAGTGTGATAAAGTATTAAAGTTGTAAAAATTTTTACTATTTTTAAACTAAAATCATTCGCTTTATCGTAAATGAAATTTAGTGAACTAACGAACAATAAAAAGTAAAAATAAATATGATGAAATTCGTAATTTGCATAAAAAATAAGTTATTATGCAATAATGAAGAAGTCGGTAGATAAATGAAAAAAAAAGAATAAAAAAATATTCCAATACGAAAAATGTATTCAACCGGAAAAAATATCCGCGAAGAAATCGATATTCGATGCATAATTGGCTTTATTACAGTCAATTAAGGGAACGAGTAGTAGCTCACAATAAATTAGCGCACGCGATTTTATCGACAAGTGAATTATTGTATGCTATTCTCGAATAATTATGAAAGTATCCGCTCTACCATGACGACTATTTGAATTATTATTCTGTTCTACCGACTTCGTACGCTTTTTTTTCTACGTCACGTATCCTGTAGCTAGATTATGTACCGATAATAATATCATACGAATACCATTTTTCAGTATGTCATAGATATTCATTTAACACTGAAAAGAGCTCATAATTAAACGATTTATTTAATCAGTTGAAATATCGAACTTTAGCGTCGCAATTTTTACAGCTTTCGTTTAGATTCGTCAATGATACGTAAGCAATTTGCAACATAGAATTTTCTCCCTTTCTTCTTGTTTTTATACTTGAAGTAACAGGTTAAAATTGAATCGACAATAAAATTGGAAACTTTGAAAATGCGATATTTTGGTTTTTAAATAATTTTCATAATACAATTAAAATATTCATCTACATATTCATTTCGGATTTCAGTTTTAAAATTATTCAAGTAAAATTTTACTCTATGAATAATTTAACGTTTAAATAATTAATGCTTTAAACATAGGAATATCCTGAATAACTGGTTTTAATATAAATTCAATAAAAATGAATATTTAATTTAATCACCACGTAGAATTGAATCTTTGGAATATTTAAATTAATAAAATATATTTAAATTCAAAATTAAATTCAATATAAGATGCCACAATAAATTTTCATCGCGAAATGAAAATATATTCATTTCAAATGGAAATTTTCATTAAATTTACATCGTTTGATTACATCGACAAAAAATGTATAATTCGCGTAAATAATTCAAAAATCAAAAGGTTCGATAAACGAAATGCACATTACGCACGCAACGATAATAAAAAAAAAAAAAAAAAAATGAATTTCACGCGTCGATCGCACCATCGCTTATGCTTTACGCTGAAAGAGATATTGCGAGTAAAAGGCTCTCATCACACATCGACGCACGTATATTCGCGGATATGTGTGCGTACGCGTCGGCGTCGTCGATATTTATAAACAACGCGCTTACATATCGGCGGTGCGCGTTGTTACGGTGATCGACACCCAGGGAGGGGATAGGGGTGAGGGGGGGGGAGACGATATGTATGTGGTATACACAGATATAAGCCGACTACCGATTCCACCGCTGTTTGAGGATTCACCTCGCGGTCTCGCGTACGTACACCTGTATATCGCTCCCTCGCCCCCTCCGATAAATCGAAGGAAACTGGGGCCGCGACGCGGAATACAAATAAACGCGCGACGACTCGCAGCCGGTGACCTCGAGGCGGACGAGGCGCGACATTGAAAGGAATGTAAATGCATTATGAGGCGCCCGGCCCACTTCTCCCTCCCTTTCTTTCTCTCTCTTTCTCTCTTACTCTTAGAAGTGCATGCATACGTGCGCGTTCGTAAAGTCATAGGTTCGCGGGCACGGGGGGACGGACGGCTTCGACGCAGCGCTGTATATATCGAGAGTGCACGTGCTGGAGTCCTTTTCTTCGGCGATTTTTTAAGTACTTTGCCGTACGTGTCAGCTCGAGGTGTTAGTGTGCTCGGTGGGAATGGCTCGAGATTCTTCGGAGATAGCGGTGAGGCGAGAGAATATTTTTCGATGGAACTCGCCGTGAAATATGAATGTTTTGCGTGAGAGAAAAAATACTATCGATAACGATTTAATGAAATTTAATTATTTATGCCTCAAAATGAATTCTCTTATTGATTTTTTAACGATAACAACTATTATTCTTTCGACTTTTTTCACCGATTTCATAATTTATTTTATTCGAATAATTTTTCCTTCAATCGCTTAAAAATAATTTAATGTTCTCTCATTATGAACTGTAAAATATAGGCGGATTAATAAATTTATTAATGACGCTTAAATGATAACCATCTGTAATTCCTAATTAAAAGACGTATTTTCGATACAAAAATTATTTGTTTATAAATTGAAGCAATTTATAAAATGATGAAAATAATATACATTTATCTCGTCTTCGACGCATTTATATTAATATAAATTGCAAAATAAATTGTTCGATTAATTATTTATCCAGTTAATATATTAGTAATATATAATGCCTATTATCTGAAATCGTATCAACGTTTTTATTATTCGCATGTATTAAAAAGCATCGTTCGAGACTGGCAATCTTACTTTTTCTTTTAAACGTTATCGAAATATAAATCATTTCGCGTATATATATAACACTCCCGTATACATATGTATATATAGATCTAAGCCGTCCAAGGCAAAGGGCAATTAAAATGCAAGGAATGCAAGCGATGATTCTTTTTTCGCATTCCGCTGATGAGCTCGCAATTAAGTCACAATCCGGTCCCTTGAAAGACACCACCACCAGCTGCCACAAGAGAAATCCCATACTCCCCGCTTCGATATTCACATAATTTATCCATCTCGACGTGCATAAGTTTCTTACGAGACTCGATACTTTTTACAGATATTAAATAAATTTTTCTGCCTAATAACACGCTGCAAACGCCCGATTAAAAAGTATATTTACGTTAGCGGTGTCATCGATGACGAAAGCGCGCTTAAAGAATTATGATTTCGCATAAATCTACGATGGAACAACGATTGGAAATCGATTGCTTACTCTCTAGAAAATATCTCAATTTGAAAAAAAAATTGTCAACCGCTGCAAAAGGTTTATTTAAACACAACTTAAGACATTCTTTTATTTTATATTATTTAGAAGAACACAATGTAACGCTGAAAGCTTCATTTACTATCAATTAGTGAACCAAGTGAATTACTTATTAAAATAAACTCGAATATGTCTCGCACGACTAATTTATAAACCTAAAGTTGGAAAATGTAAATGCGCGAGTGTTATAATGAAACGTGGAGATGCTACATCGAGGCAAGTAAAAAAGACAAAACAAAAAGCATTTGAATGCGAAAACAGCATAAATTAAAAGCGCTTTATACAAGTTGACAAGGCGCATACGAAGCGGAGAAAAAGTCGAGAGGCTCAGTTTCCACAAATCTTTTTCCTCCGTATCATAAGAAATTCAAAAGTCAAGATTAAAATCACCTCTAAGGGCATTTACTCGCTCGACTTATCCAAGTAAATCTCTCGGCCTCTAAAAATATATCGAGCGCAAAGAATCGATAAATCGATACGCGCTGACTTTTCCCTCTCTCTCTCTCTCTCTCTCTCTCTCTCCTCTTCCTCTACCTATCCCTCCCCGCTCGCTCATTCGCATTCTCTCGCTCCTCGGCGAACCAACTCCGAGCCGCGCGAGCTCGCAAAATAGAAGAAAGAAGCAGTATTGGAGAAGAGAAGGGAGAGTCGGGGAGAGGAAGACACGTGATCATCCGTCGATCGGGGGATCGAAATCGAGGAAAAGGAACTGCAGCAGAGGAAAGGAGGGAGCTGGAAGATAGAAAAGGACGAGGCGAGCGTATCGTTAATCGCGAGGGGACCACCAAGATCGGCGACCAAGTATCGCGGTGTCAATTAATGAGCCAGTGCAGAGAGAGAGAGAGAGAGAGAAGGGAGGAGGAGGAGGAGGGAGAGAGATGGACGGAAAAAGAAAGACCGGCCATGGAGCAGCGACCGACAAGAAGGAGCCATTGCCTGGACGACTCTTATGGTTTTGCTTGGGCGATTCTTGGTAGCCAGTCCATAATAAATACATAATATGCACATAAAGTCGACTCGTCGCGAGATCGAGAAATCATCTGGATGGAAAAGAGAGGAGGTGGAGAGAGTTTTGCGAAGCACAGCCATACCCGGTGGGTGGTAATTTCTTCGTTAGCCAAAGTTTTAGGAGCTGGAGGCTATCAAACTGGATAAAAGTTGATATGCTTTGCCAGAGACTGCGTGATAAAAGCATTAATGTTCCTTATTATATACATTTTATTGAACGTTCACGATCTTTTTTAACGACTCAAGGAGCATAAGTTTTTTTTAGACATTCAAAAGGAATCGAGATTTGATGCAGCACATTGATCAAACGTATATCCTTAATTGTCGAGTTGGATAACGGCTGCACGTGCACAAGCCTTGAAAGTTTTTTGAAGTTGAAAAAATAATTTTGAATGAATCGAAAATTATTTAAATATTTGAATCGACTTGTTACTAATTAAAATAATAAAAAAATAAACGTTGTTTATACATGCATTAAAATTATTATAAAATATAATTATTGGATAAAAATGGAAAAATCGCAGCCACGGTAAATTCCGAAAACCCATCGACTCGTACATTTCAACGATTCGGAAACAATCGCCGCGCGTGCAAAAACGCAAATCAAAAGGTTCCGCGGGTGTCCTCAAAGACGCAAAAGATTGCTCGCGATCGGCTCGTGCGTGAGAATCGTGTAAAAGAGATGAAGATACCTCTCGCGGTTCCGCAGCCCAATCGAGCGCGACTAAAACGTTACACCCATCCAAAGGCCAAGCGAGAGAAAGAAGAACGAGAGAAAGAGAAAGAGAAGGATAAAGAAAGCGGACAGCTTCATCTTGGCGGTGGGTCTGACGAACGGCTCGCGGACGGCTGTGACAAAAACTCCGCGGGAGAATGCACCGTCTTTGCGAATAAAAATGTGAGTCCTGCTCAAGAGCTCTCGAACTATTCGGCATTCTTTTAACTTTGTAGCAATGCCAAGAGTGACCGAGAAAGAGAGAGAGAGAGAGAGAGAAAGAGAGAGAGATAGTTTTGGCTCCTTTTCTTTGCCATGGTTCAGTACACGTAGAACTAAGTCGTTTTCGCTGAACGTCCATATATACCGAGAAAGAAATTTTACGATAGCTCGCGTCTATTTTTATTACCGGCTCGCCGCTGCGCGAGTTATTTTGTTTCGAATGCGCACGCGTTTGCTTGTTCTTTCTCTTTCTCTTTCTATCTCCGAGAAGATGGCCGAGTTTATCGGTTCGAAAAAGCGCGAGTAAAAAAACATTGAGTTTGAACTTTTAAAGAAGAGATCGTTATGAAAGTTCTTGTTTTTTTTTTTTTTTTTTTATTACAAATTTTATACTACGTTGTTTATGTGGGTAAAACTTTTTTTACTGATACAAATAAACTGCTGTATTTTAAAGATGTTCGTCGACTGAATTACATTTTACTACGATTAATAGAATAAAAATTCAAAAAATAAGGTAAAATAGTCTTCTTGTAAAAATAAAAGTTTAAAAAGTAAGAAAACATTAAAGATATTTCATTTTTTATTTAATCCTTGTTACAAAAGAATTACATTTTTTAATATAAATTTTGCGGATTTTCTTAGATTTAATCATTGTTTTTTGTAACTACTATTTTATAGAAAAAAAACTTAAGATTTAATTAATCATATATTATACACTAGGTAATGTAATTTGAAAGTATAAATTCCCATTTAAAAAGTCCCATTTGTCATAGTATTTAAATGAGCGACTCGAAAAACGCTTTTTCGCATGAGCCACACTTCAATCGAGCTCATCGATCAAACTCATTACCATCTAATTAATCAAGGACTCTGCTTCGCATCTGCTCTATAGAAACAATCCCTTATTCTCGTAGCCTTAACAACTCCTCCTTTAGAAAAAGAAAAACCGCACGCGCTTCTCCGAATCGTCAAACTTTATGAATCTGCATGATTTCCGAAAATCTCGGAAGCGTTCGGTATCCCCGTCGTCGACACATATCGATCAAAGGTGTCTCGGTCCATCTCTCGAGCATACGCCGCTATATACTCGGTGTATTCGTAGCGCATCGAGCCAACCGCGAGAAGAAGTGTCGCTCGCATCCCGTCGATTCTCTCCGGGCGCGCGGGTTTTTTGCCCGTCGACGTGGCCGGTAATTTACAATCTCCTCTTTCTGCGTATACGCGCGCGCGACTATACATGGGCCGCCGCCTCCGGAGTCGCATAGTCGCCGTTTCAGCGTCGATCGCGCGACACGTCAAATTGCCCGCCATAAATCATGACTTCTTTAGCGCGGCGAGCCTCGCGATTTATATGCGCGAGTCACTGCCCCACCGACGCCGCCGCCCCGCGCGCATAATATAAATTATTAAATGAGTAGTCGATATGAGAGCGCGAGCGCGTAGACGCACACGATCGGTCTCTCTTTAAACGAAGACGCCTTCGTCGAATCGCTCGCCCATATCGATTTTATTGGGACTTAATTGCGAGGAGAGAAAGAGAGAACGAGGGAGCGAATGAGAGAGTGGCTTTTTGCCAAGGAAATCGCTAATGAATTTTCTTGCCGATCGCGCCGATTATATTATGAACACTCGTAATTATTGCCGAGGATCGGTCTCGAGGCAAGAGTAGCTCCACGAGGAGGAAAAACGGGAGGTTCGCGGTGTACGACTGTAAGGAATCGCAGCAAAAGCTTTGATTGAACGATTTTGAAGAGCCCGCTCGTGTATACACGGATCTCGAGTTGCGCGGTGATTTGTCATTTCCGATGCGCTTGTTTATTCGACTTTTTTACGACGACGCGGTGCACAGTTTATCATTTAATATTTTTCCAACTGTATAATTTCATTCTCCGTCTTTTGCATTGAAATCGAATAAAAAAATTTTGATTTCAAACAACGTACCATTATGTTTATTTATACTCGCGTTAATTACGAGAAATATTCAACGAATCCAATACATTCAGCTGATATAAAAATAAAAAATGTTCAAATGATTTTATTGCAACTAGAGATAAAATAAATATATCCGCGCATTGTAAGAACTAATTAACAACTTCTTTAATTAAGATTTTCCAAAAGTAAATTAAGCAATTAATTATACAAATGCTCCAGACTTTTTGACGAAAACGAATTTATTTATCCGATGAGTTTTAAAAAATTTTAAATTTACTTTGAAAATGTAATCGGTGAAGAGAAAAAAAAAATTACAAACTTCCTTTTTAAACGAAATGAAAATATACAGAGATTTTTTACGCGAGAATAATGCGAATGAGACAAATACGTTTATTTGACCGAACGATAAAAATAATAATATATTTAAGTACGAATAAAATTAATTACAGCAGGCGGAGGTCGCAGCACCATAAAATTGTCAATAAAAACGAAATGTAATAATGCGTCGAAATACGAAAGAGAGACTCGATGAATATGTATAAAACAAAATTATTCAATTCCTCGATTCAATAATTATTTCGATTTACATGACTCTAAAAATACCCGAGAGCAATAATGTTCGACATCGCGGAGCTGCACGAAATTTGCAATTCAAGACGACGCGCAATCAATCAATTTACTCGCGGGGGTAAAGTCGAGAATGAAAATAAAAAAGAAACAAAATAACATAAAGGAAAGGTAAAGCGGCGATAATCAAATAAAAAGAAATCCCTCCCTTTTTTCATTGTTTTCAGCGAGAATACTCATCACGATCCGGGATCACTGAGATATTGCAGTTCGGCGTGGCGCCGGTAATATCGAGTGCGCGCCGCGCATCAGGAAGTTATAAATAAAGCGATCGTAATTCACGCGGGGAGAACTCGCAAGGCAGAAAGAGAAAGAACTGCTCGGTCTGCTCTTTCTTTCTGTCTTTCTTTCTCGTTTCTTCGATGGGCGAAAAAAACGTCGAGAAGTGGAAGGGTGGCAAGAGGGGCGAGAAAGGGCGAGAGAGACAAAACTCGAAATAGCTCGTAGTCGCTAAATCTTCGCTAGGCGTTCGACGCGTCACTCGCTTTCTACTTCCCTCTCCTTTCCTCTCTCTTTTCTCTCTCACTCTCTCACTCTCTCACTCTCTCTCTCTCTCTCTCTCACACTCTTTCTCACTCTCTCTCTCTCTCTTTTTCTCGCTCGCTCGTATTGATGCGAATTATCAGAGAGGATAGACACTGCTGTTACCGTTGTTGTCCCCCTTTTGCTCTCGTTGCTCCGCGCGTCGTTTCGGACGAGCGAAGACACTTCCGTCAGTCACGAGAAGGAGAAGGAGGTGAAAGTAGCAAAAAAGAAGAGGAAGGAGAGAAGACAGGTCATCAATGTACGATACTGCAACCCGATTTTTCATGTAATAGTTATTCAAAATAAATAAATACGTAAAAGATTCACTTTGTTTGTATTCTTTTTAAATAAATATTTCATCTTTTTTATCTAACGACAAAAAAAAATATTTGGCCGAATAAACAATTTTCACTTTATTATCGAATATTTTAAATATACAAAAAAGTAATTTCTTAAATTATTTCAATAAAACATTTTTCATCACATATTAAGGAACATTTTTTTCCTTCATAAAAACTCGCAAATTCTCGGAATAAGTAAAGCCCACTTTCAGTCCCTAGCAGCACCTTCTTTCGCGAATTAAATTTTACATTTCAGGAATTAAACGCTGTCACAGCCCATCTTCAACCAGCAATAGCGGCAGCAGCAGCAGCAGTAGCAGCACTGAAAATAAGGAAGACAGCGCCATGGAAAAGCCAAGGAAAGAAAGGCAGCGAGTTTATACAAGCGGACGAATACCAGGCGACAAAGAAGACGAAGCTTGTCTCATTTTACTTTACAAGGCCGAAAGACCTCCGAGCGGAGCGATAGCTGGTAAAGACGAGAGAGAGAGAGAGAGAGAGAGAGAGAGAGTGAGACGAAAGAAGAAGAAAAAAAAGAGAAGGGGGAGTAAGCAGCATCTCCGGGTGACTCGGCGGGGGTGGGATTTAAAAATCGAGGAAGAGAGTCTCGCTCTCTGACAGCTATTGCGCCACCCCCTTCTGTGCCGACTTTGGAATTAAATCTAAAATATACAATAAACAAGGAAACAATCAATAAAGCGGGATTCGCCAGCGGCAGCTACTAAAAAAAGAGAGAAACAAAAAGGCAACTCCTGCCGATCAAGACCCGATCTCGCGAGCGTCGATCGCCTCACTGCCGTTACGAATCTACGCGCACTCCCTCATTTCTCTCCTCCTCCTTGCCCCGAAGTCGCTTTCGAGATTCATCTGTATCGCTTTTCTTCGACAATCGACTAGTGATATGTCGGTAATTAAAATCCGTTAGCGGCCTGTCATTCCCCCCTACAACAGCTACTTTCGATCGAGTGCCCGCACACCTCCCGACTGTTGTCGTCGACGGAAGCAGCTCCGAAAGAAAAGGGAGAAGTCTTTAGAACTCTCTCGGTTGTATTGTTTTTTATTCTTTTCTTTTTTTCTATTTTGTTTCGCAGAGCGATGCGATTCTATACGCAGAACTCTTGTTTCGTTTCATTTGTCGCCCTGGCAGTTATTTTGAGAAGGAATCGTTCTAAATTTCTCGCCGCGTCGAGGCTAAAGAATTCTTTCGACACAAGTTTTACTGGATTATTGATAATATAAAGCTAATTTCGAGGCCCTCGATTGAGTACAATGATTTTTTTATCGGCTGAATTTGAAAATGAAACTCTTACAAAATAATACACGTAAAATATTTTTTATTTTAGAATTTTAGAAATAAATTAATAAAAGCCTATTTATGTATCAGCAATAATTTTCTTAGATTTATACCTTCTTTTAGCATTCTCATAGCGACGCTATAAACTAAGAGAAAATAAATGATAAGAAAGCGATTGAAAAAAAGCCAGAGACGAACACGAACAACGTGGAGAAATAAAAACAATAAGACTTATTGAACGAAGCGGAACAAAGGTGTATCGAAATCAAGTATGGATAGCTTTCTCTCGGTTTAGCGTTAGATTGTGAAAAATGATTGTACCTTTATTGACGGAGCGTGTCTTTTCTCTATCTTCCTCTCTTTCTCTCTCACTATTCTTTTTTTTCCTATCTTTTTTTCTCGCCATGCGAGAGACATTAGTGACGACTGCAAAATTGTTGCCTCCAATCATACCTACCTGACTCGAATACGAGATTGCGCATCGTCGCGTCTTTCCAGCTCCTCAACTTCTCTCTCTCTCTCTCTCTCTCTCTTTCTTTCTCTCCTCTCGTCTCTTTTCCTCTTTCCTTCCCTTACGCAGCCGCGTATTTTCAGACGACGACGACGACAACGACGCTTAGTACAAATTCGCGCGGGCGAGCGCACCTCGAATTATTATCCTAATTTATTCTCCCGTAATATAATCGTACTCCGCGTGTGTGTATGTTCGATTCGAGCGAGAGCGAACTGAATTATTCAAACGGCGCGACGGGAGCTTCTTCCAGTTCGCGCGCGCGAGCGATGATATTGAGACGAGGACGAATACGATGGGAAAGAAATTATCGGGAGAACATTTTCTTGTACTGGCGTTTTGTATCGCGTTGACTGTATCGCTCAAGAATTTTTATATATAAATAAACGTATTTTTGCATCGTCATTTTAATTTTAGTATCTCAATGAGGATAAAGGTTTTTCGAACAAAAAAATCGAGACGTAAGTTTTTTTTAACAATAGCTTTAACAACGTCTAGGAGAATATTAAATTTATTACGATTAACATGTTCGCGAGTATGATAAACGATAGCGAATGTAATTTTTTCTAATGATTACAATAAAGCGCGATGAATAATAATTTCATAAAAGAACAGTTTAACTTATGAACTGGCCAGCAGCTCGTCCGCATTGCAAAAATTGACTCGTTATAGCGGCATATTTCATCGAGCGAAACCGCGTTTTACTCCTGGTCGAACGAGCCCTTCCGGTCATTAGGTGTTTGCTCGACGAGCAAAGCATTATATGCGACTGATTGCCATAATAATGTGCGTTCAGTGGGATGGGAGGGAGTGCGCTCCTTTAACATATACGTATATACATATACATGTATGGATATTTAATTTCCGGTTACACGTGCTACTGTCGCTGTTTTGGTATATATACAGAAACTATGGGCCTTTCTTGTGCAAATGTCGTGATGCACCTGGCCGTATACTTATATGAATGAAAAATATTGTTTTACTTTTGTTGGGTCAAACGGATTTTATCGGATACATTATTTTATCAAGTTTATTATTTTCGTTTTTAGTTGTGCTTCGAATGAAAATTAGTAGAAGTAGTTTCTTTTTTTTAATTGACTTTAATTTCGTTACGCATTGTATATAAAATAGCGTAATTAATTAAAACTTTTTAATTTATTCTTTAATATACATAAAAAATATAATATTTACGAAAAATTGTCTTAGCTAATTAGAAAATATTTAATAAGTTGCTTTTAACTTATAAATATTAAAGTATGTAAATCTAATTTTTTCTCTATTAAGTTTTTCTTAAATAGCTACACAATCATCCGGCCGAGTCATATGTTTCAAGAACACGTAACATTTTTTAACTTATCCAACGAATATTCGATCACTTAGCGAAACGAACCCGAGTAAAGTTAAAAAACCGTTGAACATTAAAATTCTACATATATTCGCACACCTCTGTCAAACCGTTTAAAACAATACCTTGTCAAATCGCGACCCGAAAAAAAAATTCATTCGAGACCAGCAGTAGCAGCGGCTGCGGGGCACAGGTGTACACATAATCCAAAAGACTCGCACAGACGAGCGTATCAGCGGGCAACCGACTACACGTTCGCGTGCATTAACGTGAGGGGAATAAGGAGGGGAGCAGCGGGGGGTCCGCGCGTGCGCGCGCGCGAGGTCGAGAGATGGCTCCCCGCTGTGGGCCCGCCCGCGGCCCACGGTAGCAACCGCTGCCGTGCTCACAAATTACTTTGCATCTCGGGCCCCGCAAACGCGCGCTTATATATACCGCTCGACTACACTCCTCGAATATACGATTTTTCGGTCCTTTTTCGCTCCTTCTCTCATTCTGTCTTTTGGCTACCGCGTACTGTCACGAGTTTATATATATGTGCACACGCCGCTGTGCTACCGTGAGCCTCGGTTACGCGCGCGTTCTTCTTTTTTTGGCTTTTTATTGTTCGGTGATTTCAGGAACTGAATTTTAAGGAGAAATCAGAGAAAGAGAGAGAGAGAGAGAGAGAGAGAACGAGAGAGCGAGACAATAAAAAAAGAGAACGTGAATCTATATGGATTTAAAAGGGAAAATTTGTATGTTGGAATGAAATAACTCGTGGAATAAAATTGTTTAAGTACGAAATGACATTATACGATACTTTAAATAAAATCGTTCGTCATAGAAAGAAATCAATAATGGAAAATATGTATTCCGAAGATTATTTTTTAATTTTAAAACGAAAAATATTCTTAAAGTAACTACTTTCAACTGTGTATCAAAGTATTAAAAATGAAATATACGATAAATTATTTGCTGTAAAAATGACTTCTCTCAAGTATTTCATTTTGCTGGAAATCATTATGTGAAAAAACTTACAGAGAAATTAATTCTTTTCATGGAAAGAATTCGAAGCCTTTCATCGTTTTCGACATCGTTTCTCTAAATTTTTGTTTTGCTTTCACTTTTAAGATCAAAATATACCGCGGAGCAACCGTTTCTCCGGTATTGAGAAAAATATTCCGTTTGCTCGTTATCGAGCAATCGCCGATAAAAAATCAAATACACAGACGAGAATTATTTTAGGAATAAACTTAAAAATCTCTTTTATATATCCGATGTATGTTTATCTGAATTTCTAAGACACTTAATTGACCACTTAAACGTTTGAGTATCCGATTCAAATGATATAAATAAGTCATTAATACCCGATCAAAACTCATCAACTCGCGAGATCATCATCTCTGCACGAATGATGCACTCTTCGAACCTTTCGTTCGCTCCTCTAATTACACGACAATGTCCAGTCCCGATGCTTCGGTGGTCCTCCTCCACCTCCCCAAAAACCCAATCTCGGGCACACACGGATACGCACATAGCGTTACAGGACCACACAGCATGGGCTCTCTTTCTCTCTCGATTTCTCTCTCCTCCGTTCATCGGATGAATTCCAGAAGCTACATTCTATGATGAATTGACGAGAGTCGGACGAGTTGAAAAAAGAGACGAGTGTCTCGCGCGAGTCGATCGAGTCTCTCGCTTCCACGAAGGATCGAGCACCGAAATGAGGACCTAATTCGAGACTCATTTTCATACTAATTTGCTTCGGTCTCTCTCTCTCCCTCGCTCGCTCTATCTCTCTCTCTCTCTCTCTCTCTCTCGCTCTCTTTCTCTTTGCTGCTACTACTGCTGCTGCTGCTGCTGCTGCTAGCGCTTCTGTTAGTTTACACTTAAAAAGAAGTATATGCGCACGCGCCCGTCGGATAGCTTGTAGTCGATCATGATGACGATGATGACGAGGTATACCTTCGCGTGTTCTTTGTTCTCTATCATCTTTTTATCTTTTCGTTTCTTTTTGATCTAAGGCTTTAATTGGGAAGCGGCTTTTTTGACTGATCGATCGATATAGAGCCCGTGAAAGACGTGGATTACGAGATGATCTTTGCGTGCGTTATGATGCTGAAATTTCATTAATTTCTCTCCTCGTGATATATCAATTACGTAATAAATAGTTGTAATATATAATGAAAATATCGTTTTAAAAAGCAACTTTATTATTTACTTGAAATTTTATGAATTTCTATAAGAATGTCAGAATCGAGAGTGTATTTTTATTGATAAATATTTAAAGAGTATACTATTGAACTTACTGAAAAACAAATTTTGCTAAAGATTTATTCTGAATAAAAAACTTTAATTCCTCAATAAAAATAATCTAGAACACGCCTCTCAAGAGATAAATTGCCAAAACATACAATGTTTCTCAAAAAAAAACAGACGTTTATTATGATCGATTGCCGGTTTACTTTTTACATTCGACGGTACTGTCGGAAAATCTTACCACATGGATTAGATTTTTTCGTCGACGCGAAGGGAATCGCGCGTGTGACATTGATCGACTGTATGCTATAGATATGCGTAAAACGGCAAAAAAAAGCATTCTCCGATCGACGCAATAATCAATTACATTCACATTTTTTTTTCCATACGTACGATTAAAATAATCGATGAGTGATATATTTCTCCTGTCGACTCACTATGTCCAATACGTCCAAATCAAAGTATGTTGTTCACAAAATAAAATCATCGCAACAAAAATATACCTATCAAAGAAACTATTTATTTGACTTTAAATAAAAACTTAGTTTTATTAAAAGAATTCAATTTTACAACTTTCAGTTCTTACATTATTTAGCTTTAAAATAATTATAATAACACGAGTATTAAATATATCCGAGATAATCGAAATTAGACATCTTCATTCAAGCGGAAATAATTCATTAAAATGAGATTTGAAAAGAAAAAAAGGAACGAACGACTTTAATAAAATGCAAGATTACATGACAGGGCAAATCGCGCGTTGAAACTCATAGGCGATTAAAATTTAGTTTCGCGCGCCACCCCTATAGTTTTCAACCGAACGATAAAGAAGAGAAATAGATATATGTGTGCGGTGCCTATGTACATACAGTGGCAAGCAATCCTTCCATATATAATTTGTATAATCCCATAAGGCGAGAAGACGAAAAGCGCGACGACAATTTTTCGGTGCATTAAGAGACTTGGGAATATACGAGATAGAAAGAGAGAGAGAGAGAGAGAGAGGAAAAAGCGACGGCGTACATATTTCATGAAAGGGATTTTTGCATATAATTTCACGGCGCGTTAGAAAGACATTTAAATACGGCAGCTGGATAAACAGAAAGATGGTGGGCCACATAGAAATGTTGGGCCAATGGAGGGAGGGTTGACAGAAATCCGAGCGTCCAACTCCGTATAGCAACCCCTTGGGAAAGAAAGAGAGAGAACGCAGTATGTATTTATATATGTGCGTGTAACACAGAAAGGTTATGGCGTATCGCGAATGAGTAAGAGAGACGGAGTCAGAAATATGCGCAAACGAATTGAGACGAAGATGTGCAGAGAAGCGGAGACAGTGCTAACATGTTTGGATGACAGATACAGAAAGAGAGAGAGAGAGAGAGAGAGAAAGAGGAAGAGATGAGCAAATAGGCTACTCGGACATGGAGGCAATGCAAGAAATTGGGAGATGCGAACGATGATGGATTGATTAAACTGCCTTCTATGTTTTTTGATACCACTGATCTATGATGGCAATAATCATTTAATGTTATAAAGAGAAACAAAAAAGCTAACGAACGTTAAATTTAAAATTTAAATAAAGTTTTTTATTCTTGATTCGATAAAATATTTTGTTGGAAGATATAAAATCAATATTTCAATATTTTTATTAGTATTTTCAGCGTCTATTGGTCAAATAATCAAGTAGACAAGACATTCAATTAAAATGTAATTGAATAAATCAAACAGTAGAAAATTAAACGATAAATAAAACAAAAAAATATCCGTGAGAAATAAAGCGACATAAAAAGAAGATAAATTAGAGACGCAAAGGGAGAAAGTAGCACAGAGATAAAGAGAAGGGAGAAGACGTCTGTTTGCACAGCGTGCGATACATGTGTCTATACGCGCATGCCACGCAGGAGATCTGACAATTCACTTAAGAACTAATCCCTATCTCACCGACGGATCATCACCATATAGGCAGTTCCCGCATCCACAAACGCATGCGCGCGTATGTACGCGACAACAAACGGCGAGCACACGAGAAAGAGACGCGTTCGTTCATATCTATACCTGGCAGGGTTTTTTGAGTTCGTTTAACGCTTCGGCTGATTTTTACGCTATGGGCAAACAGAGACCATCGGTTACTTTGTTCGCGTTTTGAGCATAAGTGTTTGCGCGTTGTATATGTATACATATACATACGTTTACGTGTATGCTTTATATTGAATCAAGAGTTGCATCGCGCAAATCCGCGGCCCTTTGTCTTTCTATAGAAAATAGATTTTTCATTGTTCAATGTAAAAAAATGCGTGCATTTTAATTGGTTATGAGAAAATTCGATTTATTTGCATTTGTACGATGAAACTGTGCGATGAGTTACACATAAGGAAATACAAAAATTTTATAACTAAATTGATATATATTCGCTATGTTACGCATTAAAAGATAAAATTTCGATTCGTTTAAATAAAGAAATTTAGGTTATAAATTATGCCAAGCTGTTTAAAAATTAAAAGCACAAGATCTCTACAATAGCCATTACGCAATGGCAATAGAAGAATAAACAAAGCATATAAGCTGCTTGGGCTTCGATCATGGATATTTTTCAATTAACGAGCGAGACACTTGTCTGTGTGCGTGTATCTCTCGCTTCTGAGAGTAGCACGGAGATTTTATAGCGGCTATAAATCCATCGATCTCATTAAAATTGGAAAATTCCCAGTGGCCATGACAAAGGGACAACGATGACGACGATGGCGTACGTCGACGGCGTGCGCATTACATCGAGCGAACTACTCTCCGGCTGTACACACAGCGCATTAGGGGAATTGTTTTGTCATTTCTCGCACAAGTTACACACATGGAAATTTTCTATACCTCGATTCATTCGAAAGATATATACGTATATGTGATCGGTCGAGACATTCTCGAATATTTTCGTAAACGAATCGCCACTATGACGTCTTTTTGTACGTTGCGAGTTTGTTCAAGCGCGAAAAAGCGAGAGGATGTACGGTGATTTGCAAGTATGTCCACAGTGAGCGTACACACGCGAAATCTGTATACGTAAACATATCCGTTTGTATGAAAAAGGGAATGCAAAAAAAAAAAAAAAAAAAGAACAAGAGAGAGAGAGAGAGAGAGAGAGAGAGAGAGAGAGAGAAAGGCACGTATAAGGAAGTCGATATACAGAAAGAAAGATATCCTCGAGGGAGCAAGCCGGTGCGCGATAGCATGCCCTGTATCCGGAACGCTTACTCTCTTGTCCTTCTCTTTGATTTATGTCCTTATAAATGACGTCACTCGCCCACTCGTGTCGTAGACAGGGGTATCCTCTCTCTTTCTTCGGCGTTCTTCGCCGATGTATATATATACACCCCGTAAGCTGCACAAATCCGTGTGTAGCTATATGTGTGTGTGTGTGTGCACAAAGGATCCCGCCGTCATATTATCCGGCGTCTAGCGTATATAAATGACCGAAATTGGGACTTATTGTGTTTGTCATCGCGCTTGCTCGCACAAAATATTCCGCCTTGATTTACTACGGGTGTCGTCACCGTCTACTCGCGTTCTCGTCTCTCCCCCGACTCATCTTTAATAGACCGGCCGCTATGCTATATCGTTCTAGTTTACACGGCTCCATTTTTCGATCCCCCTTCCTATATCCTTTCCGACTCCCTTTAGTTTCCTTTCGCCGTGTGTGAACTTTCGTGCAAGAGATTGGAATGGATACTGTTTTTTCCGTATTTGCTGGAAAATTGAGACGGAGTTGTTTGCGTCTGGTGAAGCTTAAGCGCCTTATTTATAATGGAATATCAATTGATCGTTTAAAATAAAAAATTATTTTATCAAAGTACTATTTCATTGATACACTTGTTGAAAAAAATTTTTTTTAAGAAATTAATCTTTAAATTTAAATTTGTAAAATGTTCACGATTTCCAATCTATCTCAGTTTATATAATGATTTCATTCATTTCAATTCATTTTACAATTATTTTTATTATAATGTCAGAGAATTTAATTCTATAATAGTACTCTAAAATTACAAAATATTACAACTTTCAATTGAATTGAAATAAAAAAATTGCTAGCTCACTAATTAAAAACTAAAATAGAAAAATTTCAACAATTAGTAATTCATAACAAAGTTTAAATTCGTCGGCGACATTAAATCAAACGCCGTTAATTGAATCTGCCGAGTAATCACAGAGAGAAGCCGAAAAAGAAGAGAGACGCAAAATCTACGCCCGAGAAGCTCCATAACTTGGAACGAGCAAGAAAAGCTCCCCTCTCGCTCTCTCTTTCTGGCACCTACATAGTTATATAGTATAGAGAGTGGGGGAAAATTCATTATCTCACGCGCGCTCGCGATAATTTCGCGGCACCGAAGCGCAAATTAATCGAGTAGCTATAATTCCATAATAGAACTCGGGGATGAAAGCGCGCTCAACTTCGTCGAAGTGCCGAACCCCGAGGTTGCCGGAGTATGAAGGAAACAGCGAGATGAAAATCGTTATCTCCTCTTTCCTCTCTCTTTCTCTCTTTCTCGTATTTACTCGCATGCTTCGCTGGCGCGTGTAACTTAAATGATATTATTGAATAATATAATGCGAATATGGAAATTTGGCTGAGAAATCTCTTAACGATGAGCATTTTTGGGAAATTTATATGCACTTCGGTTAAAATATTTTAAAATTGGTTTGATAAATTATTGTTAAAAATATTGTCTTTACAAACATAGAAATTATGTGTATGCAATGTAAAATAATTTTATGCATAAAAACGAATGAGAAGTAACACATTTATCATAACTATATTGATAAATTTAGGATATTTACAAACGACATAAATTAAAAATCTTGAAAATTGACATATTGTTACAATATAATCTGCAAGCGAAATAAAAATATTTAAAAATTAAAAAAAAAAGTAATAATCTTCCTTTACTTTTTCGAATCAATTCACGAAAATTACACGAGCGACTTGAAATTTCGGAGTTGGCAATTTTAGGTGGAATGATCCGCGTACACAAGAGAGAGGCCGGAGGAGGCAAACGTACCGGTAGTCGGAAGCCGACGTAAACTGAGTAATGGCGCGACGTACTCGTATACGTCGTTTCAGTGCACACACATACAATAGCATATGTGTATTTGTGTGTGCGACAGGGCGACGCTTTAGCACACACGAGGACTCATGGGGCCTCTCGTCACGCATATTTCATTATGCGATCTGGCAGAACGACCTCCCCAACTCGCTACCGCTAGGAGCACCGCCGCAACTGTAGCGCGCGCGCGCGAGCGTATAACCGACGAAGCCGATCGTACGTAGCGTTTGGGTACCTAGCTACCTATCTATGTATCTACGTATGTATGTGAGCGCGACTGAGTGAGTTATACACCTTCCGTTCGGCCGACATAGACGCGTACTAGGGAACAGTGGTGGTATAGTAGGAGGCGCACTCGCTTGCACGCGTTGGTCCATCCGCCGCTGATTCAATCGAAGCACCGAGCTTCCAAAGGACTTTGGGATATATTCGCGCCGGACACACCGGAGTTGATTAAAACGCTAAGCCGGTAATCGACTTCCGCATTCGTTCGACTGGAGAGCCAAGTTGCGTATATGTACATCGGCTACCTATGTACTTTCCCTATACCCATCTCTACCTCGTATACCTTCGTGAAAATGCACCTCCGTACTATCCACCGGCTTGACCGAGCTGCCAGCTCTTCCGGAAAATTTTTCCGTTCGACGGCATTCTTTTATTAGGTCAAATACGACTTTCGAGCCTTCGAGTTCTTTTTTCGAGTGTTCTGAAAATCGAACTGTCTGTGAATTTAAAATTAAATAAGATTACAATATCATCTAGTTTAATTGTTAAGAAGAAATTTTTTTCCACGCGAATATAAAAATAATTAAATGTTAAACTTCATTTTCTTACTAAATTTATAAATTTTACTAATAATCAAAAGATTTGTACGAACTTCAACGCAAAAAATTTAATTTTTAATAAGAAATAGCAAGCATTGCATACGCCAGTTAAAAGCCACTCTTTTTGCAGGGAAAATTGACCGTACGAAATAAACACTGAAAATCGACCGCGACGAGGAAAAAACGTCCATTTCACATCGTTATCGTAGCGAAAATTCTAAACGATAGAACGTAGCATATTCTCCAATCCCGGTGAATCGTCGGACACTCGAAAAAAAGAGACACAGAAAGACAGCGTATACAGCTTTCCGAAAGCAGAGCCTTTCTATCGGCTCTCTCTCTCTGTCTCTCTCTCTCTTACTCACTCTCAGAGTTCGATATAATACCCTCGGGAAAGAGATTCTCTACGGATGTATATCCTATATGCGAGCGCACGACGTGGCTAGCTTCTCTCTCTCTCTCTCTCTCTCTCTCTCTCTCTCTCTCTCTCTCTCTCTTTCTCTCTCTCTCTCTTTCTCTCTTAACGTCGAAGAAGGGTTTCGCCCTCCGACTATAGCTTTCTCGATTTCGCTGTTAGCTTCTTTCCCCTATTATATACTCCATAAAATAACGCGCCCGAGTGCGAATACGTTTTGACAATTCCATTACGATTATTTCGTCGTGCGCCACCTCTAGCAGCTGCTCGCGCATACGCGACCGAACGAATCTATGCGCGAGTATATGTTCGAGCTGTAAAGTAGAGCTTCTAGAGACGCGAATAGAATGTATGCGTATGCGCGCGCGAACATGTGTGTGTGTGTGTGTGTGTGTGTGCGCGCGTACGTATGTAGATATATACATGTACGAAACGATACAGAGAAGAAAACGCACCCGTCAGGATTATCCAAATCGATTTCCCGAGGTCGGGATTGCTCGTATTCTCGTGCGGTTGTTTTCTCCTTTTTTTTATTCCCTTTTTCATTTTCCGCATTTTGGGCTTTTTTTCGCATAGAGCGGCTCGTTGTGTTTTTTTTATTTATTTTTATTTTTTTTTTTTTCAACGGAGGTGAGCGGGCAAGGCGAAAGCTGTATTGAATTCGTGTTTTGAATTGATAGGGGAAGGGATCCGCTTTCCCGTTGGAAATTTTTGGAGCGAAGCTGTCATTTTTTGTCGTTGTCGAATTGGATTCCCGCGAGCCGAAATGGCGAGGCTGAATTTAGGTTAAGCGTTTTCTACGGAAGAATAGATTTTTCGTTGTTGCGAATTTAAAAAAAAAAATAAAATAAAATCGAGCGAACGATTGCAACAACGATTTTAGAAAAAAAAAATTATCGTAAAAAGGAATACTCTTTTAAAAAATGTCATCAAATGTTCGTTATACGTACAATAAGTTGTTCACTTAACGTTCCAATAAATATCTTACAATTTGAATAAAGAAAGGTTTTGTAATATAATATATGAATAAATTAAAAAATATTTCTGCGCTGAAACTTTATTGTAATTTTGCATCCTTTGTTCAATCTAAAATTACGACAATATTGTAATAAGATACGCGATTATGAATCGATTTTTATGAATTCTTAAAAAAATACATTCATCGAATACAAAGACCTATCAAAATTATTGAATCGAGTATACAATGGACCCGCCATTATTTCAAAGAAAGCCGAAGTTGCTTTCGAATCTCCGACATAGCGAGTTTTGTGCGAGAGCGGCGTATTTCTTTACGATAAAATGAAGGAGAGCGTCGTCATTCATAGAGTCATCGCGTCGACGCGTCGTGTTAAATAAGACGAGAACGCGATATGGATATCCCCTCGCACACGCATACATTATGTTATATGTGTTGGAGTTAACTGTACCTTAGGCGCCGGCAAAGTCGCACATACGCGCGACGTATCTACATAATCTGGCATGTATATACATATATAGAAAAGAAAGAGAGAGAGAGAGAGAGAGAGAGAGAAAGAGAGCGAGAGAGAAAAGTGTCGAAGAGTCGAGATATATAATAAAGTTAGGCCATTGTGCAACGACACTGCTGCCGGTATTATTATGCAAATATCGCATATTCCCAGACGGTAGTAAACAACCAAGTCCCTTTTCTACGCTATCTTTTTCCCTCTTTCTGTCTCCCACTCTCTTTCCCTCGACGTTACAAATCTATGCAGCTTTCTTCGGCTCTGCTGCGACGAAAAGAAAGGCGTATGGTGATATCGATACATACACGTGTATGTATATGAATCGAATTGAATTGTACGAGTACTCTCTATAACAGCCGAGGTTTTTATTTTACAACGCTTCCTAGCCATATATAAAAGAGGAGTAATATGCGTCAATCTACAGATATAGGAAACATTATTCCATTTTAATTTCTTTACGTACGAACAATTTGAAAATATTCTTCATCATTAATAAACTTCTATTAAAAATATAATTTATTTCGTATTTCTATTAAAAATTTATTTCAATTTTACAATAACTATTAAAAAATTTATTTCAAATCGATGAAATCAAAAACAAATTTCCAAAAATGTAAAATAAAATAATTATAAATATAACAACGTATAAAAAAATTCAATTCCAAAACGAATTATAAAAATAACATATACACCCCATGAGAAACATTTCACAAAGTAAGAGGAGCGGATAGTCTCGTTTAAAATACCGTACACACGACAATGGCAAATGCGGAATATTGGAAAATTGCAGATGAGGAAGGCATAAAATCGAAGCGAGCAAGTTGTATCGCCGTTGTCGTACACCGTGCATGAACAAAGAAGAGAGAAGGAGAGAATCCATGGAACAAATGCACGCGCAAGCAAGAGTCCCGTATAAGGGAATAGGCTGTGCGAATGCCTTTCTTCTCGGCCTTGATAGGCGCAAGTGAACGCTGTATAAGCTTTTGAAGTACACAAAAAGGCGCTATTTATGTATTTTACAATAATGATGAGAGTTCAAGTTGTATCGTTTAAATGGATGAGGTACAAATTTTTAACGTTGTATTAGAACTTCTAAAAGCGTAAAATAATTATATTGATTGCTTACTTATTTTAACCTTTTCTTCCAAATAGTAACAAAATAATACCATTTTTTTTTTAAACTTTTCAACTGTCTTGAAATCGAATATTAAACAATAAACTTTCTTTAAGATATCCTTTTTCAGAGGCGAAATTATTCAACTTTGAATTTCATTACATCAAACGCGTCTCGGACGCGTATCAATATCACAAATTCTCAGTAATAAATCAATTAGGCGAAAGGCAAGCTCGTTAATCTCCGAGCTCTCCTTCCAAAATCTGAACGTTCCTTACTCATGCACGCACGTGACAAAATTAATTGCAACAAAAACAACAACGCAAGGAATCCCCTGAGCGCCGAGAAAACCAACGGCATCGAGTTTTAAAATCGGTTTCCCCGACGGGGAGTCCACCGCCCATTCATTGTTTAACGGCGTGCACACGCCGCTTACTCTCTCTCTCTCTCTCTCACGCACTTGACCCCTCCTTCCCCTCTCTCTTATTTTCTTTCTTTTGCACTGGCTGTTAATATTTTAACGGGGGGCTGGCACAAGCGCAACGCCGCACGCGCACGACGTGGACGCGTCTATTTCTTTCTTCTCTTTCTGTTTCTCTCTCTCGCTCTCTTTTTCTTCTCTTCTACGAGGTGTAGTAACCTGCTTTAGTTTTGAAACTTCCCATACACTCGCTCCAGAAACGCACTTTTGGATGGTGTGGTTGATTGACACGAGGTGTTGATGCACTTGAAGGATTTTAATGGCATTCAATATTTGAAATGGTTCTCTTTATTTTCAATACTTATAATTCTCTTTATTGCACTTGTCAATTTTATTCGTAGCTTTAAAGCAGGATGAAATGCCGATTTTGTTGCACAGAATCGACACAAATAGCGGAAACTATTTTTCTTTTAGTTCATAACTGCTTAAAAAGTTTTAATTAAAAATTAAAATATGATATTTTAATCAAACAATTATTGTTTGAGAAATATATATATTTTTAATCCAGCACCGATAAAAATTCACAACTCTAAATACTTTCAATTAACAATATAATTAAATTATTTTTCCGTGATCCTAAAGTTACATTCATGTGTTTAAAATTCACCTTACGTTTCTCGTCAAATGGACGTCCATTAATCAAGCTATAACATTAATAACCCAAATTTGCCAAAACTGAATGTATCTCCCGCGATAAAATCACTCGGCGAGCGTCACAGAGCAAACGCGCTCGCACATATCCCCCGGGTTATGATTAATGGATCGAGGCTCGCATTAAAGGGCAATTTTGCCGGCTGCGCTTGGAACCCTCCGTACGTATACCTCCTTCCTTTTCAACCGAGGCGCTAACGTGCGATTTACATTTTGAATTTAATAATCCTCCACGGAGAGAGAGAAAGAGAGAGAGAGAGAGAGAGAGAGAGAGAAAGAGAAGAGACTTATTGACTTATTCACCGGACCCTTTTCTTTTCACTCGGCTCGCTTTACTCCCCTCTAATGCACAATGCTGCATGTGCGATTGAGTTTTATTCTAACGAACGGTTAACGACGCGCATTTGGATTCTCGAGTGCGAGTGTTTGATTTGCTTTGCGATCGTTTGAAGAACGCTTTGCTTCGTTTACTTTTTATTTAATTATTTGAAGAATTGTGCAGGTGATTATTAGATAAACGAATTTTCTACGATTGAAAATTGAATACTTAATATTACATTATTTATATCAGTATAATTTATTCTTTAATTTAAAAATATTAAACGATTTATCAATTTCCTTAGTAAATATCTTTTTCAAATCTTCGTTTATGAACAATAATTTTTTAATAGATAGTTATAAAAAAGAATTGGAACCAATTAAAAAATCTGTGCCAGTACATTAAAAAATTCGTTTCATGGATAAAAAGTAAAATGATGCATTTTACGACTCTCAATTCTGTCACTTTTACCGCATCATTAAAACTTCGTGTAAAGAATCACATCTTGAGAGCAAACCAAAGAACCGGACCAAAAAGAGTGGGAGAAAAAAACGAAGATAAAGCGGACGTTCTCAAGCAGTTCGCTCGATCGAGCCAACATCGCTACATGTATAGAAACAACGATGACGACACGATCGGCCGACGCATGTTCTCGTGTACGTGTCCGTGGTATACGGCAATGCCAGCCGAGTCATATAACTATAACAATGGCCCCGGGAGGATACAATGTATGAGGTTTATTGTTCCCCTGAAAGTGCCTCTCTTTCTATCTCGCTTTCGGTCAGTTTCTCGGTCCATCTGCTGAGCAAGCTCTCGGACGCATTCGCTACGTACTTGCCCTATGCGTATATTCGCGCGCGCGCTTGGAACACCGCTGCGTTCATCAACTGCATCAACATCGAAACTGTCCAGCTCGCTTCCGTCTCGCCCCCGCAATTCTCCAACCCCAAGGTGCACGGGGTCTAAGCTATGTACTATTGTATACGTATGTAACGGGCTTGACCATTGGCTCAATAATTGCCCGGGGCATCGATAATATTTGACTTGGTCGGACGTATGCATTTTGTATTTGTCGTACCAGTTACAAAACGAATTCCAGATATTGTATGTTCATGCTGTACGCGATCTTTTATGACGTACGTTATTTGTCTTTTTTGAAGTTTATTTAGTTATGAGAATAAAGTCGCTGAATTTATGCTTTGAGTAAATTTGCAATGGAAATTGTTAGATTTTAAAAATGTCAGAAAATTATCTAACAATAAATATACATTTTAATTTCTAAAGATAAAATAAAATTTGTCCAATCTCCCCCGATTCAGAATTGTCGAAATGCATTTTCCAAGTCGTAGTTTAGATTTCTGCAACGAATATATTGAAAACAAAGGAAAATAAAAAGGTTTTTTTTTAGAAGGACAACGAAGCGCTGTGTACTACTATCATATACGCGCGCATTCCTCAAATTTCTCAATTTCAATACAGCTGACTTCACATGCTGCATCCATCGACCTACACAATCAACCAGAAGCTCGCAAACACGCGGTTGAATTTGCGACGAGTCTCTCGATATCAGGAAGCCGAAACCCAGTAAAGTACCTCGTCCTCCTCGCGCGTGACAACACATCGACGCGCGATATAGTAACATCGGGTGGCACACATGACTTTTCGAAGCGGTCCGCTCGCTGATGCTGCTTTGGCCGCAACGAGAGAAACAGGCGCTCGGACTTGCTTTTCGACTGCAGCCATCCATGTCGCGTGCAAACATACTTCCGTAGAACGAGCGAGAGAGAGTGAGAGAGAGAGAAACGCTACGCTTAATATTGACAAAGGGTTAACGAGAGAAGCTGGCGTACGTGTACGATGCGTCTCTCGCGGAATGCAAGCAACGCGCGTGTACACACAGCCAAAGAGAGAGGGAGAGAGAGAGAGAGAAAAGCGAACGCGTGTATACTCGCCGCGACGCGAGGCCAGTCGGCCGTGTGCATAGAGACGCGTGCGCGCGTGCTTGATTTTCGCGAGCGAATCTCTCTTTGTTCTCGTGTACGTCCGTGTGATTCCATCTATGCCGGTCGTTCTCGTTCCTTTTGTGCCAAGCTACCTGCCCCCACCCACCCCTTCGTTGAATTCTCCCGTCTATAAACGCGCGGACTGATTTCCGCGCAACGAGCGAGCGAAAGAGAGAAAAGAGAAGAAGGCTCGTTGGTTGATACCGATGCCAATCGGTTCAACGGATAGGATAGGATAGATTATCCGCAGGCTCGAGCACTATAATTAACGGGGCCGACCTGAGCGCACTCGCGCTTCGACCTGCCCCCGGGGCAATTTAATAGCTCGAGCCGCGATCATAATAATCGACCGTTCGAATCTTTCTGCTTGTCAATCACCCGTCGAGTCTTCACGGACGCGCTGCACAACGCGCCTATTCTTCTTTTTTTTTTTCCTTCGTTTTTGCTTTTCAGAGAATATATGCACAATAACACGGTGTAGCGCGAGGGAAAAATGAGAGAGGCTTTATCTCCGTCTGGAACCTTTGCGTGCCGCGAACGACCGACACGCCAAGTCGCGCTCTACTCCGTGTATACGTGTATGCGGAACCGATGCTCGCCCATTAACCGGACGTATACACGAGCTTTCTTTTACCTTGCGCGGCTGAAACGAGACGGAAAGAGATCCTTCGCGAATCCTTGCTCTCTTAAACTGCTGCACTGGTATAGCGTATTTTTATGTCTGCGGTGAGGTACGAGTTGTTTTGGCTTCGGAACGTCGGATTTTTCTTATTTCTGCTTTTGTGTTTTCGGACTACGATGGTATATCCATGTAACTCTCTGATATATTCTATACCTAAACTGCATCACGTAACAAGATAAAGGATGTAGATTTTTTAAAACAGAAATTTTTTTCGAAGTGATTGCTTTGCGTTTTATTAAATAAGAAATGACTGTGATAAAATAACTATTTTTTTGATCTTTCGTCAACAAAGTTTAAATAATAATTTTTGGCTTTAAAAAGTGTATAAATTGTTCAATTTTGTTAAAAAAAAAAAAAAAAAAAAAAAAAAAAAAAATAAGTATCACAATATTTAAGGTAATTACACGTAAAGATCAAATAAAAATCTTTGATGCAGATAATTACGAGTAAAAAGGTAGCGAGTATTTACGTGCTGGTTTTTAACATTCTTTTTCGGAAAAAGATAGTACGATCGAGCGCGAATGACCCACTACAGAGCGATTACGCATCCGTTGTGTGCGGACTAACTTAATTACATCTAACTTGGCTAAAATTACCACTTTCCGACCTGCGACTGAGCTAATTTTACCATTATCTGATAATATATAGCGATCTTGTGGGAAATTTTTTATCTACGTTTTGAATCGAGATAGTTTATCCACGCGAAAAATTTTAGAACGTTAATGAAAATAACTTTAATGCTTTAAAACTAATGAAAGAAAATGTTATATTTAACATATGATACCATAATCATGAACAAGAACGAAGGAAAAATCATCGATATGGCATTAAACTTCCGAAAGATAAGCGAAACATTTATCCATCGAATTTTCATCCACGAACATTCTTCATTCCGCCCTTCCTACTCGTACAAAGTAAAACTAAACGACTCCTCGGAGCATTACACGCATACACAAGTACGCGCGACTACAAAAAGGCTTAGCGCGCAAGCTTGGTACACGCGTTAGTACACGCGGAACAGCTTATACAGGCCCGCGCGCGTACTTATGATAAGGCTCGGCCGGCGTATATGTTAATGGCGAAACGCAGTCGGAATCAGCCGCGTTATCTCGGCCGCGGGATCACGAACTATAGGGCTGTGACGGACCTACGTAAGCCGGTTATCTAAATACCGTAAATAACGCTACGACCCCATCTACGTATACACACGCACAATCGTAACACCCTTTCGCGACCCCTGTACCGTCCTCGCAAAACGCCACCGTTGACGCTTTTCTTTATTTT
Source organism: Chalcis sispes (assembly GCA_949987625.1). Lineage (NCBI taxonomy): Eukaryota > Metazoa > Arthropoda > Insecta > Hymenoptera > Chalcididae > Chalcis > Chalcis sispes. Next base: position 2,577,977 of record OX465096.1, read on the forward strand.
CCTTCTCACGCGTATACGCGTGTTTACGTATGTTACGCGCGTTTTTCTTTTACTACGCTTTCTTTGCTTTCTCCTTGCTGCGCCGTCGCATTTTTTTCCTCTCGCTTTTTTTTGCGGTTACTTTTTCGAAGACGTGAAACGACTACGACAACGGCATTTATCAGGATTTATCCTTAGGGATAGACGTAAAGAAGAGAAAATAAGAAAAAAGTGCTCGAGATGTTTTTTATGAAAGAGGCACGAGACCGACATTGCTAATGAGACTATTGTGCTAATCGAAGATGTATAGAGAGGACTAGAGAAGCAAAAGCTGATGTATGGCTTTTGTTGATCTTTAATTTCCGGAGCAAAACGGTTTGCCAAAACGTGTATCTACTTGCGAAGCTGTTTTTTATTTTTTTATTGAATAAAATGAGAAAATATGATCCCTCGTAAATGATAAAATAAATAATAAAATATTTCACTATTTTTTTATCAATAAATTATCATTTTATAAAATAATAAACAACATTTCCAAATTGAAAACGATCAATTAGTTACGATGAAACCATTTAAGACCGTCCAACCCACATAAATAATAAAAGTGCGTTAAAGCTAACAGCGGGAGATGCAACGCTATGTCCATATAGATAAATGAACACATCGTGACGCGGTGCATTTTCCAGCGCTTACGCTATAGCGAACGAACGTGGCCGACTGGTGTAAGCAGCAGCAGAAGCGGTAGCGCGGCACAACCCCTTTTTTCAAACGGAGATTGATTATACCGCTGCTGGATAAAAACGTTATCTCCATCTCGCGTAAATAATCTTTCGTTTAATCCCCGAAGCAGCAATAGCACAGCATCATCCTGTACCCCTCTCGTAAAATGTCTCTCTCTCTCTCTCTCTTTCTCCGACACTTGCGCTCTGCACAATAGTCCCATCGTTTCCTCTCTCTCTCTCTCTCTCTCTCGCTCTTTCTCTTTCGTAAACTCTCCATTTTTCTCTATTGTAATCGCAAAACGTGATGCTATCGGTGGATTATTTTCTGGATAAGTGGATCCATTGCGAACGACGACGTAGAATCGAAGCGGGCAAAAGAAGGGACGAGAAGGGAGCACTTTGAGAGCAAATATGAAACGAACGACAAGTAAATCTGCTTTTTCTCACATCATCAGTAGGAAAGAAAGAGAAAGCGAACAAGTACACCCCAGCGGGATGACATTAACATCCGCGTAATCGCGGATTACGCAACTGCCTCGCCTTTCGACCGGGATCCTCTTATCGGACGGCCATATTTTTATAGAGGGAAACTGTTTTTGGGTAATGCGAAATAAGGGACAAAATGAGCAGGGAATAAAGCGAGAGGCAAAGGAAAAGGCTCCGTGACAGTTATATCTAAGTGTCGTTTAGAATTATTTCTGAAGCACAGAAGCTCTACAGTAATATTGATGCTTTTTCATAATCAGTAAAAGGGTGATAATTGAGTTAAGGAATTATATCAGCGTTGAATCATTATATTTTGTCGAAAAATCTTAAATGAATTAAAGATATGAAAAGATAAGGAATAATAATTTGATGATAATGTTTGAAACTTTTACGGAACTCATTCTTCAATGTATATTTTTAAATATTAACAATGTTCATAATACTTAATTTTAAAAATATTAAAAGGTAAAAAGTTAAAAAAAATACTCAAAATCGATCTTCGACATAAGGTAATTTTTTAAAGCCCCATCGTGCTTAAAACCGTACGAAACTTCGAGCCTACTCAAGCATTTTTCTCGAGTAGCTGTCAACGCTTTTCTTAATTTGAAAAAAGGAACAAAGTAAACAATACCGCAAAGAAAAATCACTCAAAATAGGCGTGCATCGACGCTCGACACAAACGAGATAGCGGCAAAGCCATAGCGGCACGCCGTTGCTGCGAACGAAAAAAAAGGTAATAAAAAAAGACGAAGAAACGGCAAAAGAGAGCGAGGAAAATATTCGGAAAAGTTGCAGGCGAGAGAAAGAGAAAAAGGGGGAAATAGGGTGGCTCATTTGAAGTCTCGAAGAGCTGTCAGAGGAAGTGCGCGCATTTTTCACGCAGGCCGGATGAACGAGGAGTGCGCGCGCGCAAGCACCTCTCTAACGAAATACCATCGCACGCGTCGTCGTCGTCGACGTCGGTTTCGACGGATGACACCTCGAGACGCGAAGGGGCGGGGGGGCGGGAGGAGGACGGAAGAGAAAATTCCCGACGTGCTATATCAGCCGGGCGCGCGGGGCTTGATAAATGCGATAAATCTGGCGAGACACACGTAGAGTCGGACGACGTGTCAGCGTGATGTATGAGGGGAGGCTCTGACGTTTTTTCTCCCCTTTCTCTCTTTCGATCGGAGGCAAGTGCGCGCGCCATAAACGGCCACGTCGATCCTCCGTCCCTCCCGTTTCTCGATTTTTGCGCGTCTTCTGGAATCTAGTTGATCTTCAAGCGAAGAGATCGATATGTGTCGGGATGACGAACGCGAAAGGTAGAGAGAAGCGAATGGTGGTGGGCGTGTCCTTGTTATCGCTGACGTTTGAGCTGATCTTTCATTATTTAGTCATTCTTGAAGGATATCGACACGTTTTCTTTCTCCTCGACCCGACATTGAATAAATTTTAACAAAATTTTTTGCTCGCATTCTTAATTTATTTATTCGTTTGTTCAACTTTTTAGAGTAAAACGTTAATTTATTGCGATATAAACAAACTTTAAATTTGAATAAAATTTAATTTCCAGTTTAAATACATCTTTATCATAAAAATTTTATCCTCAATAAAAATACAAAAAATAAGCTCGAAATAATTTTCCTCCGTTCACAAACATTCGAATACTCGAGAAACTATTTTTCGAATGCACTTATCTTATATTTCTAGAAATTACACCGCATTCTTTCATTAATTTTACCATACTACTTCCCCCTCTCCAAGCGAAACAAAACGAATAAAAAGAACGGAAAAATCCTTTTCACTCCATTGTTCAAATTATGCTGAATAGCGCACAGCAGTGAAGCCGAAACTAGCGGGCAACCCCTTAAAAACTCCCGGCGAAATAAAACGTTTCCAACCGCGGCAGCTCGAGTTTGCATTCACTCAGAAGCCGAATCGTCTTATATACTTACTTTCGCAAAAAGAACGAAAGTTCGAATTCAGCGCTCATACGCATTGAGGAAGCAGCTCGGACCGTCGAAAAATTCCGGCGAACCTTGTATGCCATTACGTTTTCTCCTTCTCTCTCGTTTACTATCTCATTTCGTATTAAAAGCGAAAAACGCCCGCATAGAGAGAGAGATAGAGAGAGGGAGAGAGAAAGGGAGAGAGAAACAACACACCCTAGCATCATCCCTATCTTAAGTATATACAAGCCAGCAGCAGTAGCAGCGGCAGTAGCAGCAGCGGCAAAAAAAAAGAAAAGAAAGACGCACCCAAGGAAGAAAGAAAGGAGAGCGCGCAAAGGCATATATATACATATATATTTATGTACATATACAAAAAGGCGGCCTCGGAAAAAAGCGGGACGATGAATTTTATTTTATGGTCGCGGAGGGTTCGCTCCGCCCGGACTCTCTTCCCCGGCATCTTTCTCTTCGTTTAAGGGTGGAATATGTTTCGTATCATCGTAGGGGTTAGCCGCCATATCTTCCTCCTCACTCGCACTCCGCCTTCCTCCAGTCGCGTATAAGCCATAACGTGCTCCCGTTTGCTCCATCTATCCATCTATCTATCGTATATCTTTCCTTCTCCATCTCTCTCTTTCACTTGCTCTTTTTCCAGACGCCATTTTGAATAAATTCACACCACCACAAGCGAAGGAGAGTTATCTCTTGCTGCCGCCGTGCCGAACGCTTCGATTTTCCATTTAAACGATCTTATATATATATACATATACATGTGCATGAAAGAAATGGAGAAAAGGCAACGGTAGCGAGTCCGCGCGGGAGGCACGCTGGAAAATATTAGCTTCGGCGTATAAAAACCCTCTTCGCGCCTTCCGCGCCTTTCCTTTCTACTTATGCTCGTTCTACTTATTTGCTTCTTCTCGACTTTGTCGGGCGAACTCACCCTCGCGAGCCTTGAAAATTCTATTATTTCAATTTTGCTAAAAGCTGCGGAATTTCAACTGGAGTATATCCTGCCGTCTTACTTTTTTTTTATATCTTACAGATGGAAAAATAAGAATAGATATTTCGATCTATAGTATTTCGATTTCGTCGAGGGTTAATCGATTTTTTTAATATTAACTTTTCAAAGTACTCTTAATATTTTATAAAATTTAAATTTCAACTTATAATGATATGTATTTTCCTTATAGAAAGTAAATTAAAAATTACCTTACAATACCTCAATAAATATCTTTCATTACGTGTTTTATTAATATTTACTGACTAATCAATCGTTTTATTGTTTCTTCTTTTTATTTAACATCCTTAAACTTAATAATACTTAATATAAATTTACGATGGTTCTAAAAAGCGCAATGTATACAAAGAAAAAAGTCAAACATAATGAAAACGAATGCCATCTTCGCAGAAAAACACTTTTAATTAAAATTATCTACGAAACGAAAAAGAACTGACTTGCGAGTAACGCAGCTCATATCAATAAACTCAAAAAAGAAAAAGTCTTGGATATAACTGTAAATACCCTCGAAACCTTCTCTCGCAGCCTACATCCCCTTCGCCGCGAAAGAGAAAACGCAGCAAGTCAAGTAAAAAAAAATCAATCCAAAGTCCCGTCGACTTCTTAGCAGTTTACACCGCGCGTCTAACAGCGCGCGCTACGCGGTTTTTCATGCGCGCGTGTATGTGTGCACTCGTATATCTACGCGGGGCAATATATTTTTTCGCAGCGGCAACGACGTACGCATCGACGGCGAAGATCAATAGGGCGCGCGCGAAAGTAAGTAGGGGAAGGCGAGAAAAAACATAGATAACGCGCTAAGGCTTTTATGGCCTTTTTCGCATTCAGGTCTTGCCAGCCTCGGGTAATATCCTGAGGGCGAGACAAAGAGAGAGAGAGAGAGAGAGAGAGGAGGGGGAAAGAGAATAAAAAGAAAGGAAGGAGGATGGGGCAGAGGCAAGAGAGCCGAGCTGAGAAAGCGACGCGTGCAAAAGGTGTTAACAGTCGGGCGGAAGGAAGAGACACGACCGTATGCTTATTTTAATTGAAAAGGCAGACTTCCGCGGGGATATTGTTTCAAACGAATATGCAAATCATCGACAGAATAGCGTGAACGAGAGCAAATGCTGCAGTATAATTCCTATAGCGAACAGCGCGACTCAAATCCAACGACGTAAACGTGCTCCGAATCGTTACCCTCCTGTTTATCTTTAGTTCTGCTATAATTTCTTTTTTTTTTTTTTTTTTTTTTTTTTTTTTTTTTTTTTTTTTTTTTTTTTGAGAAGATGCAAGGTGGAAAATGTTTTGCTTTTATCGTTGATTTCGGTATGCTTTATATTTGGTAAACCCGCGGCAACGGCGAATCGTCGCGTATAAATTATTTGAAGAATTCAATTTCGTGCGCGGCGATGCTCGCATTAATTTATCCACCACGAGCAGACAACTGCGAGATGACACCTTATTTGATTTTTAGAATACTAACCTTGAAGACTTTAATTTAATAATAATAGTAAATTAATGATTTACTAAAAATATTATTTTGCGAAATGGCACGTTGCTCTGCTACTACTTATCAATTAAAATAAAATGCGACGAAAAATAATTTTATCATAAAAAACGCTACCTACACTTTCCGCTTCAAACTAATAAATTCTTTGGCATGAATATCTACTCCAACTCGAGATCGAACTCCAAGGTACGAGACACCCAATCCCGGAAAAAATGCACGTACTTCCAATGGAAGGCAAGCGAGAGAGAAATAGCTGCGAGCGGGTGGCCGGCTTAATTAATGCGTTGTTTGTGTGCTTATGTCCGCGTGCGCGCCCCGTTTTCCTTCTCCACCGGCGGTAGCGATCGGCGACTCCCGACTCGACGTCGTGTCCGAGAAAATAATTAATACCTAGCGAGCGAGCTAGGCGTTGCGATCGATATGGGTATGGAGAAAGCCGGCGATGCTTTCGTTATTGGATTCGCGCGCTCGCGCACATTGCCTCGTCGACTCCGAGGCGCTGGAATTCTATCGGAGAAATTAAATTTCATTAAGGACATAAGAGGGTGAACGGGCGCGCGAACATCTCTCTCTCTTTCTCTCTCTTTTACTTTCTCTTCTTTCTTTCCCGCTTCGCTCGCTCACATTGTAAACGCTTGTTTGTTGCCGAGTGCCGCATAAATATAAATTAGCTTTTGCGCGCGCGTCCCGCTCGAATGCTAGAATTAATTGTATCGCGCGAAGCGTTCAAAACATGTTTCCTTGGAAGAGAAAGAGGAGCGGAGAGGAAAGCGGGAGGGAATGAACTTTTATTACGACCCTCGCGTGTTCAGGTTATTGACGGCACATAAAGCCTCAATACCAAAGCTATGAAAATCTATTGGAATATCGTTATTTTTCATTATTCAAATTGTAGGAATTATTTACGCTCATTATATTATGATAGATAATCACAAACGTGTAGCGATCCTTTATGAAATAATAAACACCTTTGAAATAATTTACAGTTAAAGCAACAAAAATAGTACCAACATTGTGAAATAAATAATTCTTATTGGATTCTTAAAATCGATTTAAAAAATAAAAATAATGAATCATATCTATAAGCTACTTAGTAAATTTGAAGTATTCACAAAAACTTTGTTCAAATCTATAGGTTTTTAATTTCGAGAATTTCATTAACAAACTTATAATCAACAAATTCCCTATCTTAACTTTACCTAATTAAATTAGATTAAACGGAAATCAAATAAAACTCGCGCATAATCGACCATCGCCAAGTCCACGGCGTCAAAACGTACAGTACTGCCGAAATCGCGCAGTTTCGTGCAAGATCGATCGCGGCCAAGTTTCCAGCAACTAGAGATTCGACCTCGCAAGAAGGACGTCGTTCACTCTTCTGCGGCCACTAAGACAAGACCTAAGCAACTTGGCGGTGACGCTCTCTCGCAACTTGTTCATCTCGCTCGAGTCATCGTCTAGTCTTCTCTTCTCGTCATAGTGTGTAAACTCGGGCTGACTCCGGGAATTTGCTACACGTTTACCTGTAACGAGATGCTTCGGCGTTAATGCTGAATAAACGGTTTGTTTCTAGAAGCGCTAGCCGTGTTGGTCTCCGTGATAAGCAAATCGGCAGCTTTGGTAATCAGTTAGAAGATCGATCTTACCGCCAAGTGACTCAATTTCAACTTGAGAGATAAAAGTATCAATTTGAACATTTGCCATTTACATTTTTAATAGTAATGGAATAACTTTTAAAATAATTGAGGAAGAAGTAGTGAATAATACATTTTAAAACTAGATAGACAATTAATAATGAAACAGGAAGATTGAAAAACAAAAAACAACTTTAAAATTCAACACTGAACAAATATGGTCACCTAGTTAAAAACCGAGAATACCTTAAATAATAAAAATGTAACGATAATAAACCTGACGTTCCTTGTCGAACAAAAACTACGCATCTGTCAACATTAAAAAATTCACGATCTTGTCACATCTCCAAGACACGGTCTATATCCTCTTCCCCCTTCTTCACTCAGGACACCATACGAACGCAAAAAATCTTTCGTCTCGAAAGCACCTGAGACGTCGTACCGAAAACATCATCGTAACAACGTCGACCAAAACATCAGCCGTCTCGTAAACCAACCTATAAGAGAATACGTGCGTTCTGCTCTCACGTATCATCGGCGCACACGTCCCGAAATCGACGAGTATTCCTCCTCGCGCCGACAAATCCCCGTTTCACGCATAAAACCGTAAGAGAAACTTTCAAGGTCCGAGCGCTAGTGAAAATGACCGGCTTCGTGTATAAAACGAAAAAAGGCTGAGAAAGAGAAAGAGAAAATTGCGAAGAGCAAGAATATATTGATAGTAAGCTCAAAACTCCATTAAGGGAGAGGAGCTCGTCGACCTTTCTCTCCTCGTATAAATACGAAAATGCCGTCCCATTATTTACTGGTTAATTGGATTAATGAGTCTCGTTATTCGACAGAGCGAAAGAGGTGGCGCGAGCCGAGAAGAGAAAAGGTTAGCGAGGGGGATGCTGTTCCGCCTAGGCGGGAGAAAGAGAGAAAGGATTCTAGCGAATGTGGTAAGACCGTCGCGTGGACAAATACGCACCCCCTTGATTCTATACGATGGAAGGACACGACGTAGGAGGATAGTCCGGCGGGCTCGGAGGACAAGAGGGAGACTTTCCATTGAGTAAATCTTATACGCATGTGTGGGTGGACCAATGCTACGTTTGTTGGGTTATAGATGTGTCATGGACTCGACTAGAGTGAGTTAGAAACGGTTCGAATGTGAAAATGCTCATAGGTTTATAACAAATGGTTATTTAAATAAAAAAAATATTATGTTTTTGTAAAAACAGTATGAAAAAACTTCTAGATATCTATTCTAGATATCAATTTCATATCGTATGTAATTTTGTTTTTGAAAGTTGAAATTAACGAATGCCTGAGATATAAGCGAATTAAAAACCTTTGGCAGGAATTAAGATAGAAAAGAATAAAAAAAAAAAAAATAAACGTAAGAAGATCCGAAGACGAAGATCTCAATGATTATCCTAAGTAATTAAGCACAATTTAAGCATTCCCAATCAAGCCAAGAAAAAAAACAGACGTGCTACAAAAAAAATGCACAGAAGTACGAAACTCCTTTAGATGCGCGAAAAGCTCCACACAGACACACAGACACACAGACACACAGACACATATACACACTCACATTTATACATATAGACACCAACAAACGCGTGCAGTCCATTCAACGTTTCTTACTCTTGTCTCGAGCCATTGAGAGCTCGACGGAGAGAGCAGACGAAAAGACAGACGCTATTCCCGGTAGTCGACGACGCCGGGAGTCCGCTGAAAAAACCGTAGCTGCCGCGACCGCTCAAGGTGAGTCTCTTTCTCTCTTTCTCTTTCTCGAGCAATCGCAGAATAAGAAGAAGCTGCCGGCGAGCTGCCTTAAATCATGGACTATGACGAGACGCGAGGAACAACGTGTCAGCCCGATAATGGCAGCTAAAGTACATCTCGACTATATAAAGCCGCGAAAGGCTGCCACACGCGCCACACCCTTTTTAAGGAGACCCGCGGATCGTTTTTCACGACGAGATGCGCGCAGAGACACGCGCGACTGCCTACTGGGTGGCTTTTCCGAGGATGCGTTGCGCCGACGCGCACACCTGCGAGCCCAGATTCTTACTGTCTCCACGTTCGATGATGATGATGATGATGATGATGATGATGATGATGATGATGATGATGATGATGATGATGATGACGACAATGTGAAAAAAAAAAAGCGGTTATACCAAAGACTCGAAATGGATGTTTAATGCTACGATTACCCAATGGCTTTTAAGGCTGGTCTAGGGGATAGCTATAATCGTATGCGGCGACGTTTCTTTTTATTCTGGTCTTGTGTCGACGTTGAATTATTCAATTTACGCCAGGTGCGACTTGATTTTAAATCACGACTTTAAATATTATACGAAATTATCGGTTAAATTTGAGAAATTGCGGTGAAACTCAAGTGGCTTATAAGACGCTTAAGCGTGTAGCTCGATGAATTAGATACATTTTCCTGGCTTCTAAACTTTGCGTGTGTTTTTTATAATTTCGGTTATGCATAATTTTTAAAAGTAAAACAGTCTAGTGATTTTTTATGGTTATGTCAATTGATTAGCACAAAGAAGTGGAACTGGTTTTGTTATTTACTACTTGATTACTGTATAGCGAATTTTTTAATTTCCAGTTTTACTGGTCGGCAATTATCGAAGAAATGTTTCATTCAGATCGATTTCTGGAACAGTTTTACTGATGAGTTACTGGGTAGATAATGGAAAAAAGCTATTAAAATGTTTTTCAGTAGCCAATCAATTAAACAATTCTTTCTACTTCGCAATAAATATTTTTTTTTTTCTGTAAAATTCAAACGTAATTTTTTTTTTTTTTTTTGTTTTTTTTTGTTTTTTAAATTATACAGACAGATGTAGAAAAGTTTTTCTTGTTACAGTTGCAATCAATAACGTGAACTCAAGGTTTACAATGACGATTTTAAAAATCAAAGCTTTAGTGTTTATATATTTTGTACAAATTTCTCCAAGTTGATTTACGTAAACTACTTAAAATTCGTGCGGACTACATTGAAACTCGTCAAGTTGATTTTTACTATAATAAGATGCTTGTCCAAGCAACTTTATTTCTAAATACGACTTGCATTTTGACATCCGAATGTGGCATACGAAATAAGGATGAAAAATTAAAACAATCATTAAATAAAGTATAATTAATTATTTATCATACCAATATAAAATGTTGAGACTGTACAAACTAAAAAGAGCATTAAAAATCACCGAGGAAGAAGCAGAGAAGCGTGTCGATAAAGAACCACGGCAATTGAAATAATAGCTCAGTGCGAGAACGCGCGTGCCTGCCTTATAAGATCGTCATCGTGCAATAAATTTAAACACACGAAGAAAAAAAAATGAAAGGAAAAGAAAATCGAAAAGTCGCTAAAGAAAATCCGCGCTTACTGCCACTGCTATGGAAAAAGCGAGAAAGCCACGTGCATAAAAGTAATCGGTGAATAGATATGGAAGTTGAACGAACGCGACAACTTATGCGCCACGAGTACCTGTATAATCCTTTACCGGCTGTGCGTGTGGCTGCGAGTTTATCCCTCTCTCTCTTTCTCTCTCTCTCTCTCTCTCTCTCTCCCTCTACGACATTCTCAGCTTCCCCGAAGCCGAGTTTGCCATACGCCTCGTCCTCCTCTCGTCATAACACGTTCTCCCTCCATCTCTCTTCCTCTCTTTGATGGAAATGATTTCCTAGCTCGCGCTTGGCTAATATGGCCGCGCGCTCGCGTCGTGCGGCCGTTATAACCTTTTTTGCGCGAGCACCGCGGCCTACGATTGAAAGGAGGAGAAAGATATTATGAAGCGTTTCGTGATACTGACGCGAGATGACGAGCCCCGATGGCCGTTTTGCGAAACGTTATTATTTCCTGGAAGTTATCGGGTGACCTGTGCGCCGTGAATCTCTTACGACGGGAGGGGGGAGGACGTATATGGAATGCAGTATTTGTGTTTATACATGTATACATGCGTATAATATATATATATATATATATGAGAAAAAAAGCAAGAGGAAGGATGGTTATGACGGCCCATTTTGTTTTTTGATGATTAATTAACGTGAGGCTTTCGGGATTTTTAACTCGGCGAGTTTTTGCGCCGAGGAGTGTTAAAATTATAAGAAAGGCAGCGTAATGAAATAGCTGTTGTTTCGGGACAAACAAAGAGTTAATAGCGTTGCTACCAAGTTTGGCCGATTCTACAAGATATTTTAATTAAATTAATAAAATTTTATTGGGCAAGAAAATGTTACCAATCTTGAATTCGATTGATTGATTATGTTTCATTAAAATTCCTTCTTCTTTGGAGTATAATTTTAATTGTAGCTCAGATCAAATTAATATTCGTTTTTATTACCAAGTAGCGGTTTATTAACTAAATTATTTATAAAAATCGAATGATTAAAAATTAAACATTTTATATTATTTTTATTTTTCACGTTATTTATGAGGATAAAAATTTGACAATAAAATTTACGTAATTTGATATTTTAAAAAGTAAAAATTCAGTACATTGCATGTTACTCTTCAACATTAAATTAAAATATAAGCTTTTCTTGAATCAACAAATCTGCATCGTTGTCACAAATAAAAATCGTCAAATATCGTATCTCTCAAGACTACAAGACGAATGAATAATTAAATTTTGCAGAAACGCATTTATAATTCAGTCGCGAACTTCTGCAGCGCCTGCGTAGCTCAGCATATAAGAGAGCAAATTACAAAGGTTGTGAGTCGACAGAGAAGAGAGAAAGAGAGGTAGATGCGTACCTCATCGCTCGAGCTTCGTCTCGGGGCTTCTCACTTGTACGTTTTCATTGGTAAATTGATGAACGGATTTGCCGGCAAATGCGCGCGAAATACTTTCGAGCGCGAGTGAATTTTCTCTCTTCCTCTCTCCTTCTCTACGTTACTCTCCAACCCTCATCGCCCTCATAAAATACAACCATTCACGTTTATACGGACACACACGTATACAGACGGTATACGTATACACGCGTATAACACGACTATACGCAGAACTAAGAGCTCGGCTTCTGCTCGGCGCGTCTCGCAGTAATAATTAATTGTCCCTGGTCGAGCGACGCCAAGCTCGGCGTGGCATTATTTCAATTCAATTATTCAAGTAGCCCCGTATTATCCGAGCAATAAATCAGATTCTCGCGAGACTACCGCGTGCCCCGTGAGAGTAAAAGAGAGAAAGACGAAGAATGCCGAAACCCGTTCAACCTAAAAACGGACAAAGACGCTCGCGACTTTGCTAGAATCTACGAACGAACGAACAGGAGACGGACTGAATCAAAGAATGAGAGAGAGAGAGAGAGAGAGAGAGAGAGAACGAACTTTACGTCAAGCGGGGACTTTTGGAAGTCAAAACGCGCGGCACCATTAATCAGAGCCCCGAGCATTCCATTATTATATCGAATAAAATTAATGAGATACACAGAAATACACTCGATTTCTGCGTAAGCGCCGGCGCCAGCAGTTAGTCGCTAGTATTCGAAGAGAGAGAAGGGAAAACGAGGCCCCCTTCGAGTCTCGCCTTTCTATTTACGCGGGCGCGCGTATACACGCGTGTAGAGGCATTGAGCGCCGGCGATTTATGCGTGAATTATGTGGGCGCGCGCGCGTGTATTCCCTCGCATATCGCTCTCGCGGGTTCGTATTGCCGCGGATCGAGTGATCGATGCGCCTTTCGACGCCCGATATATTTCACCCTTTATTTTTCGCCGAATTTAAAGCTCTCCACGAGAGCGCTTGCAGTGTGTAACCCCAGCGTAGAGCGTGAAAACCAGAAGCGAAACGTGTAGTTCAGCTGGTCAATGACTGGTTGCAGCAGCCGGGCATTTTTATGTATGCAAGCGAGCTCCGCTATACGTCGCGGGACATTGTTATGGGAAATATATCAAAGATAATTTACGCCCGCGTGCTTTTATTGTTCGGAATGCACGTGAAGCGAGGAAGGAAAATGGCACGTTAAAAAGTATCGAGATATCGCGTGTAAAGTTTGTGCGTTGAGTGTGTGTTTCGGCTGTAATGAAAGTTGACCGAACGCGCGATATTATTCGTGATTGTAGATTGTTATTTTAGAATGAAAAATATGAACAATTTAGCATAATATACGTCAGCTGTTTTGTTAGGCGTGATTAACGCTTCCGTTTATTTTTAATTTATTCTTAAACGTACCAGAACGTGACGAAATTATTATTCGAATTCTATTGTTACAATGATTGCATTCAACTATGTAATAAACAAATAATAATGAGTTCATTTAAATTACAATACGTGTTATAACTGAAATACTATTAAATTTTTATATCTTTTTATAAATAAATTGATAATAATGGATACCTACGTACATCAAACGACATGATAATTATATTGTAAGAATTTGCTTTAACAATAACGTTGTTTAATCGTAACATATAATTTTTCGATCGCATATAAACTACGATATTATCAGTTCCCCCAAAAAGCCGACATTATATCAATACTCTTGACAAAGAACATTCGTAATACTTCGTAATTAAATCAGAATTCTCAGCCTCCCTCTGAAAGGAAAGAGAGAAAAAAAAAGCAAGAAAGAGCAAGTAGAAAAAGACTTTACGAAGCACACCAGCAGCAAGTGAGCAGAATAAAAAGGAAATCTTTCGCCGAGCCGTAGGTATACCTTCGTCATAGCACGTGACCGCTATTCCAAATCGTCCTCAGCTCGGCTTTTTCTCTCACGCGAGCGAGAAGAGGCGCGAAAGAATAAAGAGAGCAAATGACGCGCGGAGGACGGCCGATAAAGGAAAGAAAACCTTAAGCGGCGAGAAAGGAAGTGGAAAAGCGAGAGAAGGAGAGGAAGAGGTTAGAGACGGTCCACGTGAGTGAGAAAAAGAGCGACGACGGCAGCCTTGGGGGTGGTAAAGATGGCGGCAGTGCGGCCACCGAAGAGAACGAGAGAGAAGGTGCCCGCGCGTCGGTTATGATAAGGCGATGCTTTAATGACAGCGAGTCGCCATGGCAACCGGGCGAGCGCGGGACTCGGAGTAGAGGGGCGGCGGCGGCGGCGGCGTCGGTCAGCCCGAGGGTGGAGAAGCGAGAGGGGAAATGAGAGAAGCAACGCTGGCCAAGGGACGAGAACGCGAGCGAAAGAGAAAGAGAGAGCGTCTGCGGAGGGCATCGAACGCGTACCCGCGCTGCCGCCGCCATACTACCGCTGGACACGGGCCGAGCGCGCTGCTTCTCTCAGGGATGAATTCCTCTGTGCTCGTGAGCGAGCGACCGGACGAAGGCTTTTACTCCCTTCTCCTACCTTCTCGCTTTATCTCTCTCTCTCTCTCTCTCACTAGCGCGCGCTTTCTCCTCCGTTCCGACGGTCCACCCACTCGCGAGTGCGAGGGAGAGATATCGAAGCGAGAAGCAACGCGAGAGGGATGAAAGTATATACGGCCAAACGCCGACGTATACTGGACACTCATATGTGTTGACGGAGGTTTACAACAATGGCAGGTCATCTCTTTCTCTGTTCCAGCTATACATAAACGCGATGACGCGTCTGTTCGCGTTTATGAGATTAAAATGTGTGCGCGGCGTTTTATGGGAGTTTACCTTTTTCGAGATGTTTTTTGTTTTACGGGCGGTGATATAAAAACTATATAACGAGTCGTATATGCTAGCGCTTGTAAGGGAGCGAGAGAACTATTACGCGCGCGCCAAAGTATATATGTGTACTCGTATATACATGTACCCTTTTTTATTGCTTCCGGTGTTTTCCTTTGCTCCGGATATATTTCAGAATTGGATGGGAGAAATTTGTTATTTATGTAATCTTTCTTCATTTAACTTTATAGGATTTCCGTTATTTCTTTTTTATTTAATTTATCATATTGCCTTAAACATTCATTTTACTCTTTTGTATCGATTAAACAGTTGATTTTACTTCTATTACAAATATTAGATTTATCCGACGATAGGAAGCTATTATTTTTTTAACGATGTATATCGTCTTTTTATTTTTTTAATTACATACATTGTATTTTAAATAAAATATTTTCGATATTCAGATAATTTTCTCAAAATAATAAGATTTGTTAAGATAACTATTATAAAGCTTCTTATATAGCCCAATATTTATTTGAATAGTTTCAAATGCGTTTATTTTTATTGTTACTAAATTATTGATACTATTCGTATAGCATCGACTTCCAGTTCTTTTTAATTTCAGTTAATATGGAATCACGAGCAAAAGTAAATCGCAAAAATGATACCGCGATCGAATATCGTAAAGATATATGTCACTCCCGCCATCTCTGGGCGAGAATAAGCGTCAACTATTTATACGAACGCCCAGTTGCTCTGATTCAGGCGCAATTGTTTTAGTAGAATATATCAAGCAATGCGTAGACAAGAGAAGTATTTTTTTTTTTTTATTATAAAAAGTATTGAGCATTCTAAAGCGACATTTTCATGGCATTATAAACATAAAAATTTATTATTTTAACCATTTCGGAGGCACATTTTTAAAAAAAAACATGTCACCAATGTCAAAGTGGTTCTTAAGTTTTTTGGGTTTGATGATTACAAATTTGAAGTCATTCATTAAAAAGTCTACATATTTTTATTGCTGATTGTTTATAATTAATTATATACAGTGCTATTCTACGTGTTGAGCAGGGAAACTTGTGCGCTAAGCATCCAGTGTTCCATTAGAAAATATTAGAGCGACTAGAGCTTAAAATCATCATGCTATAAAGAAAAGACTGAAAAAAATAGGGTGCCACTATAGTGATTTCTCAAAGGGTTAAAGAATATCTTGCTAAAGTCGTGCACTCTCTGACGTTTTATTTTTCCAAACTTTATTCATCTTTTCAGTTGAAATAAAAAATTAAAGAACAAATTTATTATTACATGACATGGCAGAGATATTTATTATTTTTAAAATTCACGAATTTTCAAAAATAAAAAAATTTTTAAAAAAATGTATCTTGATTGGTATATAATCGATTTTGAAATTCAGTAAAATAAATAAAATTCTTCAAAATAAGAAGCAAAAATAAACGGTCTGACGGTACCAAGAAAATGACGGCATTATTCAAGGCGCGTTTGAAACAACACGGGCGTAAAGCTTCAACGGCGAGCGGCAATCTCCTTTCGAGTGTGCGAATGTCTTGCTCGGGCGGAAAAGCGCTAGCCCACCGACCCTGTTGGTATAACCACGGCCGGAAAAGAACTCACCGAAGAAGAAGAAGAAGGCTACGGCTATGGGGAAAGAAAAAGGGAGGCGACGCCGGCCGAGCAACACACAATCCAAGTCGATAAATAAAGGATTGGGGCTGCTTCTGCTTCTACCACTGCTCCTCGGTCAATATTGATTTTTAAATTGACCGCCGAGCGAATCCGCGAACTCCCACGTTCAGCCCTGCGAACCGCCTTTCTCTTTCTCTCTCCCTCTTCCACTATCTTTACTGCGAAAGAGAGATCAAGCTAAGTGTGCGGACAAAGAGGGAGGAAGAGGGACGGAGAGGGAAATTCAAGCCACAGAGAGAAGAGCAAAACAGGGTAGAATAGTTCTCTATGTACCAGTATGCGGGGACGCTAGCCAGGTACATACATGGAATTTGATTATAAATAAATGCGAGGCGAAGGGAGAGCGAGAGATAGAGAGTGAGAAGCAAGAGCGCATACACATACGCATTGTCTATATCCTCTACAACCAAGAGCAAGAGAGAAAGAGAGAGAGAGAGAGAGAGAGAGAGAGAGAGAGAGAGAGATAGTCCACTCCGTTGCATTCATAATGCAGAGAAGCTCGTCAGTGCTAATGCGCGACCGCTACGCGAGGCACACATGTGTGGATATGTGTGCATGTGAGAGAGAGAGGTAGAGAAAGAGAGAGAGAGAGAGAGAGATATGCACGAAGGTTTGTGTTTACGTACCCGTAAACATCCCCTGTGTTCCCGGGGATACTTGAAGCGGCGGCTGGTCGCCACCGCCGCGGGATTGTCTACCGTGCCGGAATCGCGCGAGTGCACACATAGATACGCGCGCGCGCTCAGAGTCCGAACTTGTGTGCACGGGCATTTCCATCCATCCCCTTGTGCGCGTCCTCTCGTCCTGCACTCGCTGTATTCCTCGCTCTGCATCGGCGCGCATACACACGCACACGTGTATATATATTATGCTCGTGTTCTCTCTGCTTTTGCACTTCTCTACAAACACATACATGTGTGAGTGTATAGCTGCTGGTACGTCGAGTTCTTCGGAAAGCTACGGATGCATTCTCGTTGTCGATGGAACCGCTGAATCACTCTCTCTCTTTCTCTCTCTCTCTCTCTCTTTCTCTCTTGCTCCATTTTCAAAAATGTTTTACTTTTTACACCTTTTTTGGTTTTAAGTTTTCATACGACTGCGAGACTCACATCTCGATTGAGCTCGACTTTGTATAAATCTCGCGTGATTTAACGATGCTTACTTTTTATTTTTATTCTCTTATTTGAATATATTCTAAATGAAACGAATTTAGAATTATTATTTCACTAGTAAATATATTAAATATTTGTAAATATTACGGTCTACGAAAAAGAAATGTGAAGTTAACATTTTTTACGCACAATTGTGTAATAAACCTCAATTAAAAAATAAAATTTACCATAAATTTCGTATATTAGCTAATAAAATATCTTATTTATACGTAATGAAATTCCTTACAAAGTCATTTTCTTTCTATTTTATAAATTTATCCATTGAATGCCATAAAATCGGCAATCAAAGAATCGCAAGTTTAACGATTTTTCTCAAATATCCTGATTCAAGCGCCAGCGGTATAGTCCTCGACGAAGCTTCGAAATGCAATAAAACGTCCAAAACTGCCCTTCTATATAAAAATCCCTCGAAGAAGACTCCGCTGTGCGGCCATTTTTATCCTTCCTTCTTCTTCGCCTCCTCTCGCTTCCTTTCTATCCTCCAATCGCCATAACATCCCTCGAACGCGGAACATCACGTACATCGCTCGCTTTTCCACTACCCAAGGGTGCGTCGGCGATATTCTCGTATACACGTACGCGCGCGTACACATATCTATACACGTACACGAGAGCGCGAGTCGCTCGCGTGAAAGCAAACTTTAGCAAAGCGCCTCAGCACAATCGCCATTCGCCGACGAGTCATCTCTTTCCCTTCTTCTTCATCTCCTTCGCTTCTACTTTTTTTTTCATCCGGCGATATCATTTTTCTTGATCGTTTGCTCGCGGGAGGAAGGAAAAAGGAAGACACGTCGCGCGCAGTGGGGTTCCTCCCTTCTTCGACTCTTTATATGCCTGCTGCTGACTCTCGCAGCTTCCTCGCTCTCTTATTTCTCTCTCACTCTCTTTTGGAGGGAGAGAGTCTACCGTTTCGAAGGCAAGTCTCGACTTTATCCATCTCTCTCTTTTTTCGAAACGCTCTGATGGTTGGCTGGCTAGTCGGCAAAAGAAACGATGGCAAGAACCGTAGCCCGCTATTATGGACAATCAATCCAAAATATTGACTGCCCGCGGAGGAAAAGAACGAAGGAAAGATACGGAAAAAGAGAGCGAGAGCCTTGTGTGGGCTTCCTTTTCGCTTTTTATAGCTAGGATTACGCGACTCGGATTCGTACGCGCTGCTGCTTCTCGAATTTCTTGAGGGATGACGGAAGAGGATGAAATCGTTTCGTTTTTTTTATTGTATTCTGATCGTGTAAGCGTATTCGTCGTAAATGTTTTTATTTTTTAGTTCCCCCAAGAAATAAGCGTATAATAGTGACGATAAATTTTATTACAAGCTCCAAATGATAAATAAAAGTTTTTATCAGTAAACAGGTGTAACACCAATAATAAATAAATATCAAAAAAAGAATTAAAAATCAGTAAATAGATATAACAACTTTAGGTGTGTCAAAAGAAAAAGTTATATTTTAATATATGTATCATCTTATTCGTATAAATATAAAGAGAATAAATAGACTGCTTTCAATCTTATTTATCAAAAATTTGAAACCTTTTCTCATATCCAACAAATCTCTACATTTATTATTATAACCGTTCCTGCAGTAATAAAATTCTCATTGACGATGAAAACCTGTCAACTCAAACTTTCATTTCAACCATAACCTACGTAAACCACTTCACACGTCAACCTATCATCGCGTTGACCAAAGAAGTACACATACCCGTAACTTACAAAGGATCGACGCGTGTTATTATTTACCGAAGCAGGGCAACCCTTTTCCCGCGGCGCTTTTGACGCGCACCGAACAAATATTATACAGCGAGTCGTATCTCGTTTATATAATGCTAACATGCGCTAGCGTTATTCGCGAATCTATATCGATTTATGTGCGCCCGCGCACTCTTTTCCCCTCGGACTAATGCAATATAACGGGACCGACTCTAATTTGCGCATCATCGTCGGCGCGAGTGCGATATTTGCGTCGATTCTGTACGATGGAGAGAACCCCAGTACGACATTCTTGCAAATGAGTTGCGCGTTAAACATGCGAACGATCGATTCGTCATACGTGTACATTTATATATTTACTTTGAATGATGATGGCGAGATTATCGAAATGATTTTCATGTTAAACAGACTTTAATTTATGATTTGATTCTGACTTGTAATTATTACATTTTCACGATATACTAAAATATATCTTATAAATATATCGATGATAAAAAGTTATATTCAAGTTTTAAATTATTATATTTATAAATAATTCGTAGCATTGTTAAATGTACAATAATAATTAAATATCTCATTGAATGAACTTTAGAAGTTATTTCACGCTAATAAAAATCTCAATCATCATTGCGAATTGGTGTGCAACACAGCATATATGGTACAAAACTGCTAATAAGAAAAAAAATTACGCGTTCGATCTTTTTCTCTTTTAACGCGATGTCGGAAACAACGGCGACGCAAAATCGCGAAACCAAAAGCTTAACTCTTCCATCCCTCGAATCATTCATTCGCTCGTATCAAGTGGTACAATGTCGCGGGTGCATAACTCTTCTCTCCTCTTTTGCTTTTCATTATTCTCCAAATCCCCGTAACTCGCCACAAAGAACCAGCTTTCCTACTTACATTCCCTTCTTCACTATTCCTCCTTTTTCAAGGTGAAGATGTGTGAATATATTACCGAATTTTATTTTTAAATAAACAAATATTGAAAATTTAATCATGTAATTATTTTACTTTTGATACGATAAATCTCAAAGCAACGCGTTTCAATGAAATTTGAAAATTTATACGTGCGCGTATGCGCTTAAACATGCTACAACCCAAGGTACATAACAGTTTTGTACACCCCCGCAGTATAACTGACGCGAGCATGAGAGCATACAGCAGCGGCGCGTGGCACCTCCTCTATTCCGCGTACGCAGCAGGTCTCTCCCGCTCCTGGCGCGAGCTCGCTCGCGCCAGCTTTGTTTCTATAATACTGTTTATATTGGAACGCGGAGCATTGATCTGTTTGCGCGCGGCACAGCAGAGTTTCTACCCTGCTCTCTCTCTCTCTCTCTCTTTCTCTCTCTTTCTCTCTTCATTCATCCATCTCTCTCGATGCCACGTATACACACACTATCGCAGTGGCTGGTTCGTTCCGCCACCTCCTCCTCCTCTTCCCCGTGGCGAGCAAGCACAAGCCAGTCAGCCATTCACCCACTCACACTCCTGTGTCGAAGATGGACATATTGGGTTCGAAGTACCGTTCGAGAGAGATAGAGAGAGAGACAGTGTTTCACAGTTTCAGCGTTTCATGATTTCCATGTTCCACGGCTTCATGCGGAAACCCAGCTAGGCTAGCGCACAAAACAGGGAGTAAGAGAGATAGAGAGAGAAAAAGGAAGAGAGTGAGATAGATAGAGAAAGAAAGAGAGAGAGAGAGAGAGAGAGAGAGAGAGAGAGAGAGAGAGAGAGAGAGAGAGAGAGAGGAAGAAAGAGAAAGAGAGTAAGAGAGAGAAAGAGAGGGAGAGAAAGAGTGAGAGGTTGTACTCGCGCTTCGCCGATATATATACGGTCAGAAACGCCCATTCGCCGGCTATATATCAGCTGTTGTGTGCGAGCGCGAGCGATGCCGCTACTACTGCCACCCTGGAAAGTGATTTAATATCGCTATTCGGATAGCTACTGCTACTACCGCTACTCCTATCCAGCGCTCCGTCGCGTTTTCTAGCATGCTATGTGCAATACATGTGTGTATATGTACACACACACACGCACACACACACACACACACACACACACACACACATGCTTCTGTCGCTTCAGAGCGAATGACGCTTGAAGCTTTCCCAATATCGAAAATTCAGTAACTTTGCCAATATATTTTTCCGCTGTGCTTTAATTTTCTATATTATTTTATTTTCCTTAAATGTTTCGTTTGCTTAAAGACTATAAATATTATAGCAAAGATTTTAAAAAACTTAAAAAATTAGAAATATATAAAAATAAATATTATAAACATCGAAAAAAAATAGTTTAAAAGTATTTAATTTATTTTGAATCATTTTTAACAGCAAAACGTCGATCAAACTACTAAATTAAAGAAAAAGAAAATCACACAACATCCTATTTACACTTTATAATCTTCGACCCTCAACGCTTCTAGTAAAACATCTTAAAAAGAAACGAATTCTCCAAAAAAGCAAACCACCCTACAACCATATCTAGTCTACCCTAAACAATTATCCACTTTCCCAAATAAAATAAAAGAAAAAAAAAGGAAACAAGTGAAATAAGTGTCTATCAGAACAACAGTACACGCATTAATTTATGAAATACAGCGTGATAAAAAAAAAAAAAACGAGAAGAGAAAAAAACACCGGCATTCTCCTTCTGGACATCGGAAGCCAAGTAGAGACGTGGACATACACATATACACACATACGCATAATACGTGTACAAACGAGCGTTCGAAAGGGCCGAGTTGCCCCGTCTCGCTCACGCAGTCAGCTCGGTGTGAAATTAGCGCAGATGTCGCGGTGACGGCTTTTCTGTTCATTTTCCAGGAGATTGGATCGGGAAAGGGAGGGAAACGATGCGCGAGCGCATAGACACAGGGAGAGAGACAGTAGATTTTAGTCCGATGTACTGTACCCGAGCGACTGACGGATTTTCAGATCTCCGCATTAAACACTTGGCTCTTTGTCTCTCGCTCTCTCTCTCTCTCTCTCTCTCTCACGGTCTTTCTCTTTCCATCTCTCATTCTCTTTTGCTTCGCTATTAATTCGATTCGTCATCCGAAAAGTGATACCTTCTCTCCCCCCCAACAACAACTAGGTGGTGGAGGACGACGTCGTCGACGATGAGCATCCGCAACGAAGCCGTTTCTTTTGCACCCTCGTTTTCACACTTAAATTGCGCTCTGAGCTGGTATGCTCGACTGGAGTGTATATTTTTCGATTTCTTCCTATTGTTGTTGATTCAAACGGTTTATGAAAGAAAAAGCTGGTTCCTTTCATATTTATTTATTAAGCTCTTGTTAAAATGAGTATTCATTCTTAACCAAGCTAAACATTTCAAAAATAAAATTTTTCCAAAGTAATATACAGCGGTTCATTAATTTTATTAAAATTGAAACGTTAAATAGAGAATATTTAACGTTTAAAAACTCATTAGGAAATATTAATCACTTATGTATTATCACAAGAAAAAAAATTTAATTTCAAAATTGAAATTTATATCCTATTAAAATAATAACTCGAAATAACTTTTATAATTTATTAAAAAAGTTGAGCGTTTGTTTTATTTAGCATCGTCTTAGCGTTTCCGTTCATGACCCGGCCAACTCAATAAACCAACGAAAACTCTGGGATCGTCCATTATTTGGAAATAAAGTTTGTGAAGAGCCTTCTCTCTCTCTCCCTCTCTTTCTCTCTCTCTCTCTCTCTCTCTCTCTATCTCCTTTTCTCTCACTATATAGCTCGTTCTTTCGCGCAAAAAGAAGTCAGCGGCGCACACGAAGCGAGCACGAAGCGATGATATGGATTTCAGCATGGAAGAACGTGCAGCAGCAGCAGTAACCGGTCTCTTCTCGACTTATACCGCTACCATGTATACATAGAGAATATATATATATATATATATATATATATATATATATATATATATACACGGCGAGTAGGGATTTTTCATTAGAACCCGGGGGCTGGCGAGCGGCAACGAAGATCCGGAGAACGAGAGAGAAAAAAAGAAAGCGAAAAAGAGAGTCGAAGTTTCCGGGGCTCTGATAAAGGATTAATAGAAGTTATAAAGTAGAAGCTTCGCGGAGTAGGAGGCAGAAGTAGAAGAGGTGGAGGAACATTACGTGACCTGACTCCGATCGCAGGCCTTTCTTCAGGTTATATTGCAGGTTGTGCCGTCGTTTCTCATCCAGCCTCCCCCGCCTATCCACCAGCTCCACCGCTTCCCCCGTTCGAGAACGGCTCATGCGCACCCTATCTGACCAATCGAACACCCAACTCCATCTCTCTCTCTCTCTCTCTCTTTCTATACATATACGAGAGACTTGACCGACCAGCCTTCCCTGACTCATACCCCGGTGCTACCTTCTCCTCTATCGTTCGTCTCTTACCTCTCTCTCTCTCTCTCTCTCTCTCTCTCTCTCTCTCTCTCTCTCTTCCTCCTCTTCCATCTTCTCCGACACCCTCCGTCGCCCACTCTCCTCCCTACGTATGTACTTTGTACCGTCGCGGAGGGGAAAAAACAGCGGAGGAAATTCCAAGCTCGTATACCGCCGAGCTTAACGAGTAAAAATGTTATTAGATCCTAAGGTATAATCTTTGCTTGAGTAATTGGGGGATAAGAGAAATTTGTGTGGAATTATACGCTCAATTATTTTTTATTAGAAAAGCCGCCTTGAATTTGTCCATCAAGCTTATTATCAAACTATTGGAAATAAACTGTTTTCAAAGATAAACATTGATTTCGACAATCTGATCATGAAATTTCACTTTATACAGAATGAGTACATATTTATTTTTTTTATAAGAAAAATGAAATAAAATTTATTTGTTAAGACGCTCAAATTTTGATTGATTAACCAATCTAAATTTTCCTATTTATTTTTTCTGCTTTTTGAAAATAATGTTCGCGAAGAATAATAAAATTTGAAGTTTGCAGTAGCTTTCATTGTAAATTAAATTGTCGTGTAATTTCAAGTTTATTTTTGAAGTTAAATGAAACGATTAATGTGAAAACGATTGCATCTGACGCTAACGTTCACAAAAAATGTTAAAAAAATTATTTTTCGATTCTATGCATTTTAAAGATGCAAATTGCAATATTCATTATTTAATAATCATAGAATTCAAAAGGAAAAAAAATAGAAAAGAAAATTTATTTAAAAAAAAAATCATCGATGTTCAAAATTAATCGACAATTAAATGCGTGATTTTTCAAAGCATTTAATTTCAGTAAAAATAACGGCGCCTGGTCGTTTCCAGCGGCAGGCAATTTTCCGAGAGAGGGCAATAAAAAGCTTTGAAAACTCATCTCTTTGGGAGTGCGTCATGGTATATCCAAACTAGCACCTTTTAAGCCGCGGCGAAGCGAAAAAGCAAGCGATAAATAAGCGGTAACGAATTGTACTTACTTTTTCGCCGAGTTAGCGAAACTTTGAATTTGCCGCATCGCGCGCTCACGCCCGCCACGTGGACTGAGTCAGTAATACGAGAAAGAACAAGAAGAACCAGACGGTAAGAGAGAAAGAGAGAGAAAAAGAGAGGGAGAAATATTCAATGCGAGAGAGGAAAAACGGAGATAGAAAGAGGGAAGGTGGAAAGCGGAGAGCTGCCGTCGAGGATTAGCCAAGCAGAATGTGTAATCAGCCGGGATTGCATTAGTACAGCTAATTAGCCGGGCACAATGCTCTGATAATATTATAGCGACCTTCGCGCTCTTGTGCTCTTTCTCCCTTCGACTCGATTTTCCTTGGAACCAAGAGAAATAGAGAGAAAGGAAGAAAGGGAGGGAGAGAGAAATAAAACGCTGGAGTAAAAGGCGCGGAAAAAGACAATGCCAAAGAAGAAGACGAAGAAGAATAAGAAAGCCGTGGGCCAGAAAACTCAGAAGAAAATTTTCGCGCTACGAAAAGGAGGTTGCTCGAACGGACAGAAAGTTGAAACGAGCGAGAGCTGAATCGGCGGGCTGCTCAGTTATTCATGTCGCACTTGGATGAGCCCCGCGAGCGAACTGCTACGATGGCAGTCGTCGTTTCTTGCGCGCACGAACTAAACAGCTCGCGCGAATCGAAAGGAGTCTCACTCGAAGAACCTGCTAAATCCGCTTTCTATTCATTCTTAGGAGCTAGAGGCGGGAGTTACGTTGTCTTTTCGCGCAAATTTGTTCCTTAAACGATGAAATTATGGAAACTTTGAGCCTGACTACGCGCTCAGAATTTAAAATACGCTCATCTCGAGGTTCCACTCTCTTATTGTAAGATTTACAGTGTCTATGTATGTGTGCGTGGGCAAGCATGTCTATCTCTTTCTTTCGGGCTTCTCTTAATTATAATGCAATTAATAGTCTAGCTAGTTCAATAGAAGTACTGAGTTTTGGAGACCTGGCGTTGAATTTTCGAAAACCGTGGGTTGAGCTTGTTATTTGTTTCTTTGTTTTAGACAAAGTCTAGCTAAACAAAGCTCTTTCTCAATAATGCGAAACATATCCAATTGTGAGCAGCCATTATTTCAAAATTATAAAGTAAAATGAACGAATAGACAAAAATTTTAAAAAATATCGAATATTCATCGATATATTTTTATTAAATACAATCAAACATTCAATTCAATATTTATTTTCAATGAAAAGCGATTTCTTAAATAAACATATTGGAAAACAATTTATCATGAAACAAAATACAGACATCATTCTTTTGAAAAATTTATCACGACCGTTTGCCATCTATCGTATTTCCGTGCTCAAATTTCACACACGTCATTGTCACCAAACAAAATAGCCTTGTGACGGTGTCAATGACTAACGAAAAATTGTCAACCCATAGAAACACACGTACAAAACATACATGTATATCTTCCCCTGAAAAAATTTTCAAAATTCATTTATCCAACTTGCAAAGATACGCGAGAACAAGGGTAATGGTCTCCTTCTCTATACTCTCCCTCAAATAATACTAACATCTCGTCGCGACGAATCGATTCGTTTCGCAGTTCGGGGCAACTAGCCGGTGTACATCTCTCGCGCAGCTCGTAACGCAGGCTATGAACATATATACGCACCCACACGCACACGCGCACACGCGCACACGCACACACATACATACATATACTATATATCATCGATCGTGTATCATCTTTCGTCGCGATGTAGGACGAAACGAGCGCGTGTTTGCACCCGGGTGCAGCAGCGCTCTCGAATATCTCTCGTCAGGCTTCCATATTAAAAGCGTCTAAGAGTACCCCAACGGAATAAACGCGGCCGAACTCGAAAGAGAGAGCGAGAGATTCGACACCCTATCCTACCCTAGTACAGCGCCGATGCAGAAAAGGGAGGCAGGGGGAACAATTTATCTATATTATACCCTCGGTTGGGTATTCGACCGTCTCTCTTCGTAATACATATACAGCGCGGCAGCGCGCGTACGTGTTTTGACAGGAACAGCATTATTAAATGCCCCGGATATCTGATCCACGCGACACCCTTAATCTACATATTATACGCTCGGTGCACGCTGCTATTGCAGTAGACTCGACTCTGTGAATCGTCGTCCCTCGAGAGCGCGATTAAGGCGATGAACGCGAAATCGACGACACGAGGGACCGAAAGACTTGGGTACTGCCGAGAGTTTTTTTAAGTAATTTAGGCTACGTTCTCACTTTTTAAGCTTTCCCACTTTTTTTTTCTCTTCTTTTATTAATAGTGCGAGTACGAAGAAAACTGACGAGGTGTCGATTTCTTTTCAGGAGATTCTATCATTAAAGAATTAAATTTGAAATTTCGTTGAAACTTTGTACATTAATAAATATTACCATTTTGATAACTCAGTTAAATTTTTAGAATCGTTCAGAACATAGGAAACGAGTAATTAATGTTTTCATTTTTGAAAATTTAACATGGAGTCTTATGGAAAATAGCATTTTCGTCACTTTATTCAAGTCATGTGAAATAATTAAAATTGAGTTTTTTTTTCAAAATTTTTATAAAAAAAGCTATATGTTCAATTGAAAATAATCAATTTTAAAAATATTGATTGGGCATCTATGAGCTGAGCAATAAATTAACGAGTAAAGGAATTTATTGCTTTTTCTCTATAAATTATTTTGTACGTTTCGCAATATTGTACTTCCTCTCTCTCTATGTTTCTAATTCTCGTCTGCTCAATGATTGTATGTACGTTATGCGCATCATTTCTAATACCGTACACAATTTTAACGTTTTTTCCAATTTTTCGTTGTTGTAAATTTTTTTTATACACCTCTTCTGTCATCCTTTTTCCTTTCCAAAAAAACTTTTTATTGGTGTCAATCATTTTTCTTTTTTATTTTAAAACGTCACAATTAAGCTTACAGTTATGTGTATATACTTCTATAGAATTTAAAATAAATAGCTGTGTATAGCGTGATGTTGCCAAATCTACAAATATACCATATATGAGTTTATGACGCGTAATAGCCTACACTACATTAATTAGTTATGTACTGAGAGAACCTCCTTAAGTTTATGGCATTGAGAAATTTAATCACAAAAAATGAACTTTTTTTGTATAAGTTATTGTCATGAAATAAGGTTTTAAAAATCATATATGTAGATATATACATGTAATAATAATATAATAAATATATATATATAATCATAAATTTTTTTTGGTGGATAGAACAATACTAAAACAGAGCGGAACCAGCTGAGCAAAGGCGTGTTGAACAATAGAAATATCTCGAAAACTATACAATGACGGTATAAAGCGTTTATGAAAGAGGAATTGACGATACGACTGTCAATAACGTCTTGTCGATCGAACGAGGAACACGTTCTTCGAAATCTTTGTTCGTTAGAAATCTTTGTTTTATTTATGAAGATAAAATACAATTAATTATGTTTTATATTGTTTATATACTCGTTAAAAATCATCTGTTTTCTATCAAGCGTTAAAATTTTATAAATCTATTATATTTACGAAAATGTTTATACATACCACGATGATATTTAGAAAAAATTTTTTTCTTATTCAAACCGTTTTTTTACGAGCTCGCTTTTGTTTCAAATATTTGGATTGGAACTAGTTTGATAAAGATTATTCAACTATGTCATATTAATATCTTTTTTTCTATTAAAACCCTATTGTTCATCACAAAATTTTAAAAGCCTGATTTTAAGTAAAAAAACTAAAAAAGACTGGAATAGACTGTCTATTCCAAAAATTAAGAGTAAGACATGTTTTGTTTACGTTTTTATGTTTAATTTTGTTTTTATTTTTTTATGTTTTTTATGTTTAATATTCAAAAAAAGAATAATTTTTGTTTCGCTATTTTATAACTAAGAGATTATACATAAAAAGTTGATTGTAAATAGCCATTTTATTACATGTCTAATAAATTTTCATATCATCACGCCTCATACTCTTGCTCAACTTATCTCACCAATGAGGTAGATTGAGCATTTCTGACCTTTTCAACTTAAATGGCTGTAGCTTTTAAGCCAGATTTTCAAAAAATAAGTTTCTTCCGACACTATTAAAAATAAATAAAATATTTACCTATTAGAATACGTATCAAGAAATTTTGTCTTATTATTTAGGATCTATGGCCGATACAGAAAATAGTTGTTCAGTTGGCCCCGCTCTACATTATATATTAGTATATAAAATTATTTAGTAATAAAAGGTACTCACTCAAATATTGCTGCTTGTTGTTGAAGATAATCAATCACTATTTCCAAAACTTAACACTTTTGGCACTGTTATCACTATTTTAAATATTAAATAGACTATTAAAACTATTATAAATATATCACACACTATTATCACTATTTTAAAAAAACTATTAAAACTTTTTTAAAAATACTATGAAAACTGTTTTAAATATTAAACACATAATTAAGATTATTTCACACACATACTACTATTACTATTTTAAAGAAACTATTAAAACTTTTCTAAAAAGACTATGAAAACTATTTTAAATATTAAACACACTGTTTTATTTCTGAAAAAAAAAATATATATAGATATATATTAATATGTATAACAAAATTTAAATTATTACTGTCAATACAAAATTATTATTTTGGTAAAAGTAAAAATTAATGTTTAATTAATACATTTTTATAAGTTACTTCTACTACACCATTAAATCGACTTACAGTCCGCTCCCTGAGTAATTCGCACCTTACCCAGGCTAAGGTACCCCCACTACTTGATTGCAAGCTTTGACTGCGCGGGTTTGTTTTAATATGTTTTGACAGGAGGAATTTCGTTTCGCGCTTTGTAAGTAATTCACCCGCGTGCTTCTACTTTTAACTATATTCAGAAGTACAATGATCATACAAAATGACATTTTTTAATAATTTTGATTATTAATATTAATTAATAATTAATATTATGATCTAACAAGATCAATTATTAATTTTATAAACTATATTATACAAATGTGTATTTATTATGCAACTCACTATTCGCACAATAATTTTTTCATCGTTTGGACGTCAAAAATGATATTAAAAATGCGATTTCCTGATAAAAAAAATAAAAAAGATTATAATAATGCATCATAAACTAATAAAATATAGTTTATAAAATTAATAATTTATCTTATTAGATCATAATATTAATTTTAATTAATATTAATAATCAACATTATTAACATGTCACATTGCATGATCATTGAATAACAACAAAGAGCGCAGTCAAGTAGTAAGACTCAGAGAGCGGACTGTATATAAATATTAATATTTTTAGTCAAAATAAAGTTAATTTTTAAGGAATCATAAAAAATAAATAGTATGTTTTTTATTACATGATTAATTGGCGCAATGAAAATTTTCATCGCTGCATATACAATTGTGAGAAACAGTATCTTTTATTCATCTTTTACGACGTAACACGAATTGCCAAACGTATGAGTATTAGCATATATAGTATTTATGGTCACGTCGATGACAAGAGCAAGAGGTTAAATAATCCTACAGAATCATCATATAAATCATCAAAATTTTTCGTTTGAAATGAGAGAGAAAATAGTCTCTCGCAAGTTCACGAACACTGCACTATCACAAAAAAAAACGACAATCGTCACGCGACTCATCCTCTCTAGAGTTGGAGGCAAATCGTGCTCGCTCCTTTTTCTCAGCTGATCCCTTGTTAGGGAAATGCGCGGGGGCTTTATCCGAGACTGTAAAAGCGGCACGCGACTCTCTTCGTATATACATGTATACATAAACGGCCCCCACGGCGCGGTGAAATAGATCAAGCTTGCTTGCTGTCTTGTCATAATACACCCTTAATGATCTATCGCACGAACGACTCTCTCTCTCTCTCTCTTTCTCAATCTCTCAATCTCTCTCTCTCTCTCTCTCTCTCTCTCTCTTTCTCTCCGTTGACGCGCGCGTTGGCTCGTAATTCCTGGCACGCGCCTCTGCTGCTATGCCCTGTCGCGTGTGGACGGATTCAAAAGCTTCAACGAGATTACGACGCGCCTCCTATTGTCATATCTTGCATGTACGAAGGCTAATTTTTCTCATGCTCGAGAGAGCTCAAGGGATATCCCGACGAACGCGAAATAGATCAGGATGTTAAGGTGTCATCGGGATAGTTATATTTGAGAAATGGACCGTTTCTTTGAGTATGGTCGGTACATTGGTGGATAATCGTGGGAGAATTTTTTTTTCGATATATGTTAATAAAGATCAAGGATTATTTCGGTATGTTGCTTCGTCGATGGATTTATTTCCGAGTGTTTATGAGATTTGCGAGGATATTTTATGGTGTAAGCAATAAAGGGATTATTGAAGATCAGAGAAAGATTTATTTGTGACATAATATAAGTCGTGTTAGATTCAGATAGTAAGAGTTAATGTTACCATAAAATATTATTATGCGGTTAAAAAGCAAATTAAAAAAAATTTTAATGTTTAAAAACAAAAATATAATAGAGCAATTAAAAAAAAGATAATATTTTACATTCGAGTCAATAAAAATTAACTACCTTTCGAAACTTTATTTCATTTTCAAAATTGTAAAAGCCGGAATATCAAGTCTACCTTTCGTTTCATGTAATTCAATCTCAAAAACTTGTATAATTCACTTCCGATAAAGCAAAGCACGTAATGATTCCCGTGCAATTAAAACTCTGTATAATAATCGCCTGCGCCTCGCTTTCATACGAGTACGAACTCTCTCAACGCCGTTCAATTTCACCGATAATATAGGTAAACTAAAAGAGAGGGAGAAAGAAGCGACACTACAGCAATATTATAATTAAGTGCTCCTGACGGTAATGGCCAGCGTCACGTAAAGACAAAGCGAGGAGGACTCGCTCCGTGCAGGTGCCCCTTCATAACCCGGCGTCACGCAAACGTATCCTCGCTCACTTATTTACGAAGCGCGGCGCGGCGCGACGCCGCTCTTCATTGTTGTATCGAGAGCCTGCCGAGAATGCTTTCCCCTTTCCTCTTTCTTTCTCTCTTTTTCTCTTCCTCTCTTCTTCGTTCGGCTAAAAATCTAATCGCGCCGGGCGTACGACGCGTAATAGGATTTATTTGCAAAATTAGTCGAGAGCTGGGGAATCGGGAGCTAACTTTTCCCTCTACTCTCTGCATTCACTACTACCTTCTCTTCCTCGCGCTATGCTCGGAAATGGGCTTTGAGCTGACATATAATGCTAAAAAAGTGAAGCCATCCAATTCATTTTGCTTTATGCGACGAAATTATTGGATGAACTTTTTTCAAATCACGGCAAATTTTTTTTCCCTGGTGTCCCTGTATTTTCGTTCTACGGTTGATTGCTCGCTTTGTATAATCTAGAAGAATTAGATTATAATAATAATGATTCGTTGAACTTGATGAATTGTCATTCATCGCATTTAGATATTCAACGAAAAGATCATGTTTTATAGAGTTTTTGATAAAAATTATGGTCAAACAGATTCTAATTTATGCTTTTGAAAATATTGTCATTTACTACTTTACGTTACGAAATCTGTTTTTAAATCAATAACGCGATTAATCAATTTTAATTACACGATACCATAAATTACTATTCTTTATCCTATAGTAATCTTTGATTTAACGAATTTCAGGGGTGATT
Source organism: Chalcis sispes (assembly GCA_949987625.1). Lineage (NCBI taxonomy): Eukaryota > Metazoa > Arthropoda > Insecta > Hymenoptera > Chalcididae > Chalcis > Chalcis sispes. Next base: position 2,610,502 of record OX465096.1, read on the forward strand.
TTATTTTAAAAAAATTCCGCGGCCCATTAATTATCCATTGACAAATATAAAGTTCTAATTGCAGAACTAATTCCCCCTAATGCAAGCTACACAACAGAATCGCAACGCAATCTGTCAATAAACTAATCTCGGCCCATCCATTCCATCAAACTCCAGGGCGGCCGCCGAGCGAATCCTCAACCAGCGGGGCATTAATATCCCCAAAACACACGATACCTCCGAATATATATCGTGATCAGCATATATCCCGAGCGATTCCCATTCCAACCCCGGCGGTCGGGCAAATTAGCGTCGACTGCACGCACGACTCGCGCGCAACGCCCTTAAACACGACGACTCCTCTTTCCTCTCCCTTTAGCCCTCGGGGCTCGGGCGCATCGCGGACGAGGCTGCCGCAACCGGAAATTGACTGCTTGCGGGGTTTTCAAAGTTTGCGGCTTGCGTGTCTGACGATATCCATTAATACGCGAACGAGAGAAGTACGCGGAAGGAGTAAGGAGAAAGGAGAAGGTAAAGGAGGCGCGGGAGATTGAGTAGGTAAATATTAATTTGCGCGCGGTTCCCTCTCCCCCTTCATCGCGATCCGGTTGAAGGCCTCGCGCTCTGTATTTGTGTGCACATATACAGGCTCTTCGGGCTCTTCGTTCTCCTCCTACTCGGTGTCGCTACCCCCTTGGCGCATTTAATAGGGAACGCGGGCGTACAACTCTCACCCCTCGACGCGACTCCCTTTTCTCCCCCTCCTTTCCCCCATCCCATTCGTACAACTCGCGGCGGCGAATCGTTCGCTCGTCGACCTCGCGCAGCCACAAGTTTACACTAGCCTCCCGACGTTTCTGGAAAACAAATTTCAAACCCTTTCTGAAATTCAATTTGAGTGGGTAAATGTCAACTCGCTCGCTCGCGTGCGCGCGAACCGAGTGCTTGCTTGCTTGCTCGCCTCGCTACTATATGGAAACTCGACTACTACCATGGTATATGCGCCTGAAATTTAACTCTTTCTCCATCTATTTTTCTCTCTCGTTCGCTGTAGCGCTGTATGACATGGATATTTTCTGAATTTCGTCGGCTTTTCATACGCTCGACTGTTGTTTTTTGTTTCTCGTTTTTAACATTTCCGCAAGGCCAAGAGAAAGAGAAAGAGAGAGAGAGAGAGAGAGAGAGAGAGAGAGAGAGAGAGAGAGAGAGGAAGCTGCGGTTTTTTGTAGCTGAATTTTTTGAAAGTTTAAACGAGCGCTCAAAAACGAAATATATGGTAAAAGTTTTCATGCATATTTTATTTGACGCTGTTTATTTTATACTTATTTATAAAACTTAAAAGTACTACCATTAATACTAGCTAAATTTTTATTTGGCGAAAATAAACCTAAATTCGGTCGGATAGTTTAAAAAAAAAATTGGTTAAACATCCTCCGAGAAATTTGTTTTTTCCTGTAGGTACTATAATTTTCAAATGTATAACGTATTTCTATATGCAATATACGTACAAAATAAATATTTTGAATTAAAAGTTATTATTCTGTTGTTGTTCGTAACATGTTTTTCGTAAAATCGAAAGAAAGAAAATGGAACGATTCGTCGTTAAAAAAATGACAATGTAACTTTGTACAAAGTATCTAAAGATCCATTGATAACAATACATATATAATTTGAATCAATAATAAATATATATAGCGATGAGCATAATGAAAAATTCTAGAAAATACAAAAGTTACTCTATTTATTTCGACGATACGTATGCAAATACCGGAGAATATAAGAAATTGAATTTATTGCTTGAACACATCTGCTTCAATTTAAGAAATGCAAAGAAAGATATCATAGTGAAATGCATCGCGGCCAACTCGTACGCCTTCCATTCAAATTGATGAAAATATAATAAAGTCCAATTTGAATACTTTCAAACAGCATTCCAATTCAAGAACAAGAAAGTTTCTTTGAACTTTCCATGGAAGCGATTCGTATGCATCGGTTCATGCGGCGCGCAGTAGTAGTCGCATCGGCATAGCGTCGTCAGCAACGACGTAGACTTTCTCCCTCTCTCTCTCTCTCACTCTCTCTCTCTTTCTCCTCTCTTAGATTTCCAATAAAAGCCTTCTTCCAATCCACTTTCATCAACGCGGAATGATTATTCTCGTCAGAGCTATATAAAGTAATATCAATTCAAAGTGCAGCACATCCACGCTCACCGGTTCGCTCGCTCCGGCCCAACCCAGCGAGTTGAATAATAAACGACGCTGTTAGTTGAAACAATTAATTAATAATTCATGATAGGCAAGGAGAGAATTTGCCAGGTGGGCGGAGTCGCACCGCTACCATCGCCTCCGCCGCCGCCGCCACTGCCGCTGAAAAGAGAGAACCGTGCACGAGACGCAAAGATAGCATCGTGAACGAGCGAGAGAGAAAAAGAGAGAGAGAGAGAGAGAGAGAGAAAGAGTAAAGCGAGGGGCAGCGGCAGAAAGCTGTAATTTGCGTTACGACCGATGTTCAGCGCTGCCATCCTGAATATAATTTACTTGAATAAACTAAAATCCCCACCTTTTCCCACAATCTTTCATTCACTCTCTCGCTCTCCTTTCTTCCCGTTTTCGTTTTGCATCCATCGCGATTCGCGTCTTTCTCTCGCCCTGGCCTCCGTTCATTTTCCCTCCTTGTTCCACACCTTGTTCTATTTACCTGTCTCTTTGTCCGACGCGCACGACTCCACTAACATGAGAAAAAACTCGAGTCAACCCCTTCTATCCATTCCCTCCCCCCCTTTTTAAGGTTTTACCCTCGACGACCGGTCGTCGATGCGTGTATATAGATATGTGTACGTGTTTTCATGAAAAGGTCCTACTTTCTCTCAACCCCATCGCTTTTCTCCCGTTCGGCTTTTGTACACATTCGCCTCCCCTCCCCTCCCCCCTCTCTCTCTCTCTCAATCTGTCTCTCTCTTTCCCGCGTATACTCTCCTTTGCGAATACTTTATAAGACGAAAATGCCTCGGCGCCAAACGCCAAGTTTACCTTTTATTTATATTTACTCTGGCTGCTGAATTGCGGAAAGTGCCTCGAGCCCGCAAGAATTTCCCTAACGCGCTCGCTCCCTCACCTCGTCATACAGACAATGCGATCACGCTCACTCAACCGTAGGAAATTCTTGAGAAATATGCTAACGCAATTTTTGAAATAACTAAAAGGTGTGAGACTGTGTAGTGTCCTTTAATCATCTTGAAGAATTATTAGAATACCGTTAAATTTTAACATTATTGAATTATCATCCGTTTAAAATTCAATTTCTATTCTCATCATTAATTAATCTAGTATGCGAGATAGTAAACGAAAACTATCTCATTCCTCGGAACAAATTTCCATTTTCCAGAAACCTCCGACAATTTTAAAAAGTATTTTCTTCGGCTGAGATGAGAGAGAGAGAGGAGAGAGAAAGAGAGAGAGAGAGAGAGAGAGAGAGAGAGTTACGCGTAGAAAAATAGCCTCGTTCATACCGAATGTCTCCTCCCTCATTCCTCTTTGTTCAGAAAACTCTCGCTTATAAAAAGTTCCAGCGGAAAAACCGTCAGTTTTTTCTTTTTCTCTCACCCTCTCTCTTTCTCTTTCTCGGGGTCCTTCAACCATTCTCATTTCGAACAATATCCGGAGAGATTCTGGTTTCATTTTGTAGATAAGACCGACAGCCAGCAGCACCGCGAGGAGAGGCGAGAAAAAGCGGAGGGATGATGGCTGCGAGTTAGCTTGCGGTACTATAACGTTCGTGCCATTGGTGGTGGTAGTGCAAGTAATCAGTATGGCTGAGACAAACCCAGGGAAAAAAAAGACGCGACAAGAGCGAGATAGAAAAGAAAAAAAGGAGGAGTGCGCGCGCTGTGTTCATAAATCTCGGTAGATTACTAAATCCCAGGTTTGATGGAAGCGACTCGGTTGCTGCGCGTTGTGCGCCGGCGCACAAATACACGAAGAAAAAGAGAGAAATAGCCGATGGTATACGTGTATACACATATACTTGCATGCACAGAATGCGCACACGTGTCCAGAGAATTATGTGTATATATATCGCGTTAGCTCATCGAAAGCCCGTGCGCTGATAACATTATCATAAAACGGCAATATCGCGCTAGAGAATATTGCGTAACATACACACATTCGACTACTTGCTTACTCTCGTTACTCGTTGGCTTTCCATGTCTCTCTCTCTCTCTCTCTCACTCACTCACTCGTAGGGCAATGATGAATTGGGGGATATAAGCGACTGATGTATGCCGGGTCATAGATATCCCACTCGGTTATATATACATATAACACACGTGGACCGTGTGTACACCGACGTAGCAAGCTTTCATATGCTAATGCGAAGAGCGATACTATATATCTACAAGGTGTTACACGCACGCAATGTGTGCACCCCGAGCGATTCATACGTATGTGTACGCGAACGTGTGCCAGACCGCGTTGAGTGACTTTGAAAATATCCGTTGGCGAGGAAAGTTTCTTCAGCTTTTTTTGTCCGCGGGCTAACATTCGCACGAATATATGATGCTTTGTTAAAAAAAAAAATAAAAAAAAAAAAAAAAAAAAATAGGACGGAGAAAGAGTAAAAAGGAAGAGAGCCGCTCATGCAGTCGTTGAAAAATGTCTTGCCTAAGGGAACTAGCCTTTTGGATGGAAAGTATCGCGAAACTTTTTCATGCCTCGGACAAAGGGCTACTTAAGCATCGAAAGTCCATTTGAGAATTAGGATGGACTACATGGATTAAGACTTTTTTCGTGTAGCTTAAAGTCGACATTTTTTATTATGGATTAATTGGTGTAAAATTCTTGAAATTTATTATAATTATTGTTTATAATCAACAAATGCTAAATATCACAAGTCTTTTGCTCTAAACATTGACAAATCTTTCAAAACATTCAAGCTATTGCTTATAAACAAGTCGATAAAAAATAAAAATTCTAATAACGTAAATTAATTTCATTGAGAATTCGTTAAAATAAGCGTACGTATACATTTATAAAGTCGGTGCCGGGGAAATCGCGAACCAAGAATATCCTATTACGAAATTCATAGTAGCTTTCCTTCTTCTCCTCCGCAGTAAGCTTTCCTTTCCCGTTTCACCCTCTCGCCATCGCACCAATGTCTAATATAGTAGGAGGCCTAGATGATGAGAGACTTGGCCCCGCCTCGGTTCAGTTCGGCTCAGGTATTAGATTATGAATATTCATGGCAGCGTGTCTGCGCGCTGCTTCATTACACCCTCTATCCTTCTCTCTCTCTCTCTCTCTCTCTCTCTCTCTCTCTCTTCCTTCATCGTTCTCCTCCTTCTGTCTCCGGGGTTTAACGTAGTATCTCGCACTCGAGCTCCTCTCTTTCTACGCCGCACATCGCGACGGCAGCCGCCGTCGCCGACGCCGTCGTCGTCGTCGCTACCGCATCAATCAATATGCAACACGAGGCACTGAGCTTTGCTTATCTTCTGTACCGAGAGATCGCGGGCGTAAGAGCGAGAACCGAATTTCGTAACGGGAGAGCGCGAAAGAGGAAGAGAAACGACTGACGCCGTGTCTAGTTTCGCGAACCCTCGGGACTTCCGAATGATAATATAGTCGGCAACGGATAAGCTTAAGTAACGATACGGAAGCGTTTGTTGCTGATAATGAAACGTATCGATAACTCGCCATCTCTCTGTTGTTTTCCTTAATAATAATTATTATTGTATCTTTTTCTTTTTAATATATTTATAATGTATTCTTTTTCATTTTAAATTTAAATTAAATTGGAATAATAGTCACGCAAGTGGCGCGTAACAAAAGATACCATTGATATGCAAATTTAATGACTAGGCTTTATATTTATCGACGTACGGAACAACGACTGCATCAAAAATGTAATTAACGATTATCAGTTTTAATCGAATATATTAATGAAGAGATTCAGCATTGGATATTATTGCATTATAGATCTACTCGAACGAAACAACGTTTAAGTCCACTTCGTCGATGCATCATTTTTTTATTTACACTCACATTCGCCGGAGACATTCAATTACTTGAATAAGTATCCATCCTTCATTTAGTCTCATATTTACAAATGGTCATTAATCTTTTCCTCCCTCAAACATCGCCTCGCTAATTTCCATAATTTTCCGGCAAAATAGAACGAGCCATAAGTAAGTCAGTCTCCCATTCGCTAATAATCCATCCATCGCCCCGGGCTCGTATTCTCGCTTATTCATCTCTCTTTCGGCAAACTATCGAACATTTGGTCCCGAGACACTCCCACTTTGAAAGAAAGTTAAAAAAAAAAAAAAAATGAACTATACCCAACAATCTTGCCATCGCACACATGCATACATCAAGCTATTTCCGAGTCATTCGGAACGACCGTGATTGCGAATCCGATACACACGACAACAGCAGCAGCGGCACATTAACCTCGAACCTGCTGGTTCACAACGATGGGGTGAGATATATCCGTGAAGAAGTATCGAACACACCCTCTCGAACGATGGAATTAATAAAGCGTGCGCGCGTCGTCATGGAACAAGTGAACGGCAGAGAGAGAGAGAGAGAGAGAGAGAGAGAGAGAGAGAGAGAGAGAAAGCAAAAGAAAGGCCAACAGCAATCTGCCGCTCTGTACAATAGCCTTGCGTGTATAGGACGAAAAGACACCCCCCGCGGCGCCTGGCTTCCTATCCCGGGCATGATTTGATTAGCCTCAGATTGACCCCATACGCCGGTTATGTGTGTATATACGTACACCGAGCCATGCGGCGCCTAATCACTCACGACTCACTTTTTCTTTCCCTTTCTTTCCCTTTCTTTCTCTCCCTCTCTCGTCCCGTGAACGCACATATAGTAGCTAACACCTCCGCACCATTAGTCTTACGCGCAACTTTATGGACGGAAATTTGCAATGTTTCCATTTAATAAATTGACGCGTTGGCTCTACTCCTTACAACAGTAGGAGCATCCCTTGGACGAGGGGATACGCTATTTGAATATATTAGGGAGAAAATGAAAAAAAAAGTGATGGTGGAAGAAGAGGTGAAAGGATGCTGGGTGATAATATGAAATCAGGTGTATAACAAATTTTGTTCCGGTCTGTTCCCGAGCCAGATTATGGATAAAGAGCAGGCGAGCCGAGATAAAAAAAAAAAAGAGACAGGACGGAGATATATCTTCCTTCTTTATATATGGAACAGTCCAGTCATTGTGTATGGAATTTATTTGCATTTTTTAGCGAAGGATGAAACGACGCGCTAAATTATACTTTAAAATTGATGAGCATTACAGTATTAAAAACTCTAATCATTCTTTTTTTTTTTAAATATGATAAACTGTTTTATAAGAAAACTTATTGATGTAAGACACTATCAACTGAGTACAAAAATAATGAGAAATAACATAAAATTCTAACAAAAATAAGTTAAATATATTTATCTCAATACATTATTTAAATGAAATAATTTAAAGAAGCAAACGTTTACTCTAGCACTTAATACTTTGAAAAAAGCGTTACTCAATAAAATTACTTTATCGCTCTAAATCCAGATGGATCAAATCGGAATATATAAACGAGCAAGTGCGCACTCGTCTCCAAGAATTATGAGACAGGCAATACCCACACCCACTTACTTACATACCATAGTTAAAACTGCCTCGCGTACTCCCCCATTGGTCTTTTCGCGTGCATTGTAATGGTAATAGCCGTGGCGCGCAGTCCATATTATATCCAAGCGTCCGCGCGTACACACAGACGCATACAAACACACGCGTACATATGAGCGAACGGTAACTCGAGGGTGACTGGTACTCGTACCGTTATACGCCAGTCGCTCGAAGGGAGCCCGTCAAGAGTCACGGGGGTTAATTTGAGACAACGCGAATGAATGTAGTTAATATTGGATATGAGGGAAGGGAAAGAAAATACGATAAGGGATGGCATCTGTGCCGCGCGCGCTTATTAGGCACTCCTCGACTTTACGAGATTCCAACCATTAGCCAAACTGGACGGATGGCTGGACATCTCAGACTTCTCCACGTGTATGGATAGCTTGTTTCCAGTTTGATGAATTCTAGCGCAAAAACGCGCGATTATTCGCCAGTGATTTATGAAATCGTCGTCAATAATCCAATTTAATCATTTATACCAAAATTTGTTAAAATTACAAAAATTTTGTGAAAACTATGAAAAAAATATCATTTTAAAAATGATCCTATCTATACGCGTACATTTGAACAACCTTTAATGTTAATGTCTAAAATAATAAGCCACATTTTAATTTAATATCTGTTTCTGTGGTTAATTTTCTATTTATTATTATAGTATAATATTCTTTAATGAAAAATACAATTAAAATTTTGTCTATTCTCGTATTCGATTATAAAAATAGAAAGACATAAAAATAATGGTAAATCGAGATTTGCGATCCCCGTAAAGGTAAAGATCGCGCGTATTAGCAAATTAGTACAAGGCTAGAGACGCAGTTAAGAATAGACATCGGGCAAGTGTCTAGACGAAAGAAGCGGAATGTGCCATGGGTATTATTCGATTAGACGTCGGAGAGTCCAAGACTCGCAAGGAGGAAAAACGAAGAAAGACGAGACGAGCCCGCTGCGCAAAGGAGAGGAAGAAGAACTCCATGAACCTTCATTATGTTACCTTGGATCATTCGGTTGGTCAGTATTAACGCTCGCGGTAACTGACCTAACGGTTTCCCTTCGGCTAAATTAAAGGAGTTAAATGGACGTAAGATGACCGGCTGGGGAAACGAAGACGGGGGTTTCGGTTCGCGTCGAGGGCCGGTGACTTTGATTATATCAAGACTTGTGGCGGTTATATCGTCTGGTAACGGTACCAAAGTCTTTCTATGGCACTTGTAGCGGTTCTAAATATCCGTATCGTTTATTAAAATGTTTAACAATTTTTTGGAATTGTAAAAATTCGTTTAAAATGACTCGTTATATTCAAACAATAATTGTATAATTCATATAAATGTTCATGAAAATGTTCTCTTGTATTCATACGCGATCCCATTTCAGAAATGTACAAAAATTGTTTCTTAAAAATGTTTCGATAAATCTTACATGTCATGCATCCTCAAAAAAAGTTCTTTAGTTTCGGCGCATTAATCTTGAAAAATTGAAAGCTCGAGAAAATATCGAACGTGAAAGAGGTCGATAATTAAAGTGTCCAAATTGCAGTGTCAGATGCGGATCTTTATACGATAAAACAGCCACGGTTACTCGGCGGCAAAAGACAGCGAGAAAGAGAGCAAAAGAGGGTGAGAGAGAGAGAGAGACAGAGACAATGGCGGCAAGAGTACAAAGGCAATTACACTGTATTGGGTTAATTGCCTCCCTCTTCTTTTCTCTTTCTTTCTCTCTCTCTCTCTCTCTCTCTCTCTTCTAGATTCCCGACACAGAGCGGGAGTTCTCGGACCTCGTGGAACTTGCTGTCGCCCTTTCCCTCTCCCTTTATTTCTTTTTCCCCTTCCTACTTCTCTTCTCTCTTACGGGCGAATAATATTGTATTCCTTTTTACGAGCATTAAATTTCAAAATTGTTTCGGGCTCGAGTCTGCGCCCTGGCGCAAAAATCTCCGACAGCTCCTTACTCGTAAATTACACTTTCAAGAAGGCGAAAAGCGAAAATATATACGCCGCGCCGGTATAGAACGGTATACTTTCGAAAATACGGCTTGTATGTGTGTACCTAAGTATACGTGCGTGAGTGTGCGAAGCGAGGAGGTAAGAGCAAATAAGAAATACGGGCTACACTCGCGCCACTGAAAACACGGAATTTATTTATGGCTGAGTGCTTTATGTGCTAGCTCGAATATTTTTTTTTTCTAATCCCACTTTAAGATGATAATTTAATAACTTACTTTAAGTAACTGATAGTTTTCGTTAAATATGTCTATTTTTTACCATATTTATTTTATGTACTTAAATTGAAAGTATCATTTTATTTAATAAGCATCGCAAACTAAATACTATACTTAAAAATCGCTACTACAATAATCTTCAAATAATTATCAAAAACATAACAATCAACCGATACATCGAACACTTTATAATAATAAAATAATGATAAATGTAAACATGACGTACTCATTATAATAATAATAAGATAAATCGATAAATCATCTTCGTTATAATATCCGTTTCATCTACCTACTTTGATCTATTCAGACAGGTAGTTGAGCATAGTTTTCAGTGAAACAGCACCGCGCAAGGTCGGACACGCGAGCTCAAAGAACAAGCATCTCGTGGTCTCGACACTCTCAGCGGCCGCACGCTCGCGCAAAGCGCACCACCGCCGAAAAATGTAAATAACCCAAAACGAGAAAGAAGACAGAGGGAAGCAGCGTCAAGTGGCGAGCGCTATATAGTAAGCGCGAAAGCGAGCTAGAGTAAGCAAGAAATAGAGAGAGAGAGAGAGAGACGCATTGCCGGATGATTTGTCGACCGAGGAGAGGTAAGGGGGGAGAGGTAGAGAACGGACGAACGCGCGTGCGCGCAACCCCTTTTTCCAGCCAGTCGCCCTCGTGTATTGACGCGAGCGAGCGAGTACGCTGGTCACCGCTGGCGCGCCGGCAACCAGAGAAAGAGAGAGAGAGAAAGGGAGGGAGGGAGAAAGAGAGTGAGAGAGAGAGAGTGAACGAACCACCATCACCGGGAGAAGTGCGCGCTTGACCGGGGGCCGGCGCGACTGACCATCTCTAGCTCGTTCTCTCTGTCTCTTTCGTTTTCTCTCTCTAGGTTTAGGTCCGAATTCCAAGAGAGAGATGGAGCAAGAGAAGGTTGTATATCTTAGAGAATGTGGCTATGATGCCTTCCTTCGCGGCCCTGCCCCGCCACCGTTGCCGTCAGTCGGTTTCTTTCTCTCTCTCGTTTTCTCTCTCTTGGGCTTTCTCCCCGCGCTCGCTTTCTAGCATCGACCCTTCACCGATGTATGTGGAAGAGGATTCGAGAGAAAGAGGGAAAACAGCTATATGTATGCGTGCGTACGTGCTCTATGAGATTCTCCAAGTGAACTAGTTTGCTTTATGAGAAAGCATAAAACTCTGACACTTTGCATAAATATATTGCTCATATGTTTTATCGTTTTAATTTGAAGCAAAAAAACATATTCTTTTAACAGTAACATTTTCATCATTTTCTAGGACATTATATTTTAATAAACTATTTAACTTTTCTATACGAAACAAATATATGAATGGTGACTTAATAAAAATATGGTAAAATAGTTTTTGATACGAATCCATTTATTGGATAAAAACAAAAATATGAAGATAATAATACAAGTAATACATAGCTCACCATTATAAAAATATTTTTCCGTATTGTAATAATACAATAACTTTATAAAGTTGTTAAAATTAAATTTTTTTAAAATACACAATCAAAAACAAAAATATTTTAGTCATATTCTTTCGGTTGTATAAAAAAGCAGCGAATATCTGTTAGCGCTACGAAGGATAAAGATAAAAAAGGAGAGTTTGAAGCGTCCCCATCTTGGCCCTCCACAGCGTCTACACTCTGCGAGTAAGCGAGCAAGAGAGAGCTCGAGGGCACCCGTGACAAGTGCGAGGCGACCATCCAATAACCCACACTGGCCACTGGCCTCCACCCAGCCAACCCTCTACTCCCTCTCCCTTCCCTCCAGCCACCGGTCTTCTCTGTCTCTTTTCTCTCTCTCTCTCTCTCTATCTATCTCTCTCTTTCTCTCTCCCTCTCTCTCTTCTCGCGAGAAAGAGACGGAGCGAGAGAGCTTCTCGGCCTTCTTTGTTAAGCCACGGCATTTCTCGTTCTTAGCCGCGCGCAGCCCGGACAGCTCGCCCTTGCTTCCTGCATCTCGGCGAACCGAGTTATTGAGGAGCGCCGCCGGTGTAGGAGCGATTGCGGCGAGTAAAGACGGGCCGCCGCTGCCGCCGCTCTACGCGAGAGAGAACCGGTGAAAGAAGCAGGCGCGCGCGCCCGTTTTCTTTTTCGTTTTCATTTTCATTTTTTTTTCTTTTTTGCTTTCTTTTCCTTTCTTCTTTTAGGGTTAAGGAGTGAGTTTTTTTTTGCGCTCAGCTTTAGCTTCGGCCGGCGTGTCTCGAGAGCCTTACGGCTTATTGCTTCATAAAATGTGCTTTTATGTTCTTGACTCGCTGGTTTGAGGATGTGCTTTTAGATTGAACTGGCTAAAAAAGTTTCCTAATTAATTGCGAACAAAAAAGCGAATTACTTTTCTGTAATTATAACGATTGAGAGAATATGCGTTTATGTTTTACACATTTTTCTCAAAAAATGAAATATTTTTCATCAACGTATCATTAATAAAATTCAAAGAAGATAACTTTAATTTCAAGCTTTACAAGTAGTGATTCAAATTATCAAGAAAATCGTTCGACTTACTATAACAAACAGCCAATCACTATGTCTCCCATCTATAAAAATGTAATCAGCAAAAATTAAAGCAAAGTAATGCAAATGTCAGCGAGAATGTGAGAAAAATATCCAATGACTTGCTAGTAATAGAACGAGAAAATCGTTAATCCCAAGAAAGCCGAATCGAATACGACGGCAGGATGAGCGAATTATATACTTGATATTGTTTCTCGAGTGATTGCTTAGATCTTCGATGAGAACGAGCTAGAGAGAGAGTGAGAAAGAGAGAGAGAGAGATAGAGAGAGAGAGAGAGAGAAAGTGAGTGAGAGAGATGGAGAGCAAAGTCAGTTGTGAGCGCGCGAGTGTTTTGCAGGTCGTAAATTAGATTAGTTCCAAAGTTTACGGGCTCTCGGAGACTCGGGTAAAAGTGGTTGTAAGGTTGCATGGCAGAAGCATTAAGAAGGGATAGCGCGATCGGGCACAAGCTCTGACGAATTGAGAACGTGCGAACGAACGGTAATGACGCGTTCAATCGTCTTAGAGCGAGCTCGTTCGAGGCGCGAAAAAGAAAAACGGTGACCGAAAAATAATTCTATTTTCGGCGGTCAAACTGGCACGATTTGACACGCTCGTACGTTGCTATCACGAAAAATTCAAAATATTAATTTTTTTTTACATGTTATGCGATACTAATAACTAGAATTTAAGTTATTCTGGCTTAATACAAATTATTATACGATACTTAAAAATATAATATAGCTAGAAATCATAAAAATGATTAAAAATTATCAACGATTACAATTAAACATGTACATAACAATAATCGAAAACGACGACCCTTTGCCACAATTCCGAAACATTAAACATAAAATTTTGGAAAACAGTCATTTCAACAAGAGACACGGTATCGAAAAGTAAACATCAATAGGGAAGGAGAAAAGCGGTCGATCTTTATCCTCGAAAAATCATCCACCACATCTCACCGGAATAACGCGTGCTATATATACGCGTATACATCGGGGGAAGCGCGCGCGTGTTCTCGCACATATTCGAGCATAGTCGGTGCGGCGGTGGTCGGTCCAGTGGCCGTGGCTGTGGCCAACGGCTGTGGCAGCAGCTGCTACTATTACGCGGGGTATGGCCGATCGGAGGCCGAGTACGAGCGAGAAAGCACGAGAAATACAGACGTACATACGTAGAGAGACGGGAAACGCAAAGAGAAGAGAGAGAGAGAGAGAGAGAGAGAAGTAGCGGCGAGGCGTTGATCAATACGTGAAGATAGAATCCAATGCTGCCGTTGCTACTGCCCATCGTCCACTTCGCTTCTCTCTATCTCTCTTTCCCCTCCTCCTTTTCTTTGTCCCTCTCCATCTCGCTCCTTTTGCATGCGTGTGTTTGCGTGCGTATAGGAGACTCTACGTGTGCGCGTCTTTTCGTCTTCCTCCTCCTCCTCTTCTTCTACTCTGTCTCTCTCGCTCTCTGTCTCTTCTCTTGCTCCGTCTCGATCTGCCTTCGAGAGACCCTCGAATACACACGTGTATGAGTGCGAGTATAGGAGAACGTCTGTGCCCGGTCCAGCTGAGGGTATCGCGGAGCTCAATCGACTGATTTGTCACCCGCGTCATTTTATCCTAGCCGTTGGATATTCTGTATGTTTGTGTGCATGTATGTATGTATTATATATAAATACATCTATAAAGAGAGGGGTATAAATGTAATGCAAGTGATGTATAGATGAGTTTGCGTGCGCATAGCGGAAGCGAATGTTGGATAGAAAATACGAAAGCGACATTCATCTATTTAAGCTTCACTCTTAGGAAATTGCAATTGGTTTCGGCATTATTTCTGTTAAATTCGAAAGCTTTTCGATTGCAAGGCTATTTCGTGCACATATGCCAAAAATCTCAAAGTTTCACTATAATCTTTCTATCTTTTTGTAAATTCGATAAAAAATAAATAATAAAAGTATTTATCATTAAGTTGTGATGAATTTTTATATTAAAACTGTTCTGGTATATTTTTATCGTATAAAATTTAAAACTATAAAAGTTAATGTATCACCATCGATAATTTTCGGAATATCCAGTAAAATAAATATTTCTAATAAAAATGAAAAAAGGAGAATTTAGGAAAAGAATTATAATTTTCCAATTGAAAACGTATAATTTAACGTGTGCAACAGGGATACTATCGATCGTGAAAATTACATTCGTAAAAAAATGATAAAATAAGAATCGACAACATTAATTTCAGCATCACGATAATGGGCTCCGTAACAAAGAGAGAGGGTCGTGAAAATTAAACGAAAGATGCGAAAGGGGTTAAAGTTACACGTATTTCGAGAAAAGGATATGAGATGGAACAGCAAGAGAGTGAGAGACTGAGAGAGAGATAAAGGTCCGGCAATACTCTTTGTTATAAGCGACGCGTCGCGCCAAGCATCCGCGTGTAAGCGCGCAAGAGCGCTCAAAGCGTCAAACGTATTACTTCCAGAGTAGTGATTCGCGGATGGAATTAAACGCGGAATCGGAATAGTGCGGCGAAGTTAACACACACACGCACACACTAGCGGAATTTTCAAGTGGAAACGAAGGGAGGAGAGAGAGTGAGAGATTTGCACGTATGTGGATACGTTTTATAAGCGGCTTGTATTACATACCCCGCACGGGCGAAAAGCGAACGGAACGGGAGACGAAGAGGAGATGCGTGAAAAGAGGAAACAAGGAACGAAAGAAAAAGGCATTAACGCGGTAAAAGAGAGAGGTATCCTATATAGATATCAAAAGAGAAAGTGAAAATCAAAGGAGCTTAAATCGCGTGATGAGAAGGGACGAGGATAGAAGAAAATTAATTTTTTTTTTTAGTGAGTGGTCGGTACCGTAAAAGATGAAGTAAATTACAGAATATGACCTTATTTAAAAAAAAAAAAAATCAAATGACCGATTCATCATCATCGTCTTTTATTTCAAAATGTATGGTACAATGGGAGAGAAAAATAGAACGAAAACGAATGAAAATAGAAAGTATGTTTTTATTGATCTATTTATTTTTGTTTTTGGCTAAATAAAGTATAACGTTGCAGACCAACCTTTCAACAAATATGAAGCATCAAGGTACAAACGAGCGTAAAAGCAAAACGAGAAAGTATACATGAGCAAGAGAGATAAAACAAAAGGACGAGAAGAGGTGAAAGAGAGTAGAAAGCATAGAAGCAAGAGAGAGAGAGAGAGCGAGAGAAAGAGAGAGGGTACAATATAACAGGAGGTCCGTCGTGAAAGGAAAGTTAAATCCCTTTACAGTTTATGCGACAAGCACGGTCGCCTGCTGCAAGTTAGCTGGTTTAGGGTCATAAACCTCTTTCCCTCTCTCTCTCTTTCTATACTGCTCGCAGTCGGCATCGTGCAGTTGGACATCGCGAGTACTCTCGAGCGAGAAAGCCCTCCACCGTACCGCCGGACCCACTACACGCGCACATTTATAACTGACTCGACGTAACGCAAGAGAGCGCACGCGTGAAAGGAAGAGAGAGACAGAGAGAAAGAGATAGCGTAGAAACGTTTAGCTAAATAATTAAAAGATACGAGAACTCGCGAGCCGAGCCTTACTCTACGTCGTCGTCTTCTTGACTAAACGGACGCGTAATTTCGCGTACAGTCTCTCTCTCTCTCTCTCTCTCTCTCACTAGTGTAAAGTCCGAGCGTCGCTCGCGATTTCCTCATTTGGACTTTCCGTCACACATCTCGTTGCCCTTTTGTGTGCAGCTCGTTTGTCCGTGCGAACTCCCTCTTTTTTATCGTTATGTTTATCTTTTTAGGACGTTCTAAGAGATTATTATTGATTTTTCTTCCTCATGAATTTTTTACAAATTAATAACAATGAACAATTAATCTAAGAAACTAATAACTTTATCATAAAGAGGTTTTTAAAAAATGTCTGACCAAATCACGAACTCTTCTACTTGTCAATTAAAAGTTATAAAAAAAAAACTCGCATCAAACTTTATTGATATATTTTTATTTTCCGAAGCTTAAACTAATAATTTTTAAACAAATAATCAAATCTCCAAAAAGAACATTACCAATAAATGATTTATTCGCGTAAACCGTAATTAATAACAGCAAAGAAAATCGAATTCTCCCTTGCACGCATCTCTCTCGCTTTCATTAACCAAATGTTAATTCCCGAATTGAAATAGCAATAGGGCAATTCAGTCAGAGGCGCGTTCTAGCATCTAGCAGCGCCGGAGGTAGTGGAGAGGTAAAGGGGGGAGAAGGGTAATATAACCGAGACTCAACGTTGGCGTGCCCGCGCGTTATATTAGCGGCGTGTTCGCTCTCTCGCTCGTTGTGTAAGGCTCGCGTATCTAGTTTTCGCCCGGCGTATGTATACGTATACGCGTGTGCAAATGCGTGCGAGTACGAGAGCTTTCGAGCGCGCGCGCAAGCGAATAGCGGCGCATAGAGAAAGAAAGAGAGAGAGAGAAAGAGAAAGAGGGAGGTAGGGTTGGTGGTTTCGTTGCATCGCCTTGTATGTATGTAGATATATGTGTATAGATATACGTACACGCGTTGTCGGTATCGCACGATATGGTATTCCTATGTGCTTGGTTATACCCAGCCCGAGTATCTGGATAGTGGTATATAGGTGGTAGTGCTGCCGATGCTGCTGGTGGTAGTGGCGACAGGCTTGGCAATCAATATGGGCCTCAACGCAAACACGACGCCGCTGTTGTACTAACATCAAATAGGCGGATAGAGACCGCTCGCTCGTTTCCGAACACTGCATTCTCTCTCTCTCTCTCTGGTGCTCCTGCATACTCGATATTCCACTTGCTTCCCATCACGCTCTCTCTCTCTCTCTCCCTCTCTCTCTCGCTATTCCTCTCTCATTTTCCCTCTCTGTTGGTCGATCTAGTTCGGTGTACGCGTCCCTTATTCTATCCTTTCTTTTGATTTAACCTATGCCTGACTAACTAGTTATTTTGATACTGCAAAATTCGTTCAATGTGCTTTATTTTGAAAATTTCAATATTTGAATAAATAATCTTAATACTTTGATACATAAGTTTAAGAAATTATAGTAACAGTATTTAACAAAAATAGATAATTTTCACAATGCTTAATGTTTAGTATTCAAGATTCAAGATTTTAAAATAACAAGCTTAAATAATAATTTAAATTAATTATTCTATTTTACAACAAATTTAAAATTAAATAAACATTTATTTGGAAAGAGAAAATTAATCGAAAAATTCGTAACGGAACAATCAACAAAAAATCAAAGTTCAAAATGAAGAAGTCAAAATAAAATCGTCGCATTGATTTCTCGTATAGAATAAACTCAAGTATGCTTTCAATCTTATCAAGATGATGGATTCTCATTGTTTAAAACGACGCGCAAGGACGCAGAACTATACGCATGTAACTCTCAATATCCCCCTGATGAAAAGAAACTTTCCACGCTTTGTATTCTTACCCACTGTTTGTGCGCGCGTGTCTCTTCTTCAATCTCCCGATTAATCGCGTGACGCGGGACTCGCACATTGCGCGAGTATCTCACTTTTCATTTTCAAAGAGCCGATAATGTGCACGAGTTTGAAAATTGCTATCGGTTTTCAATGGATCGTTAGTATTTTTTCTAACATAGTACTTGTTTTACAACTGCAGAGATGAGATTTAAAGATATGATAAGTTATTTAGTGGATGAAAAAACAAGCGATAATTATTCGCATGTTTCATTTAATATGTTTATTAGAATATAAATTTTCATTTTTATTTTATGTAATATGTTATGATAATTTTTTTTAAATTTAACCTATTTCAAACTTCTAACAAATGTAATACTTATTTCTTCGCGGAAAAGTAAGGCACAAATTGAAACTCGCCAAAAGTGACAGTTGAATGAAGTAAAAACAAAGGAACGCGTCCCAGACTCATCCTGTCGTCAAGACCACCTTTTTTCTTCATTCTTTCTCACTCGCTCTCTCTCTCTCTCGTCCAGAGAAAATTAAGGACTGCTCCACCCGCAAGAGCAAAAGAAAAAAAAGGAAAAGTAAAAAGAAAGGTGAAGCGAGAGCAAAAGAAGAAGGAAACTCCGCATAAAACGACGGAAGTAATGCATAATTCGCGGGGGCGCGACGTCGTCGAGGTGCGCGACAATGGTGCGCGAGAAATAAATTATGCGGGATCACAAAGAGAAGAGAGTATCTTTTTTTCTTTCCCTCTCTCTCTCTCTCTCTCTCTCTCTCTCTCTCTCTCTCTCTCTCTCTCTCGCTTCTCGTCGTAGTCGAGAGAACTTAGGACTCATCGCTGCCGCTATATTCTGTCTTTTGGCTTTTTTTACTCCGCGCCTTCATCTTCGTCTTTTTTAATCCGAGGACACTGGTAGCGCAATTATTTCTCTACCCTCTTCCTCTCCTTCCCCTCCCATCCCTTTTCAACCCAGTATACTCGGAGTCCTCTCCCTTTTTGTTCCATCCCCAAGAGAGGAGACAAGTTAGAGCACCGGTGAATTTAGTCCATCGAGCGAACCGTCTCGATCTGTATTATAATTGAGAAGGAGGATTGGTCGGTATACTTGTCTGATTTCATTCGTATAATTGATAGGTAAATATTTTATTAATTAGATAACTTGTTTGAATGGGCAGTAAAAACTATTATATGAATGGCCAATACTAAATTTAATCCTTTGTGAATAATATAATTACATTATATTTGAAAAACAAAGGGATTTTTTAATGAATTTCATGAAAATGTTATTTTAAAAGTAAATTCCTTTTTTGAAATTGAGAGAAATAAAGAAAATAATTAATGTACGTACTTATATGTACATTAATTAATAACATTTTTAAATATTTTATCGTAACGTGTGTAAGTATATGTTTAGTTGTTAAGCAAACTTCAAAAATTCAATTTAGTACTTCACCAAGAATCATCGACATCGATATATACAAGCTCTCATGTATTTTCCCTCTCTCAGTTTCAGTAAGATTTCCCCAACGTAAACATCTCGCTCGCGTCGCGACTCGGTACAAGAAGACTCCGGTCGACTTGCTGCTTCGCTCGCCGGCGGCACTTCGCTCCACTCAATTCGCTCAGTCTCGCTGCATTCTAACTCTCTCTCTCTCTCTCTCTCTCGTTCCCACTTTTTAGCTCTATCTCAAGAAAAGAGAGTTCCTTTTCGCGTATTTCGACGAGGAGTCAAAGATAGGATGCGCCACACATGCATACACGACGACGGTAAGAAGCGAGCAGGGCAAGGCCGCGAGGCCAAACCGAATCCGGTTCTCTTTCTACTTGCAGCGTCGTTTGAGGGCCGAGTTCTTTTCCCTTCGCTATTTCTTTCTCTCCTTCTTGCGATCCTTTTGGGTATAGAAGACGGTTGCAAGGACGGTCAATTCGTCGCTGTAAAAGACGTTATGGAACCGGAGTGCGAGCGAGAGAAAAAGAGAGAGGAAGGGAAGCTTTTCTCTCTCTCTTTGTCTCTCTGTCTCTCTCTCTGTCTCTCTCTGTCTGTCTGTCTGTTTGTCTCTCTCTCTCTCTCTCTCTCTCTCTCTCTCTCTCCGGGTGCTTTGTAAAATTGTTTGAGCATGCACGAGCGCGGACTCTTCAATGGCATTGGTTCCCGGGGAATCGACTCTTTTGCACGAATGAAGTGATCGGTTACTCGTCTGTTTAGAGCTTTACGTTTATAACTTTTTGAATTTTCGAACACTTTGCGGACAATTTTATTATTGCTTTCCAAAACGAATGGATAAAAATTTTTTGTTTAAAAACGAAAACGAAAACATCATTTTTAATTGCATCTTTTAATGGAATTCTTTTTATCGGAATTAAAAGTTTACTATCGTATTAACTTTTAATTAGATATAAATTTACTGAAAAAGAAAACGATAAATTTTATCTTCTTTATAGAATCGTACAAATTGTAAATTTAAATAACGATAATACGATAATTGAAATTTAAAATTAATTATTAGCAGGGAAGTTATTTTAGAAATTAAAAGCAAAACTGACGAAAAAATTCCACGTCACGAATGACGATCAACAATTGAGAATAAAAAAAAAAACATTCTTATTCACTAAATTTTTCGTAATTTGATTACTAGAAATTGTATTACTTAAAAGGAATAAAAAATAAGCTTTTACTTGCACACATATATTTTTAGGTTCTCCAGAATGAATAATGAACAAAGAGTGTACATTTTTTAAAGGTTTTATTTAAAACCTTAAGTTCCTTATGATAATCCTCCTAATTTACATAACAATGCAAAGTGGCTGGATGAAAAAAAGGCGGCCAATTCCGACAATGGAGAGAGCGAGAAAGAGAGAGAGAGGGGGAGGGAGGGAAAAGGGGACAGGGAGAGAAGAGCAACGTTGGCATTTTTCTCCCTCTTAATTCATAAAAATACTCGACCCCACGTAAAAACAAGCACCTCTCTCGCTCTCTCTCTCTGGCTTTCTCTTGCTCTCTCGCTTTCTCGCTCTCTCGCTTTCTCGCTCTCTCGACCCTCGTCGATATCCATCCCGACGTTTCTTCCCCGAGACGAGCTTCCCCGACACGGCTAATTCGACAGGATTCTAAATAAGCAAGTCATCCTCTCGATTATTTTCACGATTAATTACCTGATTCTCCAATAATAGTCGAAAAACATTTCGATTATCTACTTACAACGAAAACACATTTCCAATCATCAATCTTGACAAAAAATAAAAAAGAGAAAAAAAAATTACTCAACTTGCTTTCAATTTAACTTTATTAACTGCTAAATGATTTATGGAAAAATTTTTATTTGAATGAACCATTATACATTCGTCGATAATATTTTTCATCAAAAGTGTAATATAGTGCTTAATCTTTTAAACTGCTCATCTTATTTATCTTATAAAATAAGTACCGAACAATAGATAATCGTACAATGATAATATTAACGCATGCTGGCCGGAATCGGCAAATGAAGACAACTTTTCCGAGAGTTAGAAGAAAATTAAAGAGAATGGGAAAAAACAAGAAAGAGAACAAGCTCCCGTAGAAATGTAAGATGTTAATGAGACCGAAGGGTTGGCATTCCTGGCGGCCTCGTAAGACTCCCAGAGATTCCTTTCTACCTTAAATTTCTTTACAATCGCTATAAGCCAGCATGAAGTTACAATTTTACTCAAAATTTCGATAAATCCATCGATAGTCGTTAAATATTACATCTTAATAGCATAATAAAAAAAGTTCTTCAAAAAAAATAATAACTTCTGGTTTATTAAAAATTTTTATTTTCAAAAACCGAAACACTTTTTCAAAACAAAGTAAAACTAAAAAATTTATAATTTTTACATATTTATAAAGTAATGTGAGTGATTAAAAACAAATGACTAGTATTTCATAATTTTATAATTCAATTTTCCGAAATGATATTTTAACGTCAATTTAAGTAAAGGGAAATTCAACCAAAGCGATAGAAAAATTGAAAGACAAGCCAGCAAATCATAAATATACAAACTTAAACGCGCAACCATGTAAACATCTCTCGCAAAGAAACCGTACACGACCCACCAACAAAAGCTACAATCCCGCGCGCACATATCTCTCAGAAGCTAACAAAAAAAAAACTTCCCCTCGACAAAAGCGATACTCCCCCATCGGCACGTCACCTATAACTCCCGCGCTTACCCTGCATCGGCATTTCATTCTCTCTCTCTCTCTCTCTCTCTCTCTCTCTCTCTCTCTCTCTCTCTCTTTCTCTCTTCTCCTCTTCCAACAATATCCCCGACAATATAGATTCCGGCATAAAAATGGCCGCTTCTCTCCCCTTAGAAATATTACCAAACTATATACGCGCGCATGCACGGGGTGGAGCCCCATATTACGCAAGAGAGAAAGAACAAGGGCGTAACAGCAGAAGCAACAGCAGCAGCCACCTAAAATAATACGCACTCAGAACCTAGGAGACGAAGGGATCGTGAGCCAATCGCAGCCCTCGCGCTCGTCCTCCGTCCGTCTTTTAGTTTCATAACTCGTCGCGCGACGATCATAACCCAAGAGAGAGAACGAGAGAGAGAGAGAGAGAGAGAGAGAGGGAGGGAAAGAGAGGAGGGTTCCGAGAAGCCAATTGCCCGCGCTTATAGGATCGATAACTTTTGCAACTCCGGCACTGCTGCGTGCTTCCGACGTTATGGCTATCGTTCTCGTGGTCGCTGAAGACAACGTCGACGACGATTGATTAAACCATTACAAGAAACATGGGCTCAAATTCAGAAAAGAAGAAATAATCCTTTTGTGGCAAGTTTATCTCACTTTTTCTGATTGGTGGTTTATAAAGCGGAAAATAAGCTGTATTTTCCAAACAATTACTTTTTAAAATATTAAATTATTTTATTTATGTGGAATGTAATAACATTTAAATATCGACAAATTTTTCGAACACGTGAAACTAAGCATGAAATTAAAAGAAAAAAGGAAAAAAAAAACTAAAAAGCAATTAACCTCTACATTTTGATCATCTAACAATTATTTTTCCAGACGTTTTTCTCATCGAACGAACCAAAAAAAGGTTTCTCTACCTCTCCTACGCTCGCTTATAATTTTGCGCTAGGAATCATCGATCTGTCGGAGAGCGAGATTGCGCCCGTCAAGTGCAACAGCTCGACAATCGAATCGTCGTTGCGAAAATAAAAAATAGAAAGAAAAAGAGCAAGAGAGAGAGAGAGAGAGAGAGAGAACGGTACAAGCAAAGAGCGTAGGCGCCGTCGGGGTAAGAAGAACCGGTAAAAGAGAAAGAGAGAAAGACGTTTGTGGCAAAGTAGTTGCGGCGAAGAAAACGAGCGCGTCGGAGTCGGGTCGTGAAGAAAGAAGAGAGAGAGAAAGAGAGAAAGAGAAGGGTAAAGTCGAGGACGGGAGGCTGTCAGGAGCATGCGGAGCCGTTATTTCTGCTCCGCTAAGTTTCTCTACGGCGCGCTGCTGCTCCCGCCACACCGGGATGATCTTCCTGTCCGACTGTCTGTTTGCCACGCGAGACCGGCCTCTAATGCTTTGGCAAACGCAGATTTCATTTTACGAAGCTCCCTCCCTTACCTCCCGACCTCTCTTTCTTGTTTCTATACCATTTCTATCTCTCTTTCTTTCTCTTTCTCTTCTCTCTTTTTCCCTGCTTTCGTTTTTGTCTTATTTTGTTAACCGCTGTCAAGCTTTTCCGCTGCGTTTTAGTCTTTGGCTCTCTCCCTTTCTGCCCCTTCTCTCTCTTACTCTTCCTTGTAAAATGAAAGCCTTGCATTGTAGTAAAAGTTTTTGCGGTTTGGCAATTTACAAATGTGTTCTTTTAATTTCATGATTTCGAATAGATAATTCTTGAAAATTTTTTTGTTAAATTGTTGATTTTATCTTGAAAAAAATTTATTGCAAGTTTTTATTGTTCAACCAAAAATTATAAGAAATATTAATCATAAAATATTTATAACAAATTATTTTTTCATCCAAAGTTTAAAATATTTCAAAACAAGTCATTTTAAGGAGCTATGGTAAATAGGTCAACAGCATAAATTCGCGCTATCTCTGATTTGAATATAGATTTTTTCTACCTGCAGAAAAATCAAATGTTTATGAGCAATAGCAATAAATTTGAAAATAAATTTATCTTACATCACCCTGCCATACATTTTCCAAATACTTTTCCATCTTACAAAAAAGAAAAAGAGAAGGCAACGATAAAAGATTGCTCACGATTCATCTTTCCTATACTCTCGTGTGAAGTAAAAAATCACAACGCACGCGTAGTCAACATCGATAAAATCAGTTCAAAAATAAAATAAGAAAAGTACGATAAAAAAAGAAAGTATGACACGACAACTCACATCAAAAAGTCGCATTCGTAATTTGACTCCTCGAATGAAAAATAGAACGCGTAAGTTATGTCTGACACAAAATAGGAAAAAAAAAAAAAGAAAAACCAAGAAGATCAAGTAGGGAAAAAAACGAGAGAAAAATGGAAAAAAGAAGACCGTAGAAAATCCGAGAAAACGCGTCCGCGTCATCGCCCACGGGAACGTTCAGCCCGTTCCGAGGGAAATATCCGCGAAATAAAGTCGGGAGGGAAGAAAGAGCGCTGTATAACGCGCAAAAGTTCACGGCTGTTTACTCGCTTTATACAGCATATCAATTTATATACACACATACACACACACACACACACACACACACAAAGCATCCAGGGAGAGAGGAGAGCAACGAGAAAACGAAGAAAGAGAAAATCAAATAAAGGAGAGGCTAAAACGGCAGGCTGTTTATGGCACAAGCTCGCAGGCTTTTGTTTTATATTTATACGTTTTGCACCCGCACCAGTCACCGAGGGTGCCTGATGTATTTGCGACTACGAGACTTGTGACTACGTCGCCGACGACGACTACGACGTCGCGCAGGGATCGAACCCAAGAGTGAGCGAGATGGTAAAGCAAACCGCTCGGTACGTGCGCGTATATACGCGTGTACCATATACGGGACGAAGAGAGAAGAGAAACGAAGGCAGGAATCAAACTGCAATTGCCATTTTTATTTCTACTTTTCCACGTGCCCCACCCCCCTTCTATCCGCTCGGCGTCGAGGCCCCCTCCTCGCGTCATTTCCATATAACGCGCACGAGTTCACTCTCGCTCTCCTTCTCCGCCGTTTTTGCTTTTTCAGCGGTTTTCACATCCTCCCTTCCCCCGCCACCTCTTCTTCAAGCGAGCGATCAATTTTAATTCACATAAAGTAGAAATCGCGCGCGCGCGCGCGCATGCAACCGTACGCGCGTTGTGCTATTCCATCGCTGCTGTCTCATACTCCGGGCGTACTTTTTTCTCTTTGACTTGCACTCCTCCCTCCCCCGGCTTCGCTCGCTCAACTCCCGCGAGTTATAAGCGAGATACGGAAGAGGAAGAGAGAGGAGAACGAGAAGCGAGAGAGGTAGTATACGCGCGGTCCACGAGTCCTCCTCTTTTTTTTTTTTTAGTTTGCGTTTGTTCCGCGGAATTTATGATACGCGTCCACGCTCGCTCGCTTACGTATGTGTGTGCGTTACTGTGTTGGCTCGTCGGTTTGCCTCGATGAATGGCTAATTAAGCGCGGTAAATTATTCAGCTTTCAATTTTCCCACCGTTCGATTTCCGTTGTGCGCGCCGCGGCTTTTTTTTTCGCCGTCCAACTATTTGTTTTAGTCTGGAATTTTTTTTATTTCGTTTTGTCGATACGTCAAATTACGATGGGGATATCGGTCTTTTTGAACATTCATTTCGTTAACTCGTCGAATAATATTGCAGACCCGACGGTTTTGGTTTGCGAATTTTTTTTATCCGCAAATTCGTCTTCGTGATTAGTTTCTTTCTTTTATAAATAATATGTTTTATTAAAGCATTCAGTTGACTCGTAGAAACTTGATGCTTTGATAATTTACAGAATTGAATTAAATTCTCTTGAAGAATGCAATTTAGGAAGGCCATATTTTTAGAAAGAAAAAATTGAATTTTTTTTCTAATTAAAGTTTTAGACATGATATAAAGCTAAAGATAAATGCTTTGAACTTAAATTTTAATTTATTTTCTTTAAATTAATAGAAATTTTTCATTGAATCTATTATATACTTAAGTTAGTTAACACTACATAATACATTTTTATTGCAATTAATTTTTGAAATTCAATAATTTAAAACCCTCATTAAACGTGTACCAAAAATAAACGATTTTACTAAAGCTAATATTTTAAATGAAAATTCATCCAAATTATCAAAATGATTTGTAATTTATTTCATTAACAAAAATAATAAAACAAATTTTTATTCCAGTTGATATAAGAATAGATTCCGATATATATCATTTTCAAAATAATTGTACGGATAAAATGTTTAAAATTTCATATCGCAAAGGAAAATTTTAGTATCTCAAAACCTCATAAGCTCGATTCGCACGAATGTGCCATTTCAAGTTTACTTTCTCGACGTCAGGGGGGCGATTCGGTATATCCGTCCCCCCCGATTTAAATTATACCGCGCATCAAAAGATAAAGCGCAGCGATGTCGAATAACTACCCGACATTCCCCTTGAATAATAGCATTATATATATATATATATATATATATACACACGTACACCAATACGCAGAAACACCAAAAAAGAAAAAGAGAAAGAGAGAGAGAGAGAGAGAGAGAGAGAGAGAGAGAGAGAGAGAGAGAGAGGGAGGAGAGGAGGATAAGAGCGAGAGCGCAGGTTTCGCAAAGCAATCAACATAAAGAACTTATAAATCTCGGTGCTGTCGATACAGCAGCAGAAAGAACCGGCAACGTTTCGCTCGCAAGATTCTCCGGCGTTCTCTCGCGCGAATATTTCGATATAAATAAATCGGCGGCGCGCGCGCGCGCGTCGAAAGACGAAGGGTCGCGGCGTGTAACGCGGAGAGAAATAGAGGAAGGAGGGAAAAGAGGGAAAATTGTGCGATACCACTCGCACGACACTCGAGCGTATACCGTACAGTTTGCACATACACGCGCCCAGCAACACACGACTCCGATAGCTATACTACTAGAGTTGCTGCTGCTGCACCAATACGTATATACATACATAAGCTACACACAACGCACCTTAATGTCGCATAAATCTCCCGTTGGAAAATTACACCAATGCCAGATAGAGAAGAGGGGGATGGAGGGAAAGAGAAAGAGAGAGAGAGAGAGGAAGCAAAAGAGGAACAGGGAGAATCGCGACAGCGGAGAAGGAAAAAGAAGAAAGTTGAGGCACAGGAGAGGGAGAGATAGTGGAGGTTAGATGGTGTGCTCCTCTCGCGTGTATAGGAGAGCGAAGCAGCGAAGCTTTGAGAGATCGGTTTGAAAGGAACGAGAGCGAGAGAGAGAGAGAGAGAGAGAGAAGGTGAAGAGTGTAGGTGAGTGGTAGGAGCTCGCGCACGTATATATTTTCTCTCCCTCTCTCTTTCTCCGCGGATCCTTTGGCACGAAAGCTAGAGAGAGAAAGAGAGAAAGAGAAGGAGAAGTTGGTGGGATTTTCCGAGGGCAAAGAGAGAGAGAAAGGGCAGCAACAGAGCAGTAGCGGCAGCTTCCCCCACTTTAGAAGAAAAGCACTTTCATAAATCTGCCAGCAGATATATGTGCGCACAATTTCCGAGATCCGGCCATTAAAGAGCTGTGCTCTCTCTCTTTTGCTCCTGTCGTACCCATGCGCTGCAAGAGATGCTTCGTCTCCGTCCATCGGCGAGTTTCTTTATCTATCCATCTTCTTTCTCCCCCTTTTTTCTATCCCTCTTTCTTTCTTCGTTCGAATCACACCGCGAAAAGAAAGATGAGAAGGAAGTAAAATTTCGTCGTATACCCACATATTCTTGTTGATTTTCAGATGCGAAAATATGTTAGCATAACGGGAATCTATCGATGTGTGTAGTTTGTGTACACATGAAGAAAGTATTACTGATACCACTATATCAGAATATATTCTTTTACATAAAAAATTATAATTTTTGATAAATTGTTGTAATTAATCAGTAAAATTTGTTTGAATCACTTTGATTTAGTAGAAATAAAACAAAAGTTTTAACCTCATCAGTTCGTAAATGTTAATAATACATCATTTAATAAGAAAATAAAAAAGCGCATAATTAGTATCGATTTTACATAGACTGTAATAATAAAATTTAAATAATTCAATTTTTGAATTAAATTAAATTTATCGAAAAATAATCACATGGAAAATTAACGCTAGAATTTTCCTCTTTCAAAAAGTGCAATAATAAGCTCACAATAGAAGGTAAAAGAAGGAAAGAGAGAAAGAGAGAGAGAGAGAGACAGAGAGGAGGAGAAAAGTATTCGCGCTCAGCGACGCGCGCAAAGTAGGTAAATTGCCGCAAAAGCCCGGGCCCCATTCGGAATAATAAACGCCTCAGTTCTCTTTACCTCCCTCATTTCCCGCTCTTGCCTCTTTCCCCCTGCCACCGCTGTGTTCCTCTTCTATTTTCCCAGAAACGACGCTCGGGCGCGAAAACTCGCAACGGACGCGAACGTTCAGATAACGCTTTCTCCTCTCGCTTTCTCTCTTGTCCGCACATACACAAGTCCCTCCTTCCTCTCGTCCCCCCTCCATCCCTCTCTCTCCCTCTCTTTCTCTCTCTCCTTTTCCAACTCTACCTCTGCCATTTTAAACGTCATCCTTTTCTTTCTCTCCCTCTCTTAACCTCGCACAAGGATAACCTGCCCTGTAAACAGTTTACTTTTAAACCGAAAGAGCAACCCACCCGTGCTTTACCTATGTATTTTCAGATAGGGGTGAATTATGCTTCCCCGACGTACCCGGCCGCTTTTTAAAAGATTTATCCGCTTTAATACCGCCGCACGATTTCGAGAACCAAAAGAGAAAGACATAGGGAGATAGACGAAGAAAGAGAGACGAGATTTCCCGGCAGAAGGAGAAACGAGGCGCGCTTTCTCTTCGGCGTGTTTAGTTTTGCGTCGTTGCACTATGGCGAAAGCGCCGCCAGGAAAGAGAGAGAGAGAGAAAGAGAATGAGAGAGAGAGAGAGAGAGAGAGAGAGAGAGAGAGAGAGAGACGGAGAATAAAAAAGAAGAAGCGCTACAGTTGCGATCTACGATTTTGTGCGGCTCCGTGTCGACTTCCTGCCACCGACTTCACCGCTAAAATAAATGTGCGACGGAATGCATAAACCTTCTCCTTTACTATAACCCACCGTGAGATGTATCGTACTCGACGCCGCAAAATTAGAATCGTTCGCGAAGGACATGTAACTCAGGTACAATGTAGAATTTTTAGAGGTGCGAATAAGAATTCCGTCGTTTTCTCTGTTAACTCTCTTCGTCTTAAAAAATTTTCATGCTTTTTTTTAATTAAAAAATTAACGTTTTCACAATTTACCTTTTTATTTTGATTATAATATTTTATATTTAATGATTTTCCAAGAGCAAATCGAATAACATTCTAAAGCAATTCTTCTTAATGACACTTTCTCGTAATATGTATAAGGCATACGATATTTCAATCCTAAACTTTAAAATATAAGAGCGAATAGATAAGAAGTCTCTTCGTTACTTTGGAAATGACTTTCGCGAGGAGGGAAAGAGAAAGAAAGAAAGAAAGTGTGAGTAATGAAGAAAGCAAACAAAGAGAAAGGAGAAGCCGAGGGATAAATAATATGTCCAAGTCAATGGCGAGGAGGGTAATTAATTCGTATAATATGCCGCAGTTAAGCCGGCTATCCGTAACGCGACCCTACTGCCAACTTGCTCTCTTGCTCTGCCTCTATCTTTCTCGCTCGCTACTCTCTCTCTCTCTCTCTCTCCCTCTCTCTCCCCACTCTCCTCGCCGCCCCTGTTCGCCTTTTCAAGCAAGCTTTTAATACCGCTGCTTTAGCTGAATTATCAGTCCTGAATGATAATACTATTTTCTGCGATTTGCGTTACTCTATCTTTCCTTTATTTTTTTATAACATTTTTTATAGCTCCGACTTTTTTACGATTATTGCCTCAGAAATTTTTCAAACTTAAATTCATGAAAGCAATAATTTAACGATGGTCATAAATTGTTAAGATTTCTTACAGTTATTAATAACTATATAACTCTGAAATGTCTCATTGAGCTTTACATTAACAATAAGTTTAATAATTTTTATCGCACTCAAGCATTTTAAAAAATATCGACAATACCTTACTTTAACAATGCACGGTAGAAAATGTCACCCAAGCATTCACCGCTACCAAACCTCCCCTAACTCAACACCGTAACTTCCTCCGCCAGCATACGGGGAGAAAGTCACGGATAAAGAAATCCCCATAGATATATACCAGCGGCTAGTAACTGTAGCGCTAACAATCGAACGCCGACGGCTGGAGGCCCGCGGCCGAATAGAAAAGTTTTCCGCGATCGGTGAGGGAAACAAAGAGAAAGAAGACAACGAGACGTAAGAAGAAAAAGACGAAAAGAATAAGGGTCGCGGCCAAGATGAAAGAGAAAAAGTCCCCTTCGTTGCAAAGTTACTCGCGCACTGACCATCACGATATACTGCGAACACACACAGCCGATTCCAGACAAAGAAGAGACGCACCGCGTAAACGTCGCGGAGGAGAATAAAAAAGAAAAAGGATAAAAGTTTTAAAAGTCGTTTCGTTCGATGCTTCTTCGAAATTTAATCAAATTTCAGTTTACATTACGACGTCGTTTTAGTACCGTTTTGGGACCAAGAAAATTAAATGAGTGAAAGTATTTTTCCCATCGACATTCGAAAGTACACTGATAAAAAATTAAAATATCTTTTAGTAAAAAAAAAAAAAAAAAAAAAAGGTTACAATGAGAAAAATTCATTTTTTTCAATTTAATAATTAATGAATTATTTTAAAAGTTATTGTAGCAGTTTGTTTTCTCAAAAATAAACAAAATTTACTTTGTGTTTGGCTATTCGATTAAATTTTTTAATAGTTCCACAACGCTGATACAAAATTTCAACTTTAAGAAGACAATTGAACCATCGCATTAACGTCATACAATCGAAATCTCTTTGATACATCCAATTCCTTACGGCCAAGTTGAAAGAAGGCGAAAGTAGCGAAAGTATAAAGACCAACACGTGTAACGTGAAATCGTCGTCTTCGTCATCTTCCCCTAACAAAAGCTTCTCTATTGATAGAGGCGATACAGATAAACGGCCAAAGATGCGGGTATCGCCATCGGTTGGCTATATATGCCAGGCTTTTACTTGGAATTTACGCGAGTATCATACGCTTCTACGAGATAAAGGAAAAGAATAATAAAAACACACGTACGCGTGTGTGTGTGTGTGTATATATGTATATATACAATGGGGTAGTTCCTTTGGTTAATGCTAGTATAAGAGATTTGGCTCGAAATCAAGTTATAGGATTTTTGCTTCCAAGTATTCAGAAATACATTAGAAAACTTGATGTATATCGTAAACAAAAATAAATGTTTATTTACGAAAATAATAGATAAAAAACGATAACGATTCAATTAATGGGCATGAAAAACCACTAAATTATTTTCTATCAAATTTTAAATATATTTATTGCATTAATCAATCTTTTGAAATAATTCGATGGCTTGAGTATTATGAAAAAATTGTAATTTTTATTTTTGAAAATTCCTTCGTTACAAGCAAGTCAGCGCAGTTTTTTATACAAGAAATGCTAGTCAACCACCGAGTTTCCAAGAGTCAAAAGGAATCAAAGTTCAAGCTTGCACACAACATAAAGCGAAAAAAAGCTAGAAAACCACGAGACGAGGAAGAAAAACAGAAAAGAAAAAAGCAAACAGAAGTTGAAAAAAAAGAAGAGAGAGAGAGAGAGAGCGAGAGAAAGAGAAAGTGAGAGAGAGAGAGAAAGAGAGAAAGAAGGAGGAGCATATAGCTCCTGAGATAGGAGGAAAACGTCTCTTCTGGCTCGCTCGGAACAACGCAGCCGTGACTTCGCCGGTACAGATCTGCACCTGTTTCACTTTACTACTCTCTCCTCTACTCCTTCTTCGGCGCTCTCCCACTTCCCACGAGTGCAGCAGAGCAGCCGCGAGAGACGAAAGAGGAGCCGCTGGTCCTCTCCTCTTCCAGCGAAAGACAAGATAAGAAGAGAGAGAGAGAGAGACGCGAGGTTCGCTCCATGAGGAGAAGGTGAAATACAGCTTGGCGCCCCACCTCGCATTTTCTTCCTTCCCTTCCTCTTCGCGAGGCTGCCTCTCTCGCTCTCCAGATATAACCCAAGGGGGCCACCACCCCGCCGGTACGAGAGACGAGAGGAGGCAGTTCTCAGCGAAGGAGTCCCGGCGTCGTCGTCGGCGGCGCGCTCCGCCCGTCATATTCCAGCTGCGCCAATCGGCGCCGGAGCCTTTATTAGATCCATAAATCCATCATATCCATCTCTCGCGGGGAGCGAGCCCGGCCGAGCCACCATTGGTCGCTCGCTCGACCGGCCGAGACCCGAGACGAGCGCGCGCGTACATACGCGCTCGGGTAGAGTGCACCGACGAGAGAGCGAGAGAGGAGCCAGTGTCCGGTCGCCGAGCCGCGGTTGGCGCATTGCGGCGCCGAACCCTTGGACGCGCGCGCGTACACACACGCGCGGATATGCGAAGAGACCAGATGGGCAACACCTTCTTCGGGGTGTTTGCCGAAACTTCCTGGATGATATTAATATTGAATTTTTTCCCGGTACAAGTCGCGCGCGCGCGACAAGGGGAGAAGACTTGGACGACGAGCGAGTAACGTGCCTGCCAGGAGTTATGTCGCTGCTTGTGTGGGTGATTCGCATGCGTGTAGTTATATATATTACGATGGAATTAATGTATATGGGAGGCAATAAATATTTTATACGGTTCTTTATCAATTATGAAACAAGAATGAATTTTTAAAAACATAATTTTACTAATAATTAAATAATATTTTAATAACTTAAGTATTATTATTATCAATCAACGTTTTTTATATTTATAATTTTAATATTAAACAAATTTATTTATTTCTCTTTTTAAACGCCAACATTGCTGTAATATTAAAAAATAAAACGATTTACGGTATTGTTCTTGCATAAAATAATTCATACTTTAAAATGAATTATTATTTTGATTTGATTTTAATTATTAAGTGCCATAAATTTGGCGATATTTATTTTATTTTTCCATTGCGAAGGTAATACAATATTACAATATAACATTTAAAGCTAAAGTATATAAATACGATACGGTACAACGGATACCTGATAATCGTAACAAGCTTTCCGTTGAAATGTCGAATGAGTAATAATTAAATAAATAGTTGTTAATTGAATCATCAAACCGATCGATGTATTTTCTCCAAAATTAAAGCACAAAAATAAACGAGAAAAGGCAATAATTTGCGAACAATACAGTTGCAAAATCAGGGTAAAGCATTGCGCGATCAAAGAAATGTTTTCAAGCAATCCGAGCGTTTCTTTTATACAACAAGAAACGAGGAGGAGTGCACGCAAGTCTCAAAATATATTTAACATGAGAACACCCGGTAGAGAAAATTCATCCCGGAGCGCGGATGGCTCGCGAAGAAACGAAGGGGTAGAGAAACATAGAAGGATGCGCGCGCACTTTGAGCCGTTTCTCTCTCTCTCTCTCTTTCTATCCTTGGCTGCTTTCTTCCTTGGTCTTGCAAGGGGAACTCGCGCGCTTCTCCTGGTAGACCACTGTCCACTCGCTCTCTCCCTCCTCTATTTTCCTTCTCCGGCCCCCTTTCTTTCTCGCTCTCTCTCTCTCTCGCTCCCTCTCTCTTTGTCCCACTCTCACGACCGTACGAGTGTGTACATGTATCTGTGTGGAAGAACAGACGCACACGCGTCGAGGTGGTGCAGCGCGCACCAGCCTCCCCCGGACGTACGTCGGACTTGGCCGGATAAAGGGGCTCGATTGAGCGGGATTGTGTGTATTTGCCGTAAACTTACTGCGCGATTTTCATGTATAACTGTCGATAATATTTTCCCATATCACAAAAGTTTTTATTATTTTTTATTGACAATATTCTTAAAACCGTTCCTAGTTCTTAGATGTCAATGCAACTTTTGCTTCGTTTTATCAATATTATAATAAAATTAAAAAATTATTAATAACTTTTTAAAATAAATAATTCAATTTATTTAAGTTTTTGGTTTAAAACAATTATTGTCGACAATAGAATGAGTCAATATGAAAATAATTATTTTTAACAAAAATATTCAATCTCATTTTAAAAATTTAAAAATTCATTTCGAGAATTTGGTATTTTTAGAGGATCTTTAAAAAATGCACATTGACATTGGATAACAATGCCAGTTCATTTTTATGGTGCTACGATAAGCATTTAATATATTTTCGAAAGAAAGAAAGAGAAAAAACTAAAGACAGAAAAAAGATAATCCCCGAGATAAAAGTACGCCGAATCGAGAAGGTGGGGGAGGGGGGGAGGGGAATGTATCGTAGATCGAATAGAAAAGATATTCGAAGATGAAGGTGAGCGCGGGTGAGAGAGTCTGAACCAGAGAAGGAGAAAGAGAAGAAGGAGGGTAAAACTAAGAAGACCAGCGGCTCCTTGACGGACTCGACGGGATCAATATCTTCCGATACCATACTCGGAGCAAAGCTATATACGGACCTATTTCCACCGCCAATAAAACGCCATGCCTACGCGTGTATTGCGCGATTCTTTTCCTCCCCCGGTCTGCCTCCTCCACTACCCCCTTGCCCTCTTTCTTTTCTCTTCCCTCTTCTTTTAACATTACTTCCCAGCAGGTTTCCCCCTCGCTATTGGCTGTAAAATGCTTCGATCTCGGACCAAGAGCTTCGAATTCTAGTGCGTCGCTAGAGTTGCATATATTATGTACAGCGATTTCAAAAAACAGATGATGATAAGCGGGCGTGTGTTCTCTCTCGTTGAAAATAATTTTTGAGCAAAAAAAGTAACAACATGTTCTTTACGATTATCACAAATTTATAGATAAATGAAACTTTTTTTATTATTAATATCCTATTTATTTCTTAATTATTTATTTATTTATTCGATTCAAATAAAAAATATTACGATAAATTATCTATTAAAAAGTAATATAAATTAGCTCTCACAATCTGTTAGCTCAAATTACATCCAGTGTAAACGCAACTTATAAAGTGCAAATTGTAACGTCTGGTTTGTAATAAATATAAAAGTTTAACGAATAAATCTAAGAGGGTTAAACGAAAAAATAAGACTCACGAGGAAATAAGAAAAGAAAATATAATAAGAAAAATAAAAATCCAACACCTCGGTGAACAAAAATGGCGCGAGATATCTCGCTTATCGTGGAGAACGGAGAAGAACGTCGCGCGCAATCTCCACCTCCTTTAGCCATAAAACGGCGCGGCGACTCAGCCACCCCCGTTGTCGTCATACGACGCGACTATATGAATATGGCACATATATAAAGGCTCGCGCCACCGACTTTCGCCGTACACCAGCCCGCGGGGAAGGGAGTCGCGCAAGCTCCCGATTGGTCCTTGCGATCGGCCAATCATAAAGCCACCCCGTTACATAACCAACCGCTCTATGGATATGATATTATCATAACGCGCGAGGTTTATTATTGGTCGAGCTTTCCGTGAACCCTACTGCCGATGCTACCGCTCTCGTCTCTCTCTCTCTACTCTCGCTCGTTCTTTCGTCCCCGCGACCATCCCCGCAGCCACCCCCTCGCAACCCCCGTCAAACACCCCTACTACTAAGCACGCGAGAAAGAGAGAGAGAAAGGGAGAGAGATGGGCTATCCTGCACCGATGTGTATGGAAAGAGAGAGAGAGAGAGAGAGTGAGCGCGCGCCCCCGCCGTATCCGTGCGGAACCCCCTTCGACCCCGTGCACCCCCCCTCAGAATTATGAGGATCAATACGCGCGCCGCCGTTGCCGCCACCGGCAGTTCTGCCGCCGCTGCTCTGGTGCTACTACTACTCGCTGCTCGGCCTTCTTGCAGCGCGCATCTCCGCGCGGACGCAGTTTCTGTACTCGTATATACTACTATACTCCCTCTTGACATTTTCTCTCTCTCTCTCGCCTTCTTTTTTATCGTTATTCTTTCTACTCCACCTCTTACAGCTCCATGCGAGGGAGCCGCTTGCTCTATCTTTCCATCTCACCCCTCTCCCCCTCTATTTCTCTCTCTCTCTCTCTCTCTCTCGATTTCTCTTTGGTTGTGAGCTTATGTGGACATACTTTATGTGCCTTTTATGGTTTTACTCTTTCGCTTGTTTTTATGTGCCTTTTTCTTCGCCTGCGCGTTTTCCTACCACCCCTATACGCGCACTGGCGCGCATGCAAGAGGGAAAGAGTTATTCGATCAAAGCGTACGAAATTTAAAGTTTGCGGGAATTTACGAGCAATGAGATTACGGAAATACGATTCGTTTGTTTAACGAAAATTTTCAAACTTACGCCTTTTTTATGAAACTTGTATTAATAGTTTAATAGAAATTATACGGGAATCGTATGTGAGAATACTTTTATCTTAAGTAGATATAGAAAAGCTATATTAAAAACTATCTATCTTTAAGTAATTAATAAATAATAGATAATTCATTTATTATGTATAAGTTCATTAAATTTAATAATCTTATTTATTCTTGAAGCATATGAATTTAGAACTATAGAAAACACGATGAAATTAAAATATCATAAAAATTTGTTTATGGTTTAATATCATTATCAACAGTTTTTCTTTAAATTTTATTGCATCTTTCGTTCCTCAAATGGTATTAGTTGAAATAAAATTTAATATTATCATATACAAACCAACTATGAAAATAGTATAAAAAAATTATGTATTTTATATTTCAACTTTTCAACTTATTTATGCATATAAGAAAGAATCTCGAATAATGACGCGACGCGCCATCCAACAATAGCATTACACGCAAACGGAGAACAAGAAAAGAGAAAGAACGGAAATAAAAGCACCTAAGCACTCGTGGCGTTCCTTTCGGGCGAAAAACGGAAAATCAAAGCGAGCAGTGCCACATACACGCACTTATACGCACACGTAGACGTGCGTACGAGCATACATTTACAGAGCGACGAAACACAGCGGCAGTAAAATACACGAAACGCAAGAGAAAGAGGAGAAGGCGAACGCGGTTTACGTACCGGCGAAAGCGAGCAAGGGAGAGAGAATAAGAGAGAGAAAGACAGAACTAGGCGAGCAACGCGTGTAAAGTCATACATGCGCGGCATTATATCGCGGAACAATCGATACATGCCGGCGCTGCCACTGCCTCCGCAACCACCAACTTGAACCTCCTCCCCCTACCCTGCCACCCTCCTCGCTCCCACCCCCAAGAGAGAGAGAGAGAGAGAGAGAGAGAGAGGGAGAGAGAGAGAGAGAGAAGGCGAGATGAAACGGGCGCAAGCCTAGGCCAGACCAACCTTTCGCATCCTTCTCTCGCTCTCTCTCTTTGATTTTCTCTCACCCACCTCCTCCTCCTCCTCCTCCTTCTCCTCCTCCTCTGCTGCCTTCGGTAGTCCCCTGCTTATCTCTTTTCATTTCTCGCCCCCTTCCGCGCGCGTGTACGTGTGTCGGTATTTATCCGTCCGCTCGTCCGTCTCTGTCTCTGTATTCCGAAGCGCCTCGGAAACTCGCTCGCGTCCCCTCTTCGCGGCGGCAACGGCGCGGCAGCGGTTGCCTCTCTGCTGGGCTGGACGGTTCGCGCTCTCTACCTCGCCTCCCCTTTCCTCACCCACTCCCCCTCGGCGCTTTCCTCTTCCGCGTGCACGGAGAACACCAGCGCTCGACCGCCGCAAACTACACGCGCGCGCTCGCGCTACACACTCGTCCAAAGTCCGCGCGTTTCACTTTGTATAACCTGCCCTGACAACCGCAACCTCAAAACCATTTTGTCCTCGGCGAGCATATACGAACGCAAGCTGCGCTAGTTCGCTCTCTCTGCGTGTACTATCTCTCTATATGACTCTGCTCTGTCTCGTCCCTTTCCTCCTCCCTATTTTTCGTTTCTCTGATACATCCTGTCCTTGTCTTCTATATGTTTTGCCTCTTCCTTCCGATTTGTTTTTTTAATACTCGATTTCGTTAATTTAAAATGATTTTGGAATAATATGCAATTCGTATCAATGTTTAAAAATTGATCTTGTATTTAAAAGCTAGGTGGTTTAATTTTATAAATTATATTATATGAAATTTAATGTTCAATTAAATAAATCAATACACAAATATATTTCTAAGATACATTATAATATAAATAAATTTTCAAATATTAATATTTTTAATTTAATAAAAAAAAAAAAAAAATAATATTCATAAAGTATTGCATACTATCAAAAAGGAATCATTAATAATTGAATTACCGCAACTTATCTATTATTTTCAAAGCTCCCGAAAAATGTACAATCGATATGAAAAAAAGAAAAAAAAAACGAGGATAAAAAAAGGAGAGACTCGGAAAAAACTTTACTTCGAGAAAAAAAATTACGAGTAGAAATTTTCAATGAAGGGGATGCAGGAACTATCCTTCGGATACCCAATGGCGTGTCGTTCCCGTATAAGAAGTGTTTTACGTTCTCGCGCTCACGCTATACACCCTTTATTCTTTCTCTTTCTCTCGTCTCATCTGCGCCCCTAACGTCCGCACGATATATCTACAGAAATACGTATATACACTCAGCCTCACACATATAATGCGTCCGTTCGAGCGTCGGACAGAAAGGGAGGAAATCGCGGAGAAGTTCGGACGCGCGGCGGTGCCCGGCGCTCCGGGGACCGCCAAAAGATAAAGCGACGGAGAAAAGGACAAAATGGCAAAAGAGAAACCGTGCAAGGGGCGAGCGAGAAAGAGACGAGTCGGAAGGGGGAGGAAGAGGAGAAGAGCTGTAAAAAAGAAAAGAGGGGGAAAGAAGGGAGTAAATTTTTTATCGGTAAAAACTCCATTAGAGAAAGAGAAGCGCCGCGCGCGCGGCCCGGTGTTTGTTATTGGTCATCCTCGAGTAAAACGGAAAAGAGGGTTTCTCCCTCTCTCTCTCTCTCTCTCTCTCAGTCTCTCTTTCTCTCTTTTTATCCAGCTTACTCTCTTTCTCTCTTCTTGTATGTCCAGCGCAGAGAAAGAGCGGCCCATTGATCTCAGAGACAGCCTCGCTGTTTCTCTCTTTCCACTTTTCTCTTTGCTCCCTTCCCCCCCCCCTCGCACTCTCTCGGACTTTTCCTCGTCCTTTATCCCTTCTTTCCTTCGTCCCTCGTGCTTTTTCCAAGCTCTCGCACTTTTAGTCCTTGGCTCTGTCTCTCTTTCATGATATGCGTTTCTCACCTCCTGCCACATTCGAGTGCGTTGTATTATTTCACATGCATGCATAGGATATTTAACGTAAAATATGAAGCTATACGTTTATCACGTTTGTATTGATAAATGATTGTTTTTAACAAGGCTGTAATTTTTTACATTGCTTCTAAACTGTATTTTTTATGAACTTAGAGTTTAATATTATAAAAACTATATCAATATTTTAAAGATTGACTGTTTTTTTACAATAAAAGTCTTCCTTGAACTTTAAAATAATTCTCCTACATCGAACAATGAAAATTTAATATTTATAGATCAAACGAGTATTTCGCATACAACTTTTCGTTTATCGATACAAAGTTCTTTACAAACAAGACTTATACATGTATGTTGAAAACAAAATCAATTACGCAGTAGCAGCACACGCTCTCTTGTCCAAAGCCTAAAGCCGATCCCTCGACTCGCTTAAAAACTCTTTTCCCTTTCTGCACTCTTTAAGTCCTGCCCCTCTCGCTCTCTGCTCTCCTCCACCCGCTTTTTTCTTTCCCTTATTTTTTTTTCTACGTACCTTTATTTTTTAGCTTTTATTATTCACTTCCCCTTTTTTATTACCTTTCAAAGTAATACTTAAATAATGTGATTCTAAATTATATTTATTGGTACATGTTTTTATATTTTAAAAAGTTAATAATTTTTCTCACGAACCGTAAATAGAACATTATAAACTAAAAATATCGATACAATACGTTTATGAATTTTATAAATTAATCACAAGCAAAGCTAAAAAAATCACTACGTGCCCGACCACACATCGATATTTTCTACTTAAAAACGATAACCATGCGATTAAAGATCAATAACCGTCGTAAAACAAACGTTACAGCGTTAATAAAAACAAAAATTCACACCGTCACCGTGGTATGAAAGAAAAATAACGTCGAAACTTTTCCAATATTTTTGCACGCCACATACGATCCTTGTGTTTTATCTTTCTCATTGCAAAGCACACGGGGGTTGCAGCGGTGGCGGTAGGTATACCAAAGACAGAACACGCGGAAAAAGCGAAAGATAGCAAAAGACCAAAAGCGGAAGAGAGAAAGAATAAAAAAGAAAGATAAAAAAAAAAAGAAAAAAGAAAGAAAAACGCTCGCACGTTCCCGCTCTCTCACATATTTATTTTATACGCCGCGCCAACAACGACGACGACGACTCTTTTACACACGCGCGCGCGAAACAAGGACGACGAAAAGAAACAAAAAAATATATGTAGGTACCAGCCGCCTGCAGCGGTGCCTACTTTACTCGGGATAGAACCCTTTACCGCGCGGAAAGTATACACATCGAGGGCCTCATAATTTTGCCTCCGACTCTCATTTTATTTAGCGCGAGATTTAAGTCCGTAGCCCACCAGCGGAATGGGATAATGGAACGCTGAATGTTTAACGCGGAAAAAACATGCGAGGACGTTCTTGTTTGGACGAACTTTTATGCTTATACGCGAGGCGCCGTATTCATGATATTTCTCTTCGGTTACTCTCCTTTTTCCATGCTTTGCTATTGCGTTTTATATTTATTCTCTTGTAGTCTTACTTTTGTAAAATAAATGTGGAGTATATATACTATATAGTCTTTTTAACGAAGCTCGTACGTTTTTTCACCCGCATTAGTGAATATTTTTCTGCTTATTATTAAATTATGGTACATATTATTCTGCAAATTTGATGCTTTAATTAAGAGAAAAAAATATGAATAAATATTTTATTGCATAATAAATTGCCAATACATTTATACTTTCAAAAAAAAAAAAAAAAAAAACGATAACTGACGATTATAAAAAGTAAAATAGTATTATTACGTATAACACTAATAAAAATCACGATGAAAAATAATTTATTGGATAAAAAAGAATATATTTAAGCGACTGATAAACGAGACTAAGCAGTTATCGATGAAAATCGTAAAATAACTTTCATTTCCTATTCACATGATGCGTATCCGTAAAAATGAGTCGAAACATTTTACGGGACAAGAAAAATAAGCGAGCCGAGCTGCAAGATATAGCTCTTCGATAAACGCAATCTCGCACGAAGCGACAATAATGGTCAAAATGAAATACAAAAGCTAGCGCCATTTATCGGTAGAAAGAGAAAAAGCATGCGTTCAAGAGAGAGAAAGTCACGGAAAACTCGGAAAACTCGGATGAAGGTAGGGCAACTTTATCACAGCCATTCGCTTCAGAACAAACGCGGGCGCATTTTGCAGAACTGTCTTTGTCTGTCTGCCTCTCTCTCTCTCTCTCTCTCTCTCTCTCTCTCTCTCTCTCTCTCTCTCTTACCCCCAGATCTCTCGGAGGTGAATCTATGGAAGCGACAGGCGAGGGGTATTAATCTGAAATAACGAGTATCTTCGCTCTCCCTTCTTTCTCCAGTGAGCTTGCGTTTTGTCTAAAAGAGAACGACGACGACGACGACGACGGACCGAGAGTGGAAGCAAAGACGGACGGATGGACGTACGCGCTCGCACGAAAAATACAATGGAGGAGAATGAGTTTCGCACGTGAGGCTGCCACTACTACTCCCTCCCACTAATCGTAAACGTGCAAGCGAACGATAAAATACGGGATATTCCAATGAGTCCCAGGACTTTTTTTGTTTTTGTGTTCATTTTTCTTTATTGTTTTCAAAATTTTATTGAAAAGTATAAGTATGTTACCGTTTTGATGTAGAAATAACGTTTCCAAATCGAGATGCAATAAAATCATGTAATTTTATAGTTAATTTTATGTTTACTTATATTTTTAGTAATTATACATTAAAAATTCAAAAATTCAAATATTAATAAAGTAATTGTTAAACGCGATTAAAAAAGTTTTTTAAGATATTGAAAAAAAAAAAAAAGATCTTGACTCTTTCCTTTAAGGGACGAGCTAAAAAATCCCATCGGGTTTCAGGAATTCAATAGAAAAATTTTCTCGATATAAAGCTAGTGGAATGCCCCATGAACGCGTCAAGACTGCCAGCACTTCTACTTTCTGGAGAACAAAAACGCGGAGGAGGAAAAGGAGGAAGAGAACGAAAAAGACGACGGTGCTAAAGTAGAAAAAAAGATAGAGGGGAGGAGTACCAACTGGACATAGAACTCGACTATACTCCATATATAACATTCACATACACCCTTGAAGTGGTACAGAAAAAGGGCGACGTTGGAGATGGGGGAGAGAAGAAGGAGAACAGAAAATGGTCCGACGGCTAGCAAAATAGCCTCGACTCTGACTGGACACATACATAGAAAGAGGGAGAGAACTGGACTGTTCTACCTACCTACTTTTATATCGCTCCGGAAATAATGGGATTCCCATCATGAAGTGGATTTCCCCCGGGAGCGCTGGACATCGATGCACACGCGCGTCAAGAGATCCTTTCTCTCATTCTCTCTCTCACTCTCTCATTTCTCCATCGCTCTATTTTCTTCTCCGTCTGTATATATATGTATGTATGTATGTGTATATATATATATATATATATATATATATATATATCCCTTTCGCTCGCTCTTTCGCTTTTAGAAAGGTCTGAGGCTGGTAACGCTACCACTACTACAGTTGTTGCACGAGTATGCAACTCTCGGTGTCCAAATTCACCTATCCACTACGAAGAGGTCACTCGCTATCAGACTCGTTTTTGTGCGTAGTATCAACCACTGATTATCCTCCTGTCGTTTATTCACCGATATAATTAACCCAAAACGCAGTGGATATACGATCAGTATATTTACAAGTTACTAAGTAGTATATCTACGACTTAAGATGACATTCAAATATTTTTCAACTTAATTATGAACTAAATATAGTTTGCAATTAGCAAATTATTTATTAAGTAATTTCACCATCAACAACAAAGAGACTTTCAGGAGAAGACACAAATATTTTAAAATTTTTCTTGCAAATTATGAAATAATATTGTAGAAGATGTATATAGAAATTTAAAATATTAATTTTGAAAATTATTTTTATTTTATCATCAATTAAATTACTATTTATATAACTTAATTAAATCCTAAATAAAAAATCAAAATTTCTTAAATAATAATAAAAAATATATGTGAATGTTATATAAAACATTAAATAAAACTAGCTCAACTAAATAAAATTATGAGCAATATACCTATATTGTGTGTTATAAAATAAGAAAATACAGTAAAAAAAATATTACTTAAAAAAAATTACTTAAATATATCTGAATATAATGCATTACAGTTCACAAATAATATTTAATTACAAAAATTTTATTTTTAAAAATATTTAAAAAATATTTTTATAAAGCAATTTTGAGATTAAAATTTAATGACGGTATTTAATTTAATTATAAAATATTTGCTTATTTCACTTCTAAAAAATATTGTTGTAGAAGAATTACTAAAAATTATCAAAAATAAAAGTGAAAATATATTAATATTTTTATAAGAAAATGATTGGTAAAAATAAAAACTTTTTACAGTATTTAATTATAAAATATTTATATAATTGATTTATAAAAAGAAATACTGAAAAATAATTGTGAATTATTGATAAATAAAAATCAAAATTTAAAATTTAATTAACCATCTGCATTTGAACCTTTGCATAAATTTTTAAATATATTTTCTAAACATAATTATAATTAATATAACTGCATAACCAAACAAAATATGCAAATCTGTACAAAATTAAAATATATATGTACACTACACAATGTTTCAGACTAAAATCCTTTTCAAATATATTGTTTAACATAAATATTAATTTAAACAATTATTTGAGCGCATAATTTATAGCATATAAAATACTTTATGAACCCAATAATAAATCATACAAATACAATCGTATAATAAAAATCATCAATATATAAAAAAATAATATGTATGTTCGATAAAAGTAATGTAATAGAAAACTTACAAGTTTAGATGAATATAATTTGTGCATCCAACTAGATAAAATTAGAATTGCAATGCTCGACTAGAAAATTACAATTACAATTTATTCTATTACTGTGAATCTGGAAAAAAATTATAACATTTGTTAAACAGATATGTAATGATTAATTATATATAGATTATATTTTTATGGATATTTGATTTTTATTAGTGAAATAAAAAAATTTATTTTATTTTAAAATATTTCTAAATTTTGCTTAAATACTTATGAGAAGTTTAATCTAAAATAAATTTAAAATTTTTCTTTTAAACGTTATTCTATTTTAAAATTGATATTTATAGTTTGTTTAAAATAAAAAAAATAGAGCGAAAAAAAAAATATTTAAAAATTATGTCTTTAAAAAATAAAGCAGATACTAAATAAAATAAAACGTACTAATGCAAAAGATTCTGCAATCTTAAACGGCTCTACTAAAGAACAAATTTGAATATTTCTAGAAAATTCATCACCGTTAACTTAAAGAACATTTCTTACTAATTCTATTAAAATTTGTTGATAACTTATATTTACTTATATTTATCTTTTTTTATATATATTTAAATAGAAAAAATAAATAAAAAATTCGGATATTACTTTAATATATAAAACACATACTAAATGATAATGACTTATTCAAAATATTTCGCCATTTTTTTAACAACTTTACCCAAAAAGAAAATCAAAGTTTTCCTAAAATTTCTTCAAC
Organism: Chalcis sispes; assembly: GCA_949987625.1. NCBI lineage: Eukaryota > Metazoa > Arthropoda > Insecta > Hymenoptera > Chalcididae > Chalcis > Chalcis sispes. Next base: position 2,655,310 of record OX465096.1, read on the forward strand.
GAAAATTCATCTAATATTTTTAATTAACTGTACTACAATTTATTAAAAAACTTCTTTTATTGTATTTGAAAGCTTACATTTACTTACGTTTTGCTTATTTTGTGTCTACAAGAAATAAAACACATACTAAATAAAATAAAACGTACCAATGCAAAAGATTCCGTAATATCAAACGGCTCTACTCGAGAAGAAAAATAAATTTTTCCGAGAAATTCTTCAACGAAAATTAATCTAATATTTATTATTAATTATTCTAAAATTTATTCGAAAACTTTCTTTTGTTTAATTATAATTTTATTTTAAAATTTTCATTTACTTACGTTTATTTTTTGTCAACGAAAAGTAAAAGACATTCTTGAATAAAATAAAACGTACTAACAGAAAAGATTCCGCAATATCAAACAACTCTTCTCGTGAAGAACAAATTTTTCCGAGAAATTTTTCAACGAAAATTTATTAATATTTGTTATTAATTATTTTTAAATTTATTCAAAAACTTTCTTTTGTTTTAATTATAATTTTATTTGAAGCTCAAGTTTATTTACGTTTCGCTTATTTTATTATTACGAGAAGTAAAACACGCGCTGAATAAAACACTAACGTACTGATACGAAAGATTCTGCAATCTCAAACGGCTTTATCCAAGAACAAATTCAAATATTTCCAGGAAATTCAACATTAATTTATCATATTTTTTTTTTTGCTAATTCTATTAAAATTCATTTAAATACTTATATTTACTTAAATTAATCTTTTTTTATGTATATTTAAATAAAAAAAATAAATAAAAAAATTCGGATATTACTTTAATATATAAAACACCTACTAAATGATAATGACGTATTCAAATATTTCGCCATTTTTTTTAACGACTCTACCAAAGAAGAAAATCAAATTTTTCGTAGAATTTCTTCAACGAAAATTCACCTAATATTTTTAAATTATTTTTTTTTCATTTCTATTTATACTTTGCTTGTTTTCTTTTTTATAGAAATGGATAAATTGAATAAAATTTTCGAAAATTACATTTTTAATAAATAAAGTAAGCTGATATATTGAATGAAAGATAAAAAGCTAATATAAAAAATTTCACAATTCTTGAAATAGTTTTAAATACGAAAAAATTTAATTATTTCAAATTCTTAATCATAATTTATCTAATATTTTTTACTAATTGTACTAAAATTTATTAAAAACTTTATTTTGAATATTATCCTGTTCTACTTACGTTTTGCTCGTCGTTTAATGAAAATTGAAGAAAAAATAAAATATTCAAAAATAATCTCTTCAAGAAATAAAATATGTTTACTCGATGAAATCTAACTCACTAATGCAAAAAATTCTATAACTTTGTTTAACGATTCTAGGCAAGAACAAATTCAAATAATTCCAATAAATTTCTCCCTGAAAATGTATCCCTACCACTTTTTCGTTGTCGATAAGGTAGATTGATTCAGTCGGTAAGAAAGATTATTTTAAATGTGCTACTGCATGTATCGAAGTCGTCACGCATATTCTCTAAATTAATTTAACCTTTAATTTTTAAAAATTATTTATTATTGATTTGAAAAAATGCATCATAAAATATTTTATATGTAGTGCACAATAAATTTATAAAGTGTAAAATTTGATACTCATAAGCAAAATCAAACATAATTAAAAAATTTGCTTATACTTGAAATAGGTATTTGATATTCACTTTTATATTTTTTTTATTAGATTTTTATTATATTTTTATGAAATGTTTGTTTTAGAAAAATGACGACACTTTTAAAAGTTTGTAATGAGGTACATCCACTCAAAAATTTTCTTCAACCAGTGTAAGTATTTTATCTATTTTAAATGTATACATATTATTATTCTTTTATTTTGTTCTATTGTAATTAATTATAGACTTGGAACATTTATGTTACAAAATCGAGAGCTAGGCAAAAGAAATCCACCACCAAGAAAAAGAATTTCTCCATGGCTTATAAAACAAGATCGAGTGGTATGTAGACAACAAAAAATAATTTTAAAATACTTGTAATTTTCTTTTAAACTTTATTTTATCTACTTTTGTTTTAGAAAAGTGAAACAGATCTTACTAAAGAAAATAAAGAATTTATTCAAGAGATTATAAGAATTAAATACCCTCAAGCAGCAACTGAGTATGGATCTTATTCTCCATTAAAAATTGAAACAATTGAGCCAATATGTGAATGGCAACCACATTACAAACGAGTTGGTGTTATTGCTAGAAAATTAGGTATTGTTCCCATGTGGTTAAAAAATGGTAAAAAAGTTCTTACAACAATGTTACAAGTAAGTCATATAATTTTCTAATGTTAGACAATTATTTTAATTTTTTTTATAATTTTATAAATTAATTTTTTGTGTGCAATTCTACTTGGAAAATTCATGAAAAACTTATTTTCAACATGTATTTCAAATATTTCACTAAACATTTATATTCAATTTAAATAGGTTGCTGATAATCATGTTATCAAATATATACCTCCTGAAAAATATGATCCTATGATAACTTCTAAAAAGAATACTAAGCCTTATACTAAGGGTTGTCTTATAGTTGGAGCTGACAGTTGTGATCCTCAATTAGTATGTATATTTTATAATTGCATAACCAAAATTATAATAAAACGCATAATAATAACATATTTTATGATTAGTTTACAAAAGAATATTGTGGATTGTTTTCTGAATCTGGGGTAATGCCAAAACGATTATTAGCAAGATTTCAAATATCACCTGAAGCAGCTTTACAACCTGGAACTCCTTTGTTTGCATCTCATTTTAAAGTGGGTCAATATGTAGATATTAGAGGAAAAACGTAAGTCTTATATAAAATTTTTCATACAAAACATATTTTCTATTCTGTTGTTTAATTAACTAATTTTATTTCGTTATTATAGTATAGATCGCGGGTTTCAAGGTGTAATGAAAAGATGGGGTTTTCATGGTATGCCTGCTAGTCACGGCGTGACAAAAACACATAGAAGACCAGGAAACATTGGTTTTGGTAGTAGTAAAGCGCGTGTAATGCCAGGAACCAAATTGCCTGGTCATATGGGAAATCATTATCGAATATTAAAAGGATTACAAGTAATTTAAAATTTTTTTCTTTTTTTTTTTTATGTTAACTAACAATACTAGTTTCATTATTTTATTTTTAGATTATTCGAATTAATACTAAATATAACGTTATTTGGATACTTGGACAAGCGATAGCTGGTGAGACGAATAGTTTAGTACAAATTTACGATACAATTTTACCTACAAAAACATTTAAAACTTTAAATCAAGTACCATATTTTCCAACCTATTTCCCAAATTCTGATGAAACTCTACCAGAAGAATTTTTTTTAGATGATATACATAATTTTAATGATCCAACAATCATATTGAATGAAAAATAAATATAAACAAACATAAAAACAATTGTTATTTATACATATTTTTTGCTTTAATTTTATTATAAAATTAAAATTTATTTTAATATTGTTTAAATTTAGAATAAGAACTAAAGAAATAAAATAAACACATAAATTTGATTCGTCAATGTATTTGAAGAAAAAATATACATTGTTAATTTCAAATAGAATAAGAAACTTGATCATTACAGCCAAGGTATCTAATGTATGCTACATTTTATTGTTGCTGTTTTTTCTTACAGAACGCTCGTAGTTATTAATTACGCTAATTAATAAAGATAATCATTCAATTTTTTTAAAAATCGACATTGTTATAAATTTAACATGCCTAAAATATACACAATTAGGTTATAAATATAACATTATGAACCAAGAATCGGCGGCCCGTATAAGTGTAAAATATTCACTTTAACCGAGAAACAAAAACATGCTGTTTGTTTATATATATATATATATAAATATATATATTTGTATAAGTATATGAAAATTTAATAATGACGCGTTCTGTTTAAATAACAATGATTAACTTTCTCATTTAGAAGGCTCGAAAAAAATAATTTACGCTAAAATCCTTTGTAACTGAATTAGCATCTTAATTAGACTTGTTTCACGATGTAAACATTACAAATAATAATCATATGTCGTAAAAAGAATAAAGAACAAAAAATACAGTCAATTTCAGACGTCGTTGACTTATTCCTCGGGTCTTGTTGCTCACATGAATTGTTAATTGTCGAACGGCCCTATTTTTTATCCCAATAGTAGCCCATCACAAAGGCCAGTTTATTTTTCGTTATCAGTGTCTTTGGGCCCATTATATTAGTAAAATTTCTTAGTTCAGTACCAGCGCATCATGTATCACGTTTATCTGCGCATTGACCGGAGCAATAAGGAGATGTGGAAAAAGGATAGGACAAGGAAAAGCAGAACGACTCCAGTTTGGAGTTTATCAGGGGACGGCACAATCGGATAGGGGATGTAAAGGATCACTCAGAATTTGAATCCTTCATTTGGAATAGTTGCCGATGGATCAAATGTGAAACTTCCTTCTCCGATTGGCGGTACTATGTTTACATCGTCAGTCTGAAAAAAATTTTTTTTTGTTATATTACATAAAAACTTTTTAATACTTAGATATAATTTTTATCAATTTATAAAGAGAATATAAATTTACCTCATCTGAAAAGTATTGCTCAATTATATCATAAGCTAATTTATAAACTTCTACATTCTCATGACCCTGCAGTGCTTCAATTTTATCTAAGCCAGAACATTCTTCAATCATATTGGCTAAGATATCCACTTGTGGTCCAGCTAATTTGAGCATGTTATTAATTCCATCAAGGACGATTTGAATTACTTGAGAATCTTTACACGATAATAAATTGCAGAACGGCCCAACAACTCCTTCTTTGATGAGCTGTGCCACTTGTTCTTTATTTCCACTTATCGTCAAATTACTAATTGCCCACGCGGCTTCCTTTTGAGTTTGAAATTCTCCCTAAAAATAGTAAATTCGAAAATTTAATTGTCAGAACAATTAAGTATATTCAGTAATATACACAATAATATAATCAAATATATTCAAAATCATATATACCTTCGTTAAATTGTGAATAATATAAGGTAATAATTTTGCATCTATAACAGCTTGAACTTGTTGCTGATTACCGGCTGTGATGTTTGAAAGGAACCATACTGCTTCTTTACAAATTTTCTCTTTTGGATGTGTTAATAAATTTGGAAAGTGTGATAATGCATCATAGTTCAAAACAATTTGTGTTTGTTCATCTGTACCAGTAACAATATTACCAACAGCTCTAAGAGCAGCAGTTTGAACTTTAACTTCTTTATGTGATAGAAGTGGTATTAAACGCGGCACAGCACCACTGTCGATGACCATTTGTATTTGATCATTACCGCCGTCCGTTAAATAACTTAATGCCCATACTGTATCAACTAAAATCTACAAATAAAAAAAGATTTATTAAATTATTTTCAATTGAAAAATTTAAATTTGATATTAATTAAAAAAATTTTAAAAAATAAGTTTGACTTACATTGATATCTGTGTGATGAACAAGAACATTAAGAGCTGGTAACATTTCTTGTATCGTTTGAACTGGTGGAGGTGGGTCTTTATTTCTACATAAATTAACAATTACCCACGTTACATTGCGTAGAAATGTGAGAGGTATTTCTGGCTTGATAAATGTTAATAGTGGTGTTACAACTCCAAGTTGTATTGCATAGTCTCTCAAAGGTGGTCCGTCACCAATAATATTTCCTGCAAAATAAATAATTAAATAATGACTATTTTTTAAATCAAGGATTCAATGAAAAAATTTTGATAATTTTAATATATTTTGATAATTATAAACTTACCTAATGCCCAAACTGCTTGTTCACAAACATTTTGTTGACTCGAAAGCAATAAATGAAGAAAATGTGGAACAGCACCAGCTTGAACTACTGCAGTTGTCTGTTGAGATGTTCCACTTGCAATATTTGTTAATGCCCATGCAGCTTCAAACTGTAAAGATGGGCTAAAAATACATTATTTATTAAGTTGTGATTTATAATTTTTTTCCTGTCTCATAAGCTACAAGCAATTAAATAATAACTTACTTGTCATGCTGTTCCAAACATCGAACCAATACAGGTAAAATACCGCTCTCAATTAAAGGATCGATTGGTGGATTGCGATCTGATGAAAGTAATTTTCGAGCAGATTGAACAGCTTGTAATTGCTCAACTGGATCTGGACTACCGGCATTCATTACCAATTCCTTCAAATTAATCTTTGCCAGCTGTTTGTCAATGTCATCCTCATCTAGTATTATAAAAAAAATAGCACATGCAAAATTAATCTATTTAATGCTTTGATTTTTGTTTGTTATTAAACATACCAGTAGAGTCTGTTACGGGAACATTTCTCTTTTTTTGAAGAGTTTCTTCTCTTTTATTTTTTCTTAATTCCACTGTGACTTCATTTCTTCTTCTTCTCATTTCCTATATAACAAAATATTTTTTATATTAAAATTAAAATACTACTTTTTTAATAATATATGATTGCACCATGTGCTGCAATAGAAGCAAGGTATTTTAAACAAAGCAAAAAAAATAAATAATTAATTGCTGATAAACATAATTTTTTTTGATAAACTAAAGCATTATGGTGATAGTGATATAAAAATATAAATATTTAAAGATAATGAATTAATGAATCATGTTTATAGTTTATCTGAGATTTTTATACAAATTCTTTTATATGTAAAGTAAAATGTGATACATATAAAATTTATCTAGAATATAATAAAAGTCTTACACATGGTTGAAGTATTATGAATAATATTACATTGTAAATTAAGCTAACCTTTTATAAGACTGTACATCTTTAACCCCTTGGGTGTGGGAGCAAAATTAGCTACGTGGGCTGAAAATGAGTAGAAAATACTGTTCAATGGATTTTTAACGCATTTATGCATATCCACATTTCAAGCTCACTTGCTCATCATGACGATACACGCCATCCACACGCAAGGAGTTAATACACTCAATCATAATTCATAATAGATTCAACCCCATTTCAGAATACATTCAACCCCCTTTCAAATATAAAGTTCTTAAAATTAAATATTTTGCTTCTATATGTCTTATAATTATCATTATAAAGATATGTAAGAGCAAATTTTATTAAGCACATTGTATGAGTCATACTATTATTTACTGACTTACAAAAAAATAAAAGTTATCATTATTCACAAACAAATCATACTTTCATAATTAAACAACAGTCGAAACTATCATCAGGTCCACATCAAACCATTGAAACTAAAATATAGTAAAAAGTACTGTACTAAAATTAATAGAAATATACTTCGAATATTTAAAATTTTTATATTAAAAATCAATGTCATCAAAATTAAAAAATTAAAATATTGATACATCTTATAATCATTTTAATATCAGTACTTTAAACTTATACAAATATAAATATTAAATAATTACACAAATAAATTAATATTTATAAATAAATTTAATATAATTAAAAAAAAAATGTTATTTCTGTATTATATACATGCATATTTTTATTACATGTATATATATATATATGCATACACATACACACACCAAGTTCAAAATTATTCGAGAAATGTCTTCAGGCGTTCATAAAGATCCATATTCGCACATCTCGTTTGAAAGGAGTGAAAAAGAATCTAGTATCTAAGATACAAAGCATAAACGTGAATAGATTATCTCAGAATGAGAAGAAAAGAGAGAAAGATAAAATGAAACGTCGGAAGATGCGTGCCATAATGAGCATCCGTGCTAAAACGTTCTTTTTCTTTCTCTCTCGTACCCTCTTCTTTCTTTCTCTCTCCTATATTTCAAACGCCACACGCCTTAGCGTCGAAACCGAACACACGATGACTCCCACCTGCTCTCTTTCTCTCCCTCGCATTCTCATTCTCTGTCTCTCTCTTTCTCTCTGCACGCCTTGGAAACCGTCGTCGATGAGCGAGCCGAGCGACTAACGAGCGCCCGTCGCGCCCCTTCGGCAACGGCCAACACGCACTAACAAGACAAGCAAAGCAAAGCATATACTTACATCCTGGTCCTTTCCTTTGTTCTTGAAGACCATCATCCGATTCTTGTTTATCATTTCGGGTGCCATCATTGATCCTGGCGTAATCACAAGTCCTGATTGCCAAAGTGCAATTGTCCGAAGAAAAATGACGGAAACAAGTGCCTGTTACTCAATGTCGTCTCTTGATGGAACTTGATCGTTCGTCGCACGATATACCGGTGCTATAAAGGAATGCTGAGGAAAATTTTCTTCAACAATAGCGTCAACTCTTACACTCTCTATCGTTCCTATTATCGTTTATTTCTAATCGACCTTTACTTCGCCAGCTGCATTCCGATGTCGTGTGCCAGCAGTAGCAGCAGCAGCAGTAGCGGCGGTGGCGGTGGTGGCGGCGTGCGCGACGAAAAAATAGCCTTCTTTTATCTCCGTAACGCTCGCAGCGCTCTTCGACTTACTGTGTAACTGTGGACCTTGCTCAATATGCACTGGCATGCATAAAATTGTATCTAGGTATGCGTTTCCCTTTCTTCTATTTACGTACTTTTTCTCGAATCAAAGTAAACGTAGGTTTCGAAATCATCAATTTTCTGGCCGCTACAAAATCAACTGCGAAATAAAAACATAAGATGAACACGTGCGGAAAATTACGTTCGCTGATTCTTATATTTTAACGATTCTTTTTTCTTATTTGTTACTTACAACTGCCAAACCGTAGCTCACGCACAGTGCACTTCACAGTCTCGTTTTCTCTCGTAAGCAATGAAAAAATTGTATAGTACGTCTTTTTCGTCGGCTTTTAAATTTAGTCGTTACAATTGTAATTATGTACCAATTTTATATATATATATACATATATATGTATACATATACATATATATTGTGTACAATATTACTTCGTCGTCGTCGAAATTTAAGGTATTTTTCCGGTTAAATAATATAGAACACTATAACCACACTCTCCACGACCGCGCAGATACCACACTACAAGCCAAAAAATTGGTAAAATCGCAGAGTCTGAAACTCTATATCTGTAGCAGCACACTATAATAATGCAAATTTGTGACGCATATGGCCGCTAAACACAAACCGTGATGCCGAGATAAAGCCCTGTACGGCTGTTCTTACAGCGGTTTGTTTAATATTTTAAGGGGTATGCGTTCTAGAGGTCACTAGTTGTTAAAGTTCAAAAGGTTAGGTATTTCGAAAGCGCCATCTGAAAAATGCACACGTGTTTTTTATTCTAACAACTTTTTCTACATTTATTTAAAGAAATTAATATTTCGCGAAATTACTAATAATAAAAATAATTTTTCTTAGAACAATAATAAATAAATGGATTTGGCTAACAATTATTCTTCATTTAATATGAAAAGTAGCAGTGCCACCTATATACTGTTACACCTAAGCTGGGAATGGTTTCGTGTTTTCGATGGCAAAAAGGATTACGCGCCAAAAATATGAAATCTCATTAGACGCTTCTTTAATAGGCAAACAGTTTTAATTAAAACAGAGGCAATCTGTATGTTGCATTGAGAATAAATTCAAAGTATATTTTGTAATATTTAATAACTATTCCAGCGGCAAGTTTCGGTTAAAAGTTGTTGTTTAAAAAATTTTAAAAGTCTACTGAAACTATTAAAGGCAAGCGCATACATACTTTTTTAATATTTTAATGACAATTCTAATGAGATTATGAATGCAAATTAAATATATATTACGTACAGTAATCTCAAATTTTTTAACTTTTCCTTATATTATCACATGAATAATCATAGTAATTAATCAATTTCAAATTTGAAATTAAATACAGTTTTTTAAATTACTTTGTATGTTTATTATAAACAACATGCAGTACATGGTAAAAGGTTTTTATTTAAATTGATCATTCATAAGAATTTTTTTTTTCAGGAAGACGGAATTATATGTTTTAAATGATCCTGATTTTCTGGATGATTTAGAAATTAAAAATTTATTTTTTACTTGTCTGCTTATAATTAAAACTGTTTTGCTAAGAAAAGCATTCAACAGAATTTTATACATATCATGTGTATCACAGTGCGATCATTTAAACCTATATTAAAAAGAAGCGCGCCACATATTGTGACAGCACTGTGCGGGCATGCCGTATTTGCACGACCGGTCTTTTATCAGAGATGAATAATTAATATTCATCTTTGCTTTTATCTGCAAAAAAAACATTAGTATGCTATTCAATGTTCTTAATTTTAATGTTAGTTTACAATTCAAATACCAACAAAATCTAATGACTCGACATATAATCGTATTATGCGTATCTGAATCAATACAGATGTAAAGACAATACATTTTACATTTTATTGTGTAAGAAATGATAGATGAAAGTCATTTTATCATTAATACGGTTTTGTTAGGTTTCTATATAGTAGAATTATTATTAATTAAAAAAAATATTGAATTAAACAAGTTGATAATTTTTATTCAAATTTTTTTATAATATATTATTGTTTAAATTAAAATTTATGTCTTTCATATTAATCATTTAATACAAATTTTAATATTTTACTTTTAATTTTAATATGTTAAAATTTTATTAATATGTTTTTTTTTACTTTTTAGAAAAATAATCATATAAAATGGCTTTAAAAGGAGTGAAAGTTATAGAATTAGCAGGTATTGCTCCTGCTCCGTTTTGTGGCATGTTATTAGTAGATTTTGGAGCATCAGTTATTAAAGTTGATCGAGTAAGAATAGATTATTATTTAAAATCTCTAATATATTGAATAGGCAATTTTAATTTTTATAGATTAATGCACAACAATTTGATTGTCTTAATAATGGTAAACGATTAATGGCTTTGAATTTGAAATCTGATGAAGGTGTAAATATTTTTAAAAGACTATGCGATCAATGTGACGTGTTAATTGATCCTTATAGAGCAGGTGAATTAATTTCAAAAATATATTATGAAATTAACCAATATTCTGATTATTATATTAATTTAAAAAAATTATATATTACATCTTTTAAGGTGTAATGGAAAAATTAAAATTAGGACCTGCAGATCTCATGGCAACAAATAAAAGATTAATTTATGCTAGGCTCACTGGATTTGGTTCAAATGGACCATATGCTAAAATGGCTGGTCATGACATTAATTTTTTAAGTTTATCAGGTAATAATCATAATAATTATTATGAAATATTTTGGAAATTATAAAATAAAAGTATTGTTTTAGGTCTTTTGTCCAAATTTGGTCGGTATAATGAGAAACCATATCCACCATTGAATTTTGCTGCTGACTTTGGAGGTGGTGGTTTGATATGTGCTTTTGGAATAGTGATGGCATTATATGAACGAAATCAAAGTAATAAAGGTCAAGTGATCGATGCTTCAATGGTTGAAGGAACAGCTTATCTGGGAAGTTGGTTTTTTAAATCCCAGAAATTTTCATGGCTATGGGGTGAACCTAGAGGAAAAAATTTGTAAGTTGATGTAAAAAATAAAAATGAAGTTTTAATTTTATATTTTATATTTATATAAAATATTCTTCTTAATAAAATATTTATTTTTCAACATCAAAAATATAACGATAACAAAAAAAATTTTCATAAAATCTTTGATTTTTAGGCTTGATACAGGAGCACATTTTTATGATACATATGAAACCAAAGATGGTCAATACATGGCAGTAGGTGCATTAGAGCCTCAATTTTACACTGAATTTTTAGAGAAACTTAATTTGTGTGAGGATGATTTGCCACAAAATGAAGATTTTGAAAAATCTCGAATGAAATTGACAACAATTTTTAAAACTAAAACTCAGTCTGAGTGGTGCAAAATATTTGATGGAAGCGATGCCTGTGTGACACCAGTGTTAACATTTGACAATGTTGCAGCCCATGCACATAATGATTCACAAAAGAGTTTTATAAAAGGGAAGGATGATTTAATTGTACCTAATCCAGCTCCTCGTCTTTCTCGAACACCAGGTGTATCAAGTTCTTCTATAAGTCATAATAGAAATCCTGGTGAAGACACTATAGAAATTTTAACTGAGTACAAATATACTTTTGATGAAATTAAAGATTTTCTTAAAAATAATGTTGTACAATCATCTAAAAATACATCTAAACTTTAATAAAGTGAGAAAACTGTTGTGCTATGTATTTTTAAACAATATAACAGAGCAATTCAATTACATTTTCATAGATATATTTATATTATATAAATTTATTGTATTTGTAAATTAAAAATTTCATTTGATATCCAAAATATTTTATTATAATAATAAATAAATATTTTAACAAAAAAAAAAAATTTATTTCTTTTTTATTGAATCTAAAATTTATAACAAAATCCTTAAATTTATAATGAAATGCTTTATGTGCTGCATCCGTCTATATAGACGTTATGATCTATCCCACCTGCTTCTTGCAGGTTTAGAAAGATGGATGAAGAAACTTTACTCATTTTTAGTCATGCTTGTATTTTAAAAATAAATTATTAATTTTAGCGTAATGTTTATATTATTTTATAATATTGTACATACAAATATTAAAATATTGGTTGTGAAATGTAAGTTTAATTATTTTTTAAGCAATCGAATATTTTAATTTAATTTTATACAAGTAACCTAAACTTTATAGGATATCAACCTTAGAAATTAATCATGATAAGATTTTACCTAAAATCGAAGAAGAGAAAATCATCGATAAAATCATTAAAGCAAACTTTTCTATGGCTTACAATGAATTTTTTGAAAATTTTTTAATAACAAATAGACCTTGTATTTTCGATTCAGAAATAACGAAGGACTGGCCCAGCAGACGGAATTGGAGTAATGATAACGCGCCAAATTTTGAATGGCTGAAGGAATGTTTTGGTAAGAAAAATATTTTTGGGAATAGTTTTGTTAAAATTATTTTTAATGTTCATTAATGAAATTTTAAGGTAATTGTAAAGTTCCTATAGCAGATTGTAATAAAAGATATTATAATGCACAGCATAAAGATGATATGTTAATAAGAGCTTATATTGATTACTGGATTGATTATCGCAACTGTAATTATTCTAATAAAATGCCTCTTCTCTATTTAAAAGATTGGCATTGCATTAAATCACATTCTCGTATTTCAATTTATGATGTGCCTAAATTTTTTGCTTCTGACTGGTTAAATGAATACTATACTGCTCATCCAAATTTAAATGATGACTACATGTTTGTGTATATGGGACCAAAAGGGACTTGGTAAATATTACTTGCATTTTTCAAAATAAAATGAAATAATATTGCTTGATATTTTATTGAAATCAATATATTTCAAGGACACCATTTCATGTTGATGTGTTCACATCATACAGTTGGTCAGCCAATATTGTAGGAAAAAAACGCTGGTTGTTATTTCCACCTGGTCAAGAGAATTATCTCAAAAATATAAATGGTGATTTAATTTATGATGTTACAACTACAGAGCTTAATAATATTTTTAATTGTAATCATGTACATAAAGAATCATTAAAAAGTTTTGAAATTATTCAAGAACCAGGTCAAATAATATTTGTACCTTCAGGATGGTATCATCAAGTTTGGAATTTGGTAAAAACACTGTTTTTTCTCATTAATTATTTTTGATGTACCATTTAATAATAAAAATTATTTCAATATATATGTATGCTTTATTTAACTGTTTTTAATATTTTTATTTAGGAAGATACAATATCGATAAATCATAATTGGTTAAATGGTTGTAATATTTGGAATGTATGGAATTCTTTAAAAAGGGAATTGACAGCTGTAATAAAGGAAATTGAAGATTATAAAGAAATGGATGATTGGACCACACATTGCCAAGTTATGCTAAAAGCCTCTTTTGGAATGAACTATTTCCAATTTTATGAACTTTTATCATTCATTGCTGAAAAACGATTAAATTCTGTGATAAATAGTGTGCCTGTAAAAAGTTTTGAGAAATGGCAGTTAGGGAATCATCATTGTTTATTTGATATTAGACAAATACAGGTTGTACTTGAAAATCTAATGAAAGATGCCGTTGAAAAAGAAATAAACATTTTACTCTGGAAAGAAAACGAAGCTCAACTACTGCTAAGTAAAATAAATACAACAATAAATGGTTGAAAAATTCAAAGTTCAAATAAAATATTTATTATAAATATGAAAATAACCACTTTTTGATTTATTCTCTTAAAATAAGTATTAATTATTGAATATGTATCCACTAAATTTAATGCAAGAAAAAACAAAGTTTTATGAATTATTGCATAAGCATAATTTATTTTCACAAAATACCAATAAACATTAACAATTATAATCAATATAATATAGCATAAAATTTTATCATAAAAGATATTTTAAATTCTTTTACATTTTTAAATTTTTATTTAGATTTTAAAAAAATCAAAATATTAAAAATATAATTTTTTATTCACCTTATTATTTAATAATATTAATGAATTTTATGAACCATAATATTATTATTAATATAACTATTATTTATTGCATTTTTTTAAACTTTGACTTATTGCATCATAATTTGATATTTTATTCAATAAAATATAAGATTATCATTTAAACAGACAATATAAGTAATAAGAAAGCAATTAGAAAGTAACTGTAAGTTTCCAATGTTTATTTTTAAATTAATAAAATAAATGAAGTAATATTTGAAAATATATTGCAACAAAAAATATAAAATTAAAAAAAAAAGTAAGATGAATATATAATAAGAATGCGAAAACACGTGATATCAGTACGGTACATATTTTTATATTTACACTATACTTTTTATATTTACAACATATCACCCTAATAAAAATGTACAAAACCTATAAGAGATCTTATAGATCATAAATTTGCACTCTTATAAGTTGTATATAGCTTCTCTATTTAAGATATATAATACCTACATTTAGAATAAGTGGTTGTAGCAAAAAAATTATTTTAAAAGCAGGTGTGCTTTACATAATATATGCATATATATTAATAAAGTAACCATGAATCCTAAAAACTAACAAATGAATGAAAGCTTAATCGATTTAATACTTTACTATTTACACATATGCTACTTCGAGACTTGCTATCTAAAGAATTTTGTGCTGACGAGAATAGAACATTTTACATTAATCACTATGATATGCAACTTTACGTTTTGCATAAGTTGAAGTGATTTCATAAATCACTATTTTCATTGTATTTTTATAAATGAACGCATTTAAACAATTGTTAAAAAAAAAATATATATATATATTTTTACATTTGTAAATTAACTAGTATCATTATTAAATAATGTTTTAATAAGTAAAAGACAGAAAAGTGCATTCAATATTTTAAAATTAAAGATTGAATGGATAACGAAATATATTTCAGCCTTTTTCCTAGATTTATCAGTAAATTTTTAATTTATCTTAACTTAAAAAGAGATTGTATATGTTACATTTTATTGTAAATTTCAATAAAATTTTTCTTCAATATTTAATCAAAAAACTGTAATTTCTTTTGTTAGACATTTTTTGTAAAAATTTTTATAAAAATTTCATATTTAAGATTGTATATTTTTAAAAGACTAAAATTAATTTTGATATCCTAAGCACAATCTCAATCCTAAAATAATTTAAAATAATAATAATAAACAAAAATTAAAAAAAAAAAAAGTTACAGAATCGCAGTACAATAATTCATAGCAAGTCGTCCTTCATTCGTGTCAAACACAACTAATTTCACTGAAAATAGAGGAAAAAAAAATTACGAGAACATTGCTCGCGAAAATAACCAATGGGGTACTGAACATCTTTGTTGTCAATTTTACGCAAAGTACATACAATAAATTCCCTTCATATGAAAAAATAGTGCCTTAAAAGTGGTTTATCGTTTATTATATGCATTTATATATAATTTTTGCATTTGCAGTTCAACTGCTGATCTTGTCCCTATCAAGCGCAACTTTGCCAAAGGTGCTCGTGGATGCCTCATCTCAGATGGTATGCGAGGTAATAATCGTTGGTGGTGTCGCCATTGGTGCGTTAGGTGCAGCAGTAATTGATGTCGGTGTCATCATAACTGGTGCCGTTGTAGGAGTCATCGGCATCGGTGAGGTAATGGTTGGTTGTGGTACTGGCGTTTGCGATGGTGCTGTTGTTTGTCGTGGTGGTGATAGTAGTTCTTGTCGATCGCGCTCGCGTTCGCGACCCGGCCGCCAGGCTTCTAGAAGTGCTTCGACACGCTCTTCCGTTGGACCCCAACGTGCGTAACCTGCTGCATTTTGTAACCAGACAACTAGAGTACCGTGAATTGCTCTAATGTTCACTTCACCTCTGTAAAATTCATTTTGAAATTAAAAATATAATTTATATTTATAAATGGAGACAGGTAAAATAGATCGTTTTTATTTTTAAATTTTAATTATAAAAATTAAATTTAGCAATCAAGTAATTATTGGAAATGTTGTAAAAATAATAACAGTACATACTTTGGAAGAACGTGTTGAAAACCATGCCTATACTCATGTTCCATAGCTGGCACAACAACTTGTTTTCTTTTAAAATGACTGCCTTCTAGCTTAATAAGAGCATTCGGCGCGGGATCTCGCCATTCTGGCAGAAAAACAACAAACGACAGCGGTTCAGTTGAATCAGACAGTAGGCGTTCGAAATGATTAACCATTGCTTCCATTAATTCTTCACAGTAAGGTGGATTTGCCTGGAAACTTCCACTAATAGGCCTGAAATCCAGAAAAGGTCCTCTTGATCCGAAATAGGCATCCGTATCTGCAAATGCCGAGCAATATTGTCGAAAATAGCAATTAAGAGGCGACGCGAAGCACTCAAAGGTGACACCGAAAGATTTTTGAAGGCACTCGAAAACGGTCACGGGCAGTGCCATTTGTGTTGCCTGACTTTCCATGCTGCCCAGATACGTCTGGTATCGTTTAAGCATACACCAGACTCGAGGAAGGAACATCTCGAATTTACGATCATCAAAACAATTGTGTCTGTACAAGTGTTCCAATTTTGCTAAGTGCGTATTGTTAATGTACATTGCATCATTATGGAAGCGCAAAATCGTTTGTTCCCTTTCTGGTAAATATTCGATCTAAAAAAACAAAAAAAATTATGTCATGTATTTGTTTTGTAGTTACTAATTTATTAACAGTTAAATTAAATATATGTGTGTAATAATAAAATTTTATCACCTGTGGAAGCCGTGGAGTTGGAAGAGAAAATTGCACTGGATAGCACCATACTTTACGTTGCGTACTTGCTGGACCACCAACAGGTATAGCATCACTCAAATTACTGTCTTTAAGTAACTGAGCATTTTTGTCTTTTACTTTTTTTGCATACTCTGTAGATAAATGATATATTTTTAAACAAATTCCTTCAACACTAGCTTTTACAGTTTCTGTTAAATGGGGCTGACATTGACGTTTCAAATGAGCAAGTCTATCTTGGAAATCATCAAATGTAGCCCCCACTGTTCTTCTTAACCATTGAAAAGTATCTTCAGCATTCCATTTGACAACTTTTCTACTCTCTGGTGATGCTTCTCTTGATTCTATTACTTTTTTAGCAGCTTCAGCATAACGGGATAATTGTTTTCTTGCATCACCTGTAAATTTAGGTCTTACAAGTTTTATAGGTATGTCATTCATAATCTCTCGATACATTGACATAGAGATTTCAGGAAAACATTGACTTGGGAGCAACGGATCAGATCCACAATCTATCACTTTTCTTTCCATTAACCAGCGATTAAAAGAATCTTTTGGAGCATCTATTGACTCTCTTGTATGACATAATTCTTGATAACATTGCCTTAATTTTGCAAGCAAGCCACACCGTAATGCTTCTACTTCTGGATGAACGTGTAAAAGATTTGTTGGAGCTCGCTCATAAATTATAACATTTGTTGGTATATCTAAATCCCATGGTCCTCTATAAATACAAATAATTAATATAATACTGGTAAAATTATCAAAAATATAAAAGATAAGATGACATACGCCAAAATAAATTTTTTGGGTGCAGGTAATACGTTTCCGTCTTCTGATGCTCTACGTTTAAGTGGTCCACCTGGAGTTCCAGGAGGAAGTTGTCCATTGCCAGGTACAGATGGTACACCGATTCCCAGTGGATCCGTAATAGGATCAAACTTCAGATAAAAATACATAAAGAAAAATATATGTTTTAATTAATTTATTATATTACATTAAAAAAATTTTGTTACATATATATCGATAGATAATTTTTAAACAATATGACATCAAATTTATTTTGACTCACTTGAGGCTTTAAAGATGGCATAACCCATAAAGATTCTCCGGTCAATTTATTCCAGAAATAAGGTCGATTTTCTCGTTTACTCCAAAATTTTTTCCAGCCTTGTTGTTGTAATTCTATAGGGAGATCTGGTTCTACAAAACCAGGTGGTGCAGGACTCTAACATAAAATATTATTTTCAATATGTAAAACATAAAATATTATTTTCAAAAGTTCTTATATGCTCATAATTTTATTTCACATTATTGTAAGTTACCTGTGCAATTATAGGTGGTTGTTGTACATGAGAAAGTATACCACAATGCTCACCAGCAAGTGGTGGCGGTGATAATATCGGTGCTTGTAATTTGACTGGAGTAGGAACTATAACTTGTGTAACTGGTGGGTTAGTTTCTTGAGTTAGAGATGGATTTAGATGATGCATCGTTGGTATTGTAGTCACTGGCTGATTCATCATTGCATCCCATGCAGATGTACTTGCCATTTCTTGTTTGCCACCGCTCACTTCATTCATTGTTAAACAACAATCTGTATTTTTACTGAGGAAATAAAATGGACTTGAGGAAACATGTAAATTATGTAGACAAGTTTCATGTCAACCTGTTTAAATCTATTTGTACTCATACTTTTTACATTATAGCCTACTTTTATGTAATCTCACGATTAATTCATTGTCTGAAAAGTGGATTCTAACAATGCACTGGTCTTTTTAAGTTCCGCAATAATACCCACTGAATTTTTAGTAAATTACATCTGAACAAAGTATCGAAAGAAGGCACAGAGTGTTTGTAAACATGCAGACTACGTCGATTTAGCCGCAAAAAGCATTTTCTAGCCGTCCAATACAAACTTCAGAATTTCGTGTTTGTTTACATACGAAGCCCGCGTCAATGGAATATATCGATTACGTGGATTATTGAGTATCAGCACTCGTAAAAATTTGAACTTCGTATAGTCCATACTTACCGGAATCGAAGCGTCACTCTTTTCGCGGGAAAATCATAATGAAACTCAGAATTCATTCATGATTTTGGAAATTCGACCAAACGAACTCCACCTCTGAGACGCCATTTCCTTGCAACTGATGCTATATGCGAAAAAAAACTCAGTCATAGAGAGATCTACGTTGACTCAAACGGGAATCTTGATGCGATGGCGTGTCCGTCGCCGCCTTTTTTTGCCCCGCTTCGTACGCTTACCTACAGTGTGTTGACGCAACGTGTGCCACGTTATCGATTGGCTCTAGTGCTCATGGCGCCAAACTCCATTATATTTAAAAAATTTTTATAACTTCAATCCTCAATACCTTAACCAAAATTTTTGTTTCAGTCAAATATTATTAGTTATGTTACTTTTTTACGAATATTTCGTAATAACAATTATTTTAAAATATAGAAAAAACCTACATGCAAATATTATAGTAATATATAAATAAATATAAGTTGCAAATATTTCAATTACTTTTCAATGGTATGTATAATTTAATAGAAGAAAAGTAAAAATTATTTAGATGCTTTAGTATCTGTAGAGTAGTCATTCAAAATTTTAATTTATTTTTTGTTTATTTTTAATTTATTTATTTATTTATTTATTTTTTTTTTTAATTTATTTTATTTTACTTTTTTTGCCATCAAAAACTTATTATAATTTCAAAACGCAATTCAATACATTAAAAGTTTCTACACGTACACTTCTGTTTCTTTCTTTTGCTCCGCTTTCTTACGTGCGGTCTCAAAATCTTTTGCCGATATATATACAGCCGCCGAGCTTAAAATCCAACATATATAGAACTTGCTTTATATTAATTGCACGCTCAGGCGTATATCTACTTCGGTCGATCGCACACGTTCGGGTTGATGAATAACGAATTAATATGAGTATCTTGTGAGCACTAATTAATTCGTGCGCGTATTTATTTGAACCGCCTTTCTTTTTGCGAGCATATTTTTGGCTCGTTGACGTTCGAGAATTCATAGGATGTAGCTGAGAGAGGCTCGAGGGAAATTTACACATGATCCCACAATAACAACTTGCTCTGTTGAAATATCGTTGGTCGAGACGCGAGTATTTAAAGTGTTTGAGGATATTAATGTTTTTATGTAAAATTAATAGTTTGAATAAATTCATATCTTGGAATAAATTTTGACCGAATTTTACTTAACAAAACTTAACTCTACATTTAAAATAATACATAAATTGTATTTTGTATATTGCGCAAAATTTCAAAAAATTCTTAATTAAAAAAATCATTTAGTAGAAATATGATTATACTGCTCGAATATTGATAAAAGATATGCCGAAAAAATTCATGATAACTTCCTTTTCTTTATTTAACTTTTACAACACAGTTTATTTTCATCGTAAACTAATTACGTTAATACTATAATATACTCCAAGATAATGTTTCTTTTAAACAAAAATATGCGATGCCCATCACTCATGTAGTTTCGCTATAATTGTCATCGAAAAACAAACCTTGAAATCTTCGATAAAAACAATCACACTGACAACTCTCTTTCTAAGTTACCTACGCGCATATTCATCGATAAAAGAAAAAAATATTCAAACAAAGATCTGGAGGGGAGAGAAAATACGGTGTGTGTACGAATGTTGCCACAACAAACGAAGAAAGGAGAGAGAGAAAGAAATGGTTCGCCGCTTGCGCGCTCTCGAGCAATGATTAAAACGCGTAGAGGAGTCGCTTTCCAGTTTTCTGGGGGGCATCAATATAGTCGCGACTCGTGTGCGCGTAAGCGCTCCCGCTTTGTCATGTGCACGTTACTAACGCATAGATCTATAATTCTGCTTTTTTAAAATAATTTAGGACGCTTCTATTTTGTGCATGGCAGTATTTATTTCTTTTATTTCAATGCAAGTATTTTATCGGTAAAAAAAAGGTTTACCGAAAAAACTATTTCGAGGTTAGTTTTCCAGCGGCTTCCAAAAACCGATTTTTGAACTGCGCCAAGTTATGGCGTATTCGCGTATGATATGAATCGTTGCTTAGGTCGTTATTGATTTTTAACCAAAGCACAACCACTGCGCGTTTGGGTGTATAGTTAAGTGAATCATGTTTGTGGCTTCAAAGCAAACTTTTATTCTACAAAAAAAAAGTAACGATTCGCGAGTATTCGTTCTTCCAGGATCGAGGAAAGACGGTTAACTCTTTAGAATTATTGTTTTGAATAATTTTATTCTAAGGGAAGATCTATTTTTATTATACATTTAAAGTTTTTAAATTTAAAAAAAAAACGAACGTTTACACCGATTACTGTGGTGTTAATAACTATTTAAAACAATTAATAAAAAACAGTGTAGTGAAACAATTGGGAAAGTCCATTATTTGTTCTAAGAAAAATTTGAAAAATCAAGATGTGGTTTAGTCAAGAAACGAACACCTCGATTTTCTACATCGACTCCAGTTATGAATCTTTGAGCGTAAATAATATGAAGGTAAATACTTGCTTTTTAAACATTATCATTTTATTATAATACATTCATTAAATTATTTTGAAACCAAACGGAACTCTTAAAAATAATTAACTTATTTAATATGTAATATACTGAATATTTTGTTCTTATTTGTTTTTTATACGCATAAATTATTGTTATCAGTACA
Source organism: Chalcis sispes (assembly GCA_949987625.1). Classification (NCBI taxonomy): domain Eukaryota; kingdom Metazoa; phylum Arthropoda; class Insecta; order Hymenoptera; family Chalcididae; genus Chalcis; species Chalcis sispes. Next base: position 2,677,223 of record OX465096.1, read on the forward strand.
TCTTTATCGGTGATATGAAATTATTGCACGATTTTTCATTCATTGTTTTTAAACACTAAAATATAATAATTTTTTTTCTATATTGAAGTACTTTGAAATTATATGATGAAAATATTGCAACGATTGTGAAAATTCTATGAAATCTTAACCATTATAAACTTGATAAAATTATGCGGGTACCTAAGTATAATGTAGAGTATTACTCAAGTTCTACGTTTTCACTTTTATTTTATTTTTATTAAGTTTAATTTTATAACAAGGATGTGTTTTAGATTAAAATAATTATATGATAAACGAAATAAAAATTATTCAATGATGTAAAGTTCAATTGAATTGTGTCAGCAAACTTTCATGTTAATAAGGGACGAAGATTGAAAATGTGTTTTTAGCATTAAATATCAATTTTTACCATATTAAAATCTTTATCTTATTAAAACAACTGCAATGAATATAATTTTTTTTTATTATATTTTAACGTTTTCTAACGCTGCTCTAAATTCTTATATTTTTTTTTTATTTCAACTATAAAATAATAAAAATATTTATTATTTTGAATTTATATATTAATGTATTAAATCCAAATGGTGAAATGTAAATTATGCATGAATATTTCCTATAATAAACACAATATATATACTTTAATATCCTTTAAAGACGATGATGTAAACCATTTTCGCAATTATATTTTTTAATTTTTTTACGAGCGAACTCAAACAACGTAGTTTAACGCAATTCAAAGATTCATACACGGATTTCCTTCCTCAATTGTTAGAACCACAGGCAAGCTTCTAGTACAAAGAAAAACCATCTCAACCTCGCTCAGCGCCACTTATTCGCGCAATACTCTTAGCGGAAAAATAAAAGAGCCGAGTAAAAGGAAACGAGGGTGCCAGGTGTGCACCTTCGTTTACATAGACCCTAGGGACAGATCGAGCGTCGTTGTCGCCGCGTAACATCCGGTCAGAAGCTCGCGGCAATCCAACTCGTGCCGCGAAAGCATAATGAAACCCACACGTCGTTCGTATATATCCAGGACCGGAAGCATCGCTGCACCGCGCGTTTATCGCTACTGCTAGCTGGTTCCACGCATTATAACAAACGTATAGCCTATATATATATATATATATATATATATATGTGTGTGTGTGTGCATATATAAATCCGAGAAGCATGAACGGAGAAGGAGAAAAAATGCTCGCGCTCGCGATTTTATGGAGCGCGGATAAATAAGAGCTTATATATATATAAGTACCGAGAGCTTTAAAATGAGGATAAATGAGATTTAACGGGATCGTTTGCGTTATGTGTGTTACGTGCGGAACTTGCGCATCGTTTCGACAGCAACGACGAGGACGACGATGCCGAGAGAGTTATCGCTTGAGAAAGAAAGAGAAGAGCCGTTTTCTATTTAGAAACGCTAGTAACTTGACGGCTGCGATACCGAGCTACGCTTGCTACCGAGAACTATTTTTCTTTTTTTTCTTTCGACGGTTATGACGGGCTAATGTGTGTACACCTGCATATGCGAGGTACGTACGCTTAGTGCTTTATAGTGCGTGTGTACACCGTGGTGAGATGCATATGTGCGTCGATAAAAATAATGATGGTCTATATTATGTAATTATAGCATGAAAAATGCAGTACCGCTACGTTTATGCCTTTTGTTTTTTAAACATTTTATCATTTAACGTAGCTTTGTTTGATAATTTTTTAATAAATAAATCATATTAAAAAGTATTTATCGATAAATAAATAATGTTATTTAAATTCAAAAAGAAAATCTAATTTTGCAAAGTATTTAAAGAAGAAAAGTTCTTAAAAAGTTTAATTTGTTAAACATTTTAAGAGCACAATGAGTACCTAAATTCATTATTCAAAGATAAAAAGTTCAATGGGATGAGTATAGTTTTACATGTATTATGTATTTTCTCATAGTTTTAGGTTAAGAGAAAAGTAGGAAAGTAACTGTAATAAGGCATTGAAACATGAGAAAGAGGATAATAAACCATAACGCATAAACTTTCGATTTTCTTACAAATTTCGTGCATTACAGATGCGCATTCATAATTGCAATTATTTTATATTAAATATTATCTATAATACATACCTATATCTACCTTTTTATCTTGAAAGTTTAGTAAATCATGTCAATTGTTATATTATTTACGTATCGTTACCCCTATATACCGTTATCATTGTTGATTTTACCTTTTTTTCTCGGTATTTCATTGTAACCCACATTAACGTTCATTACCTTAATAGATAAATTCGCATTTTTTTCGATAAACAATGCCAATATCTAATTCTTTATAGAAATGAAAAGAAAATGCGTTAGTCGGCTATGCCGATTGATTTTTATAATTAACGAATAACTTGCTAAAATATCCAGGTGAAGATCATTTGTACCGATCACGGATAAGTATAATAACTTATTAATAGAAAATGTCGCTCTCCACTTAATTAAGTATATAGACGAGCCAAAGTAAAATATTTTATCTGCCGTATAAACCGGCAATCGACCCCCTAATTTACGATCATTAACTCCCACTTGTATTACAAAGCGAGTTTTGCACATGCAAACGACGCATCGTCGCAAAAAGAAAAAACGATGAGAAAACAAAGTCGTTAAAACGCGTTCGCGCGCTTCGGCACGCAATCGAACAATGGCTCGTATCTGTATGTTTTTTAAAATAAGAAGAACGAAAAAAGATCGGTGCCGTCGAAAAAAATTTTCTCGTGTGCGATGCCCTTATACGTTCTCATTAACAGAGTGAATTAAATAACGAAATGAGAGTCAAAGAAAATATACTTTTTTCGCGTGATATAATTATGCGTAAATATTTATTAACTTTTTCTGTCTTTTTTATGCATATATTTACGACTATCTGGATATTTTCTTTATTAATTAAACACTTGCATAAATTTCCTATTTCACGTAACACGCATATTCACAAATTTTTTCTATCAACATTGCGAACAATCTTCCGCGTAGTGCGAGAAAAGCGAAATTTGCAATTTTCCCTACTTTTCTAAGAGTTCGTGCACGCATGATTTATCACAAAAACGAGCACCGTTATCGAGCACTGCATCTCCGTATTTACTGTTATAACCGATCGATCCTCGAAATTCCCATCGTAACCGAAGCGCGTTTCATAATCGGTAAGCAAAAATTTTTTTGCGTATGTATACGTACAAATGTTGTTATCACGACTTTCGCGTTTAATGGTTTTACAAGAGTTACTTGATTTTCTCTCGCGTACTATACGCCGGCGTGTTATTAAATCAAGTACTCGTCATATCTTGATTACAATAACGCGGCAATGAAGCGGCTACCGTCGACGTGAATCTATAAATTAAGACTGGAAAAATCTGGCAATGGTGTTTGATTATTAATATTATGTGAAAAATTGAAGCTGTACGTAAGTTTTCGTGTAGAATACAAGGAATATGTTTTTACGAGTTTTGGCATTTTGATAAAATATTATTGAGATAGAACCTGTGAATTATTAAAATTTAATTTTATGTTCCTTCCGTTGAAAGATACCTTATACTAAATATTATCAAATCTATCTATAACACTTTAAAATTAAATCTTATGGTTTTATATCTTTCATAACTAATTCAACAAATGTAACACCTTATTTTATAAGAAGTACATTTTAAAAAATCAATGAAAATCAATTGAAAACATAAACTCAACAGTTGACAGTTAGTATTTTATTAAACATGAAAGCGATCTTCTTTCAACGGTCTTTCCATTCAATTAAACAAAATTGATATGTAAATCCGAGCGACGGCGCGTATAAGTTGGCTTCACGTCGCACGTTTAATAACTCAATATCGATGATTTTTTACGCGATAAAAGAGCGCGCGCACTAGTTGTGCACCGGTCCCACGGATCGAGCGAAAAAAATAACGAAAACTTATGTAAATGTTTAATGCTACACTGTTATGTACTTTAATGCTGTACATAGGTACACCGTGAGTTTCGCTACCCTAAGGCATCTTTTACAGAAATTTGCATGAAAGAGACAGAGAGAGAGAGAGAGATAGAGAGAGAGAGAGAAATATAGGAGGCACAGTTGATACTCTCTCATTAACGTCATCGCCGCGGTGCTGGACGTTGATCGATCGGGCAGAATTTATTTCTACTCCCTTTGCGATTATTTCATCTCGAAATATTTTTTATTTCCTCTGACTCTTTTTTCTTTTTGACGAGTGGCTTCGCTTCTTCTAATTTTTTTTCTTTGATTCATACCTAACCTTTAATTCTTTCTCTTAATTAATAATGGGCTTAGATTGCACTTTCGATTTCGCGGCGATTTTCTCACTCCATCCATTCGATCATCGGAGCCTTAAAATTTTTTTTTTTGATTATAAGTTTTCATAAGTGCGTTTTTTAAATAATAAAAAGTATTTGATTTTTGAGATCAATAATATTATACGATGCAGTTAATTTATTCAAAGTTTATTTATCATCAATTGTTTAAAAAATTCAAAAATCCAATTTACACTTAAAATGATTCAAGAAATTTAGTCTCTTCCGATGCACAGCTTTCGAGGATTGCGTGTCGATAATTGAGTCTGTGCTAAATTTCCGATCGAAGACGGTAGTGCGTATGCACGAGCTATCGATATAAATTATACCGTGATAAGGTTGTGTCGTTCACGTCGACGCATCGCCGATTATACGACTACATACACTTTCAAATCGAGAGTACGCAGCCGTAAAACCGATGCGCTTGGATTGACAAGGAACTTAACTTTCGCTTGTTTGTTTATTATTTATTAACGAGATGTTTTTGCGCGCCTCAGCAAGCATCGAAATTTGAAATAAATATTCACGATCTTTAAGATCATAAGAATGCTAATTGGGATGGAATCAGTTCGAAATGTTGTACAACACGCTTTCGCTTAACTGTTTATATCATTTAAAAACGAACTTAGAGAAAAAGTTTATTTATCATTTTTATTTTTCAGTGTTATAAATATTATTCGGTGTTTAAACATTATTTTTCAATTTATCTATATTTATAATAATACATTCAAAATATGCCATTTAATCAACTTTCATATATATTCATAGATGCAAATGCTTTGTATTCATTTACAAACTAAATAATATAATTTACACCACAGACGCAATATTTAAGCAAGAAATCGCATTCTAAACAATAATACCCATCCGCGTTAAAATGCACGATACCATGAACACATACAATTTCATCAAATTTCATTATCATATGCATGAGTCGCGACGCAGTTTTCGTGCTTTCCGAGACATACACACACACACACACGTACACACGCACAAAAGCAAAACAATACCGTGCGATCGAAATAATGCGCGCTCGGTGTGTACACACGTACACAGATTCAATGGGCAACGGTTAACTTTTACGCTCGCGTGTAAAACAAAAGAAGTAAAACCTATGAGCGCGGGCGAAGCGAGCGCTAACTCGGCGCATACTTATATACTCATAAACATACGCGTACATACTGCGTTTGGAAAAATATTCGAATCACGAATCTCGATCTGTTGCTTTTATACAGATATACGAGTACATACACGCGTGCGTTAAAGGTTTGAGTTTATACGAAAAGAGGATATAATAGATCAACCAAAGTTAACGTTTTTTTAAGCCTTTTGTAACGAGCTGGAGAATAAAATAAAAGAAGAAGCGTACTGGCGCGTGCCTCGCGGCATTCGAAAAATAAACTTACTTCCTGTATTGCACTGCAAGTGCAGCGCATACGCGCGGATCATCGTCGTCGTACGCCCTTTAAATATGAGCGCCGCCTTCTTTACCGCTTTGTTCGCGCTTGTTTGTGTGCACGCGTTATATGTTTATATATATATATATTTATATAAGTTTCTTTCTTTTACATTTTCACGCTACAATACGTCCGGCGTGACCAGCATTTTAAAAAAACTCTCAAAGCTTGCCATCGATGCTCGCGTTGTGTGCGCCCCGCGTAAGAGCTGTCTTTCTTTTGCGCATACGTTGCAGTCTGATTCCTTTGGATGGTACTATACCGTTTTTCTTTTGTTTTATTGTTTTTCCTGCTTGCTTATGCGGCCGCTTCCGCGTGTATGCGTTGCTCTTCTCGATTGAAAAAGTCTCTATGTTTAATGGCGATTTTTAGAGATCGGTACACGTTATCGGATTTACAGTTAGATCAAAAAGAACAAGGATCTTGGTATCGAGACGTATCTTCTTTATTTCGCGCACTTATTCGTTTAATCAAATATGTAAACAAACCGCTCGGTCAATTATCGATAACGGCACATTGATTTCTCGACGTACCGCATAAACATACATGTATATAGCTATCTTATCTTTTACGTTACCACAGTTAACGATTCGATACGCAATGTCTCATTTTGCCTCTATACCCGCTTGTACCTATAATCAAGCACAAACGTATACATACACGCAAAGCGCACATATTTTATATTCCGCGAGCAATAAAACAGACGATCGCAGCGTCTCCTCGCAAAGAGGAGGAGACGAGGACCGCACGCGGGCGGTGACTTATAATTCACGCAGAGGAGAAAAAAACAGAGAGAGAGAGACCTACGCGATTCCACGTCTCGAGCGATACACATCGCGTGGACAGCGCACGCGCGCGCGCGTGGGAGGTCTTTATGTACAGGTATATATGTAGATATTAACGCTCGCGCGCCCGAGCTTTGTTATTGTTAAATCGCGAAGACTATCGCTCGGGCCGCCTTTGCTCGTGAGCGTTATTTCTCATTACCAGCTCGACATTTACTTTTTTTTTTTTTGTCTTTCTTATATTGTTTTTTATAAGTGGGCTTCTCTCAAGGACGCGTTCGCGAATGTCGTGGTTCTTTTTCTGAAAGTTAGGGTCTAAGAATGGGTGTGTAGTAATAATAATACTCACGAAAGAATTTGCGATAAGAATTTAATTTATGCTTTGCAATTATATTAATTTTATATGTGATAATAGGATTGTTTTTATTAAATTAAACATTGTTCATTTATTTATTAAGAAAAATTTTATTTACAATTTGTAAATAATTATATATTTGATGACATTTTAATGAAAATTTTTAGAAAATAATAGCAGATCGCATGAAATTTACTTGAGTCATCGTAATGAAGTAACAAAAACGCGTGTCACGAGTTAACAATGTCTGATTCATTAAACTTGCTTTTTTCGTTTTAAAATCTAACTTTAGATTTATTGTCCTCAATGTTTATAATGGCTGTTAAAATGTACTTTTATTCGCCGTTTTAATTTTTAATTTTGAAGATATTATTTTCAAATGATAATAAAATTTCATATTTATTTTTGTAATCATTCTTAATGCTAATAATGAAGAGCCTACTTATTGCAACAATTATGAGAAGTGTAAAGAAAGGATATTCTTTATTTTATATTATGCTGAACAAGTATCCTTACAGTCTAGCTCGTAAACTACTTATCAGTGATCTTTCGCAAAGAAAAGAAACGGTAATGAAACTCTGCTTTACACAATAAATTAACAAGTAGCACGTTGGCATTAAAGTAAATTAAAAAAAAAAAAAAAAAAGAATATTCGAAAGTTATTTTAGCTAAAGTAAATTTTAGCCAAAGGTCATAAGTAGAATTTCTGTTTACAAAGGAAGTTTCTTCGTTTTTTCCAATTCCAAACAATATTTTCGAAAAACGAAATAAAAAAAAGAAAAAAGTCAAAAGGATCGACGACGTTTACACGGAAATAAAGTGAGCATTTAAACATTCGCGAAGGTGAATTCGCGCGCGGAAGGGCTCGATAATATCGTCGAGCGATCTAAAGTCAACGGCAGTCGAAGAGATCGCGCGGAGATTAAAACCAGCATTACGGCGACGCGGAGAGAGAGAGAGAGAAAGAGAGAGAGAGAGAGAGAGAGAGAGAGAGAGAGAGAGAGAAGGGTTCAAAGGTCAGCAGCGCCGTACTTCCGCAATGGAATTCCCGATTTACTAACTACCGTCTCCGTGGCTGCTATTTTTACGCGTGCACTTTTTACGCGGACTTCTTGAGCCAAGCGCGACGGTACGTTGATCCTTTTAGGAGTTCTCTGCCCGCGCAATCCTGCAACCGGTTTACCAGCGGTGTCGAACGTGACGCCGATGTTAGTTCTTTTTTCCTTTTTTTCTTTTTCTTTTCGTTCGTTGCTTTCTTTGCCGTCTGCTCGGGTAAAACGCGTCATGCCAATAAGAAAGAAGAAGAGAGCGGAACGATGGGTTGATGGGAATCGCGATTGAGCTTTTCTTTTGGCTTTGACGGGGGGCTTCTCGATGGTGAAGGATGAGCTCTGCGATTATCGATAGTTAAATTGTGGGTTTTTAAATGATTGTTGGCTGTCGGTAAAATTGATCTGCCGGTGTTTTGTTCTTTCGTTTTATTTTTCTGATAATTTAATGTGTTAGCATTCTAAATAACAGATTTGTTTAATACCATGCACAAACTGTAATATCAATGAATATATAAAATATTTGGAACAAATATATCAATAAGACGACGAATGTCGATAGTTTCTTATTATTATATTAAATTGATTTTCATTCGGTATTGTACACCGCAGTATTAAATCGTGATTACAATATTAAATTAATTTTCGATTTTTTATAATTTCTCTTTTGCAAGAGAGAAAGTGAAATATTATTTGAAATGTTTATAGTTTCGAATTGCTTAATTTTTACATTCTTCAATACATAATGTTACCGCGTTGAGAAATTATTTTTTACATTCAATTTAATCAATTAAAACAATTTTAATGCACAACGTATTATGAAAAATTTTAAAAATTAACGAATCAATAGTCAAGAAAAATGCGCGTTAATTTTGTGTATAATTTAATTATCAACTTACTTTGAACAGCACAAAAGCAGCAAAATAAAAAAAAAAAATTACCCAACGGCAAATATCTCATCAGTCCGTTAATCAAAAACGCGCTCGATTCTCGAATAATAAAATCATCGCCCCATCGAACAACGCACTATCTCACACACATCCTACTCACAAGTTGTCTTTTTCACAGTCTCGAGGTCACTGGGTCAGGAAGACTGCAATTACAGTTGCTCGTGCGAGCGAGATACTCTGTTGCACACGCGTATGTGTGCAGCTTCATTACGCAAAAGCCATAAAACTTGCGCTCTTTCCTCTCTCTCTCTCTCTCTCTCTCTCTCTCTCTCTCTCTCTCTTTTGTGATTGTACGTGTACTCCTGTCGCGTCACCATGGTTGTAACGTTACCGTACCGTGTGCTTTATTTAATTACTAGCGCGGGATAATTGCTTTATGCTCACCTTCTCTTATATAGACTTCGTAAGAGGCGAGGGAGAAGACGAGTCTTGTAAATCTGTCGGGATTTCGATTGCCGCGTTGTTTTTCGTTCGCGTGTATACTCGAGCTAGAAAGTTGGAATTTTTTTTAATCGAATATAAAATATGCATTATTCTAATTTATTACAGATTTGATTTATATTAAACACAAAAAACAAATATATATTTTCTTTAAAATTATTGTGATCTTCGCAATTATGCATAAAATAAATCAAAAATGTTCAATTCTCTCTTCGGTCCGGTAATTTCGCATAGTCTTTAATCGCGTCGGCGCATATTATTGCTTTCTCTTAATTGTAACAGGCGCGCAAGGGAGATTGCGTCTATTACATATATGGCGCCACCTTTTTTCTAACGTCTGTCGAATATACGTATATATGTATTAACGCACGCAATTTCGTTGTCGTGTAATTGCAGCGCGAGTTTTGCATCTATTTATATAGTATATATCCACACTTTCGCCTTTCACGTTTAAGCAAAAATCCTTTGCGATTTTTTCATCTTTGAGCTTGTGTTCGATCGCGTATGTCGCGAGCGTTAAACTTTCTTTAAAAGCGATGCCTTTCGATGCGAAACCCGTGAGATGCGCCTCGTGTGGTTCTTCTTCTTATTTATTATATTTTTCGTCCATTCTCGCTGTTGCTATTTATAATGGAAATTTAATACGGCGATTATGAGAGCGCGGTGTATGTTAGAAAGGCGATCGTTTTTTTAAGGGATATGAACGCGAAAGGATAGCTTGTAAACGAGATAATATATTCGTTGGCGGACGGCCTATACGATGTAAATTTTGATAGGAGGGTAAAATTATCGTGATTTTTTAGTTTTACGAGCAATGAAAAAAGATTTAGGTCGGTAAAGTATTATATTTTTGTTTAAAAATGTGCATGTGTAAAAATTTAATAGTGCTACTGGAATTTAATGTATTGTTGGGATTTTAAAAAGTTTTTTTCGACGTTTCTCGTTTTTTGAGTGCAAAATTTTTAGATATTTCCTACATTTTATTTATAATACTTATAAAAAAGAGATTGTGTCACTATTAATTATGCAAATGCGTCTTAAATACCGTGACGTAAATTTGTTATGTTTAATTCGTTAACATCGGCGTATATTGATTACTCTAAAGAAAAAACTGTCGTATAAAAATAAATTATCCACTCTTCTAAATCTACATAAAAAATTCTCTTTCATGCTCGTCACTTTTGCATCATCAGAATTCAATTTACTCTCTCTCTCTCTTTAGCCTCGTAGTAAAAAGTAATAAAAAAGGCAGCAATAAACGTACTCGCGGAAGACAAAAAAAGCACAAGAAGCGAGTAAAGACTCTTTCCGATTTCACGGTGACAGTTACAAACGTAATTCGGTGTAACGAAAACACAAGGAGAAAAAAAAACGAAACGCAGCCAAGGGAAAATCCCGCTCCGGTAAAAAAAAAGAAAAAAACGCGCGCGCGCGCGACTCGAAAAGAATTCGTAAGTTTCGATAGATTGTGTCGTGACGAGAGAAAGAGTGGGAGAGAGAGGGCGACCGTGAAAGGCGCCGATCATCGATACAATACTCGCGTGCTCGCGCGCGCGCGCGCGCGAAAAGAGAGAAGGAAACAGATTTTGTGAGGAATGCGGTCAGGTTGGCAACGAACGAAAGTCGCTCTTAACGAAAAGTCTTCCCTCGATGCGCTTCTTATTTTCGTTCGTTTGCTTGTAAATGTACGTGCTTACGTTGGCGTGGCGATTTCGTGGACTTTTTCAACGATTTCGGGGATTCGCGTGCGTCATTCACGAGCGTACCTATTAAGGATTCGCTTATAACGTAATCAAGAAAGAGCATTGCCCGCGCTCATTCTCGCAACGTAACCTGGTTTGTTATTCGCGCGTGGATGTAGCATTGGTTCAACGATCTTTTTCGCTTTTGGTAGTTTTTTATGCCTCTTGATAAAGATTAACAGCAGCATTTTCGTTAAAGTAAACATTTGCATAATGCAATATTTATTTCAATAAAATAAATAATAAGATAATGTTTTTGATATTTAGTAGAACTTTATTTTTAAAAAATTCTTCAGTCTAAATAAATATTATTAAAAATTACCATAATTATTCGCCTCTCGAATTCAATTCAACTTCGATCGATTATTCTTATAAAAACAAAACAAAAAAAAATTTAACCGATTGTATCCTTCTCTTCACTTTCGCCATGTCTCGAGGCACCGAGTCATCACGTCAGCTAATAACTTCCTATAAAAACATAAGGCAGCATTACCAATTTAACAAAAGAATGAAAAAAGGTAGCATAGCTACAAAAGAAAAATCCTCGATCATCCGGTAAGGTATAATGAAGGAAAGCGACGCGTACGTACACACATACACACCGCGATGCGCGAGGACGCGGTGGCTGAAGCGATGCTAGCCTCCGGAGAGGCGCGCCGGCGCGCTAATGACGTCCTTACCGCAAGCTCAATGGGAACTCCGCCGACAAAGAGAGGAAAGAATATAGCGTTGCCACATGGAGGCTAAATCGCGTCGCTGAGTATCAACCGCATCACACACACACACTCACTCACACAGACGATGAAAAATAGAATGCCGACCCGCCCTTGATATCCTTTCCAGAAATAAACCCCCCTCGAGCTGGATGGATGTTTGAAAAATCGTATCGAAAGACGTTTTCTCTCTCTCTCTCTCTCTCTCTCTCTCTCTCTCTCATGTGCTGCTCCGGGTTATTGTTTTCTTTCATTCTTTTTTTATTCGCATTTTATCTTTTATCTTGGAAGGTGGAGCCTGCATTGCGTAAAAAAATTAATTTCCATTTTATCATAATTTTTTCTGACGTATAAGATTTTTTAATAAAGTCGTAATGCATTCTTTTTTTTCACTGTTTTCCTGATTCGTGGATAAAAATTAATAAAATGAATAATTATTAAAAAATCGAGATTTTAATTTATTTAGAAATCTTTTATAAGTACGAGCAGTTAAACCTGACATCGCAACCTGCCAATCCATCCACCTTCACTCCGTCGATGATATGCCCCTGTAAGATATAATCGCGTATACCATAAACATAAGCCACGGCGGCGATTACCACCGCGGCTTCGAAAACAAAAAAATCGCACATTAAGACGCTTTATCCATCCCACATGAGGTTCAAAACTCGACGCGGCAACAACAAAATCGTGATACACCGTATCCATACGGATCATCATCATTGTCGTCGTTGTTCCTCAAAGGCATACACACATGCATACACATAAGGTAGCGGCGTATCGGCGAGTTAGCGATTATACGGAGAGAACAAATGAGAGAGAGAGAGAGAGAGAGAGAGAGAGAGTTGTACCTACTCCTATCACCTCAGTACCTCGATTCTCTTCGGTAAAGAGACTGGATTTTTCGCCCCCTGGAAAAACTCATCGCCGCCGTTTTTTTGCGCCGCTTGCTTGCGCTACAGAGCTGCTGTCGGAATTTCGCCGCGAGAGAGAGAGAGAGAATCAACGGCGGTCGGATGCTGATTGCGCAAAAATCCCGACAAGGGCAAACTAAGACTTCACTACTGTCTTGCGAACGCGAAAGGCGCCCTGGAATTTTATCGTTCCGAGTAAAGCACTTGTTTCTATATATAAATAGGGCAGAAGAAAGTTAGAAGAAAAAAAGATTGGTCGTCATCAACTTTTTTGTTTTTATAGAACGCGATAGGATGTTTTATTATCTCGTCCGCTCTCGGCCTGGATATAACCGATATAACCATTAATGATTTTGTTTTTGCTAAATTTTTAAATGATTGTGCTCTTGCAACTTCATTCATTGTTATTGGTAGCTGTGAACTTGTTTCAGAATATTGTTTTTCCTTCTTTACTAAAAGCTTGGCGGCATGAATAGGTTTTTTTTTTAAAAAAGAATAATAATTTTTATTTTTATTAAATTTTTAATGAAAAATTAATTTTTATACCGGTAAATGTAGAATAAATTGCTTTAAAGCTATTGAAAAATTAAAAATTTGTAATTTTTTCAAATAAATTATTAATTTAAATTTTACAATTGTTATATTGTCGTTAAATATTGACTTGGATTAATTATTATTTACATTCAAATTTTATTTAAAAAATAAATGTATTTTAAGCAAGTTATTTTAATCATAAAAAAACTTAACTTTGTACTTGGTTCACCATTCCTTTTTTTATTGTTCTTAGGTATGTAAATCGTGATTAAAGTTACAGTTAATTTCGCTTAATAAGCATAAAATTACGACGTGTCTCGCATCATTAATTTTTTCACCATTGCCAATATGAAAAATTTAAGATACATTAATATATCAATTAGGTCACCGCTTATTCATTTATTATTTGTTCTTTATTTTTAAAAATTTTAAACCGCGATTTTTTCACGCATACTTGGCCGTTACTTCACTTATTGTCTTCTCGAACAAAATTTTTAGAAAATAAAAAGAAAGAAAATCGAGGAAAGCTTGCATTACTGAAATGAATCAAGGGTCCACGAGTGCATAGCTGCTGTAATAGCGTTGTATATATCGAAGCAGAAGGATATACGGCCCTGGAAAAGGTGCTCTCCCTTCGCTCTCTTTTTCTCTCTCTCTCTCTCTCTCTCTCTCTTTCGACTCTGTGAGAGAGTATAGCAGCGTTCGTTCTACTGCGGCGGCAACGACTCGCGGCTCGAGCCAGTTCTCCTCGAGCTCTCTCTCTCTCAGTTCCTTTCGAGGCTCCGACAGGTGTGCCTCGTACTGCATGCGTGCTTACTCATAAATACGAGACGAGATCGTCCTGCAAGCGAACCTCTACGAAGCGCGAAATAGTCCAACGAGTATCGAAAATAAAAAGAGAAAAAGAAGTCGGACGACGCGAGTCGAGCCTCTCGCGCGTGACATGTCGTCACGGAGTTGTGTGATCGGCAACGATAATTGATCGATATAAAAGAGAAGGAATATAGTTGAAATAATCACAGTGCAATATGTACATGCACACGATGTACGAGGAAGAGCCGACGCAAGAACGACGGCAGCAGCCGCTCGTTAAGCGTCCGCGTTTTGTTTACCGTCAACAAATGCTCCAGCAGCGGAGCCTCGAGCGCAGCAGGGAGAGCAGCTGCGATTCCTTAACCGTGAGTAACTCGCACATAATATTTTCCTCCCGCGCAGCTTACGTATAACGTTGCACCTGCACTCGCGGACTCGGTTTCCTCGAAACTTCAAAGCCCGCGTCGATACATTTAGGACGAGGCGCGCGACGAGGACGATGGGAAGAACGGCGCGTAACTGTATCCCGCACCGGTGTGAAAAGCACACGAGAACGCCGGTGTTAAGGTAAATAATAACGGTTCGAGCGCGCTTTACAATTTTTTTTTCTTTTTTTCTTTTTTTCTTTTTTTTTTTTTTGTTATCATGGCAAAACGTAGATGTAGCTCACAATTTTTCGGCTGAAATTTAACGCTGTGCTTATCGTCGGAATGTCTCGAGGGTGACACTTTATAAAGTTACAAAATTTCCGTGCGCAATGTACGCTTTCGCGAGCAGTACGTACGCTCAACCTTTTGCGCAATATTTTGCACGCACGAGTGCCGGTTACGCGCGCTTCGTTAAGATTTAATTAAAACTCATCGGACGCGAGAAGTCTCTATCAGATGTTAACCGAAACATCCTCTCCTTCACCTCGAAAGGATGCATATTACTTCTATAGGTGTATGTATACATACACGCATGCCGTCATTGAGTTTGTTTTCTTTCATAATTTATTTTCGTTCTCACTAACTGGGATTGCTGCACGAATCAAGGATTCCGCGTTGCTTCTTTTTCATATTTCTTTTCTTTCTTTCGTTTTTTCTGTTCGTTAATACGCACTGTGATTTCACTTAGGAAAACACACACGCATATACATATATATGTCGGTAGATTGTACGCAATAACGAATTACACGGGCTCCTATTTGATTTATAATGTAGGTCACTATATATCATATATGTTACAAGTTAACCGGTTGATCATAATCGACTTTCGTAGACTCTCGCGAGTGATTCCACATTGCTCTCTGCGTAATTTTTCTCACCAATATTACGGTTGATTTGATTTTTATTTAAAGAAAAAAGTAAGAATACGATAAAAAGATATTTTATGATTTTTTCTGATATCGATAAAAATAAAAAGTTTAATCGTGCTTTTGTAAATTATTTTTAATAAAAATATATGCTGAAAAGTGCATTATTAAATTTAAACATCGGGTTATATTTTTATTAAAATTTTTTTTCAACAATTACACAATTTCAAAGAAATCGTAGAACGCTTTTTATACATTATCGTAAAATTTTATGCTTCCAAAGACATGGCTCTTTCTGTCTTTCTGTCTCTCTCTGTCTGTCTGTCTCTCTCTCTCTCTCTCTCTCTCTTATTTTTATGCGAATAGTCATATTTCTACTGCATATAAAGTAAAAGTATAGCAGTAGCTGAAATTGAACAGGTTTCAGTAAATATAAGAAATCGTTTTTAAAATCACCGCTACTGGAGTCATTAATTACTAACGACTTACTTTTAGCCGAGTGTTATATATAGAATCGAGTATTTATGTTGTACTTAAAGTTGACAACCGATTATTTTAATAATTTCTCGTTCTCGTAAATTCAGTTTATCGCAAGCAGAGTCATTTTATTTGAATTACAATTGTAATACTGTAAAAAAATTTTTTTTTTTTTATTATATTTTTCTAGATTTTACATGTAAATATTATAGTTGGTAAAATTAAATTACGGCAATTCAGTTGAGTGAATTTAAAATATTCATATTTCATTGTTTAAATTTTTTTGAAAAGTTTACCGTCTGAATTATGAATAAAACATGGTCTTTAAATTTATTCTTTAAAGCATAATAATTTCATTTATTTTGTATAAAATGAAGCATAAAATGTCATTGCTCGGCCAATATATATATATATATATATATATATATATATATATATATATTACATTTTTTTTTCCCCTTACTCATTATTTTCCATATTTATTTTTTTTCACTTCATTACGCACACAAATGCTTATAAGCATAATGAGGAAAAGAGCAAGGGAGAGAAAGAGAAAGAGTCAAACACAAGCAAAAATAATGCAGTTGGAGGGTCGAGCCGCGGTAAACTCAAGCGCTAGTTTCGCGCACGCTGCGAATACATCTACATACACGAGTCAAAACTTGAGAATGGTCGAATCGCCGGTCAGCGTGTATATACATATATATATATATATATGCACATATACATATAACGTGTTCGAGTAACGGCTGCACAGCAGCAACAGCACCGGCGGCACTCGCGAGTATATCGCCCGCGCTTGCTCGTTGCATACACTCACATACACACGTGAACCGGTCGCTCTGCTGCCGTATATACACCAGCTTACTGTCTTCGTCCTCTTCGTTGTCCGACTTTTAATGAGGCGGAAGGAAGAGGGAGTGTTTTTTTTACCTTCTCTTCTCTTATTTTTCTTTTTTTTCTTCGTGTCAAATCGCGCTCGAATTCGCTCTTTTTTAACGTGCATTTTTCGATTCCTTTGTGCATTAGATCTAGCTTATGCATTTTTACGTTATTTTCTGTTTTTTTTTTCACGAGGGATTTTCACCCTCTTTTCTTTAACGCAATAAGAATAAACGCAGCGACTAATTAACTGGAAGATTTCTTTCATCTCTTGCTCTCGTTGACAACGAAAACAAAAAGGAAGTAAGAATAAAAGAGAGAGAAAGAGAGAGAGAGAGAGAGAGAGAGAGTAAAAGAAGAACGAGAACGTGAATAAAGAAAAAGAAAAATAAAGAAAAAGAAATATTTCGTCTCGTTTAGCGAGAAATCGGTTTTGTGCCAACAACACGCCGAAGATGAAGAAATAAAAGGCGCATTGTCGCCATTGGGCTCACTGGTTGGAAATTCGGTCGGCTCCACTGACTAGCCCCGGCCAAGTTCGCAGAATTAATGGTTGAAAACCGGTTGATGATAGTTGGTCGCCGCCGACGTCGAGTACGACGACGAACAGCGAGAGGTATAGCGAGAGGGAGAGAGAGAGAGAAAGAAAGAGATAGAGAGTAAAAAGGTCCGCGGAGGTTGGTAGACGCGCCGCACGCACAGGTTCATCGCAAACGATTCTCACACACGTGTGCGCGCGCGCGCGCACACACACACACACAAACAAATTTGCCGATGAGCATATATGTGTACACGCTTTCTTCTTTTCATTTGCGATGCGTCGAAGAGTCGTATGAGAGCCGAAGCGAGGAAAGAATCGTAAAGCAACGTACGAGGAAGGAAGGGAAAACGATTTGCGCGTCGCAAGTTCCTTCCTCATTGTACTGCTTTTTTTAAATCTCTTCAAAGAAGTCGAGAATGTTTGGATTTGATTGTCAACTTTGATTTATCGTTTTAGATATAATGAATCCATATAATGATTTACTATTACTACACATTGTCATTTGAATAAAAAAATTTCAAATTTCCAACAAGTCATTTTAATTTTATCGAATTATTTTTAAACTTAAACCGCAAGTCTCAATCAATCAAATATATTATAGCCACTGCCTCATCCGCAACAAAGTCCCGTCAAACAGCCATCGAATAATTCTTTCCTCTCTCTCTCTCTCTCTCTCTCTCTCTCTCTCTCTCTCTTGACGCCATTAAACAAACAAAAAGAGAAAGAGTGAGAGAGTGAGAGAGTGAGAGAGTGAGAGAGAGAGAAAGAGAGAGAGAGAGAGAGAGAAAGAAAGAAAACGAGCAGGCATTAAACCGTATAGACACATACCGTCACGTTTCAACCTTTGCACGCCAAGCAACAATCCCAAACGAGCGTAGACTGCGACGACGACGATCGCTACGCATTAATCTATCGTGCGACGATCGGCACGCGTTCGCGTTAAGATAACAGTAAGTTGAGACCGAAGGTGAGAAAGATTACTACAAGAGCCGAAGTAACAGTGCGCTCTGGTGGTATATAGAAATAGAAGGCGAGTTCGAAGGAGACTTGACCCTGAAAGCGCGTGCGAGGGTCGTCGACCATCCGATGTTGTACCGAGCAGATCTTGGCGAGCGCGCGATTATCGGGATTTACGCGATTTTCGCCCGCACATTTCCGCCTTGTATACTTTGTCGTCTTCTTTATGCGTCGAGCACATGACGTGACTTTTACTTCCTTCGTCGTAAATACGAGTGCGGTTTTTTCCATCGAAATTCTCTTTTTCTACAGCGAATTGATAGCTTTTCGCTTTACCGTGAATTTATGGTTTAATTTTTGAAAATATAACGGCGATAAGTGGTTTTAACTTAAATTGATTACATTGTCAAGCGAATATTTATTTTGCAATAAAAATGACGCCAATGGTGTTTGGCCTTTAAAAAGATACCGATGAAGACTGCGTATTGCCGATTATATACGGCTTTAAAAATATATCGCCTTCTATCCGAATACCAAATTCTTTTTTTTTCTAATTATAGCCATGATTAAAAGTCAAGCTGATATATGTCGGTGCTTTCTATGAAATTAATTGAAAGAAAGTTTTGCGGAATTTTGTAGAAAGCGCTGAAATGTTTATTTGTACCTTTATACAATGGTTAATGAATACACGTTTGAAAACCAGCGAATTGAAATTGTTAATAAATTTGAGTACCTTTTTTTGTAGCAATTTATTTTACAAAGAGAATATAACGATGTAATAAATTAATTTAAAAGTCAACCTTGAAAAGTCTTACTTTCATTGATAAAGTGAGATTTTTGCAACCCTTTTTTATTATCTAATATTTAAATTTTAATTAAAATATCTATCGACAACTTTTTACAAAATTTAACGCAACTCGTTTTAAATTAACTATTGATTACCTTTAAAATCGTTATTTATATATATTTTTTTTATTTCATTTATTATAACCTCAAAAGCTTATTACGGAATTATTAATAACCAGCTTATAAAGTCTACACGATTCATAAGAGACAATCGCACACCATATAACAAGCCAATTATCAATCAATCAATCTAAACAACGTTTCTCTCTTACACAGCGACTCAGATTAATTTTTTAACGCCACATCTTAACGGGACTTATTGTCTTAAAGTAATAATATCTCTATCTCTCTCTTTGGTTCTTTCTCTATTTTTTCGTTCAATCATTTTTTCATCATAACATAGCATAGCAAGAAAAGAAAAAACGCCAAACAGGAAAATCCCGACTCTTTAATAGCTCTCAGAATTTCGGTCGTCGAACCTCTTGACCATCGGCTCTCTTGTCTTTGAATACTTTTGATCTCGTAAATTCGCGTGTCGCATCTCTCGCTAAGAAATCGGCATATTACCCGAGATGGCTTTCCAATTGTTTATTTTATCGAAATAATGACTTACCAAGAATGCGAGTGATATAATGAAGAATCCTAAAAGCGCGGAGAGGCGGTATGGCATTATAAAATCGGTAAATCGATTTCGTCGTCGCTCGGTGAAATCGCGCTATTCGTTTGTGTGTGTATGTATATATATGTATGAAATTTTGTAATTCGACGCACATCGCGTCTCGCTGTGAGTTTCTTTTTTTTATTTACAAATGAGAGCCCCTTTTATGGATAATAGGTGAGGTTTAACGATCGCGCGTTGGAAGGGAAATTCGATGAAAATCGGGAAGAAACATGGAGGGATAGTATCGTGCGAGTATTAATGATTTTCACTTTCATTTTCGAAGGCAAAATCCTTGATAGACTCGACGTAAAGTTTTTATTTGCGGGCACGTGTGTTTATGTTACCAGCGCGAGCTCCATTAAGTTTGGCAATTAAAAAATTGATCGCACTTATATATGTGTACATACGTTTGAAAAATAATGGCGCATCGATTTGCAATCGAAAAGAGACGTCGTCAACTTTTGAATGTTGCGTTACCTTAAACACTAATGGATTTCTAATCGTTCCATTTATGAGACTCGACTGGATCGTTACATAACAATAGAAACGAATATATATTACGCTTTTTGAGAAGTTATTAATTCAAACTATAACGGTTATATAATCATTTTTTAAAGGCAATAAAAAATCAAAGATTACCTCGAGACAATAGCACGTTTCTCGTTTACTTTTCGTATTTTTCAATCGAAAAAAAAAAGGACACAAATTTTACGTCGCTGAAAAACTTTATCAAATACAGAGCGCACGCACGTGCAAACAATCGTTAAAAAAAAACGAGAACGAAAAAATTTAGCGATCTGAAGTGTGACATATTATTGGCATGCAGCTGCTGCAGACGTAGAGTAACGCGATTCGTCCCACATGTCAAATACCAAGTGTACTGCACCTGTGAAATTTTTAAAGGCTTCTCGATGCTATAGATTCTGCGCATACTTCTTTTATTATCTAAATATTGGAATGTTTTATGTATTATATAGGCATTCGTGCGCTGCAATAATTTATCGCAAATTGACAAGTTGGTGAAATTCTTATTGACCGTAATTAATAATAAACGAGAGAAGACAAAGTACCTGCTTTAAAAATAGAAAAAATTCGTTTCACAGTCGAATGAAATTGCATATTAAATTTTTCACTTCATCAATAATTTAATGAAACTAAGATAAGTGATCGATAAAATGCGTTGTTATATAAATTATGTCATTTAAACTGCATACCTTGTGCTTTTATTATTAAACTCTACTCGATTTTCATAGATTAAGTTTGTCAAATTGTATAATTTAAACCTTTCTCCGTTTAACTTTTTTCAACGACTCGAAGAAAAAGTTGATGCACGCGCGACATCGTTCTAACGATAACAGTTCGATCAAATATCCGAGTCAATCGATCGCGCATCGGCAAAATCAACGACTTTCGTCTACACAAGCATGCAGCGGTATACCTCGATATATACCTAATCGAGCCACTCGAGGAAGCGCACGCGCGCGCGTATGTGGGTGCAAGAAATCGATCCCGGATATGTATATACGCACCGGATCGCGCGCTCGACAAGAATAATCGATCCACTGCCGACGATGCGACGTGTATCTCTTAGCGTAATCTTCTAGAACCTCCGGAATAATAAATCCTTCGCTTACTTTTCTCCCGCGGATTATATATTCGCGTGACCCGTGATTCTTAGCTCCCGGTGTCTGGTCGATTATTTTTCGGCGGTTTCGCGGGTGGCGCCGGTGTTTCTTTTTTGCGTTTCGGTTTATTAGGTCTGTAAGATTAGTCCAGGGAGATTAGTTTTCGGCGCATGGAACTAAGTGATTTATCGGGTGATTCGAGGTACCCGTTATTGTGAGGTGCGAGGTAGTCTTTTTGTGTACACACAGTGAAAGATTTAGAGGCGAAATTCTCGGCGACGACATTCGGCGACGATTCACACGTTTGCGAGAGTACGTTTTGTTAAATTACTCGGGCCGTATTCGTGTTGGAGGTTGTTCGAGAGAGCGATGAAAGAAAAAAGATTAGGAAGTTTACACAGATGCGATTTTGAAAAAATTTCTTTGATAGTTATGCTATCACAATGTGTTTATTTTAATTCTTTTAATAATTAAGATAATACTAAGTCTTAAATTTTGAGAGCTTTTACCAATGATTGCGGATTCGTTTGATTTATACAAAAGGATAAAAAATATTCAGAAAAATTTACGCTACTAACAAGTAACTTGTAAGTGTGTTCTGCATTATTTACACGCAGAAATTCCAATTTTCGAGATGAGATATTAAATTTTCTAAGTGCAGCTACCTAAAGTCTTGCCATAAACTTTTATTTTCTTTTAAATGCGCGCGCATTTCTGCTTTCTGCAAAATAAACCACTGGAGAAGAGTCTTCTTCGTACGCGCGGCAGGCTTTTTATCCGAGTCGTCCGGTTAAAAACCATCTGGTGCGCGCGCGTTGTTCGTTATGCTACAGTTTCGCTTGCACACCTTCATCCTCTTCTTGCACTCTCCCATAATTCTCTCTCTGTTTCTCTCTCTGTTTCTCTCTCTCTCTCTCTCTCTCTCGTGTCCTCCCTCGACTTCATCGCTTCGAAACGTATATTTTATCTCTTCCTCTCTCTCCTCACCTTATTGCTGCGTAAAAAGGTTAGAAAACTCGAGAGGCGCGCATACGACTACCGTGTGTATGTATAAAAGTGAAATTTACCTCACGCATCTTTATCTCTAGCATTCCGCGAATACTCATCCAACCATTTTCGATTGGATCTTACCGTAACGTAAGTCGTGAAATTGATTTAAGTAATCGAGATATCTTGATGTGCTCCTTTTATAAATTTACACACGCGAAAACGTTTAAAATTTACATTTGACAACATTACTTTTAAATATAATATAAACCATATTTTATTGATCAATTTATAACGAATTTTTCAAAAACATTTTTTAAATGCGTTGGTATAAAAATTTCAAAATTGTATAAACGAGCAAAGTAATATTTTTAAAACGCGATAATGAAATGAACAAAAATATTTATATAAGGCTTTGTTAGATAAAATATTTCAAGGCGATAAGTGTATAAAATTCACTATATGATCCTGAGATACCGCTCATGTAACATGTAATCTGAAAACTATAGCTATAATTTTCAAATTCTCCGCATTGTAAATTCTGTATGATTGCTCACTCGAAGAAAATTATGACGTATCCGTATACGCGAATCGTTCCATCGTGTCATCCGGAAAACAAAAGTCGGTATAATAACTACACACATATACCCACGTAAACACCTGAAGTATTTCTCTCGCTACTTATACAAAAGAGCACAAAGTCTCTCGTGCAATCGATAGTTCACGATGGATAGTTTTTCTCTCTCTCTCTCTCTTTTTCTCAGGTATGCGAACGATTCGAGCGGCGAACCGGCAGAAATAGATCGTTCGCTCGATCTTCCCACGAGAAAAGAAAAGAGAGCGAGGACGAAGCGTTTTTCCGCGATGTCCTCTCGTGCTCAGCTACGCGCACGCGGATATATATCGTGGAGTTGCAGTGGTAACGGCGCGCGACACACATAAATCTCGATCTCGGAAGTCTCGGATGAGGAACGCGATTTATTTTCGTGCATGTGTGCGTTGAACCTCATGGTTACACTATGGTGTATGGGCTAAAAGAAAAGCGGTGACGAAGAAGATGAAAGGCTTTCTGAATCTTACGTTGCACATCGATGTGGCATATGCCTATGTAAATGTGGCATTTTTAGAAATATTTTTTGATGTATAGTTATTCGATAAACGACACCTTAAGTCTTTCTAGTACTGGTGCGGTTATTTTTTGAAAAAAATTTTAATGAATGACGTGTTTTGGTAATGGCTGTACTTGTAAAGAACAAAGCTAGTATTTTTCGTTGGTTTACAAGACGTTATTAAACATTGTAATGACTGCATGCAAAGACCGCCGTAAAAAATTTTCTTTTCTTCTTTTAAATAACCTTTAAAAGTACTATTCTTTTCTATAAAAAAGAAAAAGGTAAAAGTACGGCTGCTCTAATGCTCAGCCAATGCAATTAAATTTTAAAATTATACGATTAACATTGGTTGAAAACATTTAAAACATCCACTACAATGTCGCAATTATAAATACTATTTCAATCTTTTGTTTATATAAGTAACATTCTTGCTGTCGTGCTTGCTAATTAAGGAAGCGCAGCCAAACGATGTACCCTTATGCTTTTGGAATTTTTTATAATAGACCGTTCGTAACAATTAACGCACGTGTTACGCTTGCTTCTTGACCCGTTTCTACAACGAAGGTTGAAAATTGCTGTGATGCTTTTGAAACATTTCGATAATTAAACGTTCCCTCCGACCTTAGAAGCGGCGACGGTGGCTCTTCGTTCGATTCAGTTGAAAGAAAAACGATAAGCGAATAAAGCGACGACGCGTCAATGCCGTTTGAGAATGTGTAAAGACGCGTGTGCTTTTTTCCAAGTGGGTAAAAACGGTGTTACAGCTGTAATAGTTCGTAAAAATTACCCACAAACATTTTGACACAATTCGCGAAGACGCGACAAATAAGAATTAGGCTTATCAGATTAAAAGCCTGCGAAAAACCGTAACGGTTCGTGTGCACAAGCATTCGCATAATTTTTTAAAGAATATTCGTACAAAAAAAGAAATAAGATGAAAAAAAAATTCTTCGAAAAATTCTCACGTCCGTTTATTCCCATTGTTTCTTTCATCTGTTTACACACTCAATGGCCCCTTTTTCGTCGATATTATCATTCATACAATATTCGAATACATATACATATACGAGTCATTCGCAAATTCGGACCAAACGAGTTCTCTTTCTCCTCTATCTCCGCGGCGGCAAAGTCAATGATGAGCCGTCGAGAGGAAAAGAAAAAAAGCCGCGCGTGTGTAAATACGTGCGAGCGAGAATCGTTTGAGGCGCACAAAGGCACCGTTAAACCCGTTTTACCGATCGACGCCAATCGATTTTGCGGTATAGGACCATTTTGTTGTTCTCCTTGTGGCTTCGAGGCTCTGAAAGAAAAAGAAACTTTTGAAAATGGTTCCAATTTGTCTACCATTTGCCAAAGTCGCATATTAGTTATTTTAAAAGAGTTATTTTGTTTGAAATATCGACGGCTTTTCAAATACTAATATTACTGACACTGCTTTGAATGAAATACAGGCATTTACCGTTTGATGATTCTTTTTATTTAAAACAATTTTATAATTAACGATCATTAATTTCTCATAAATTTTTCAAAAATTCTATAATAAATTAACAAGATTTTATTATAAATGATTATAAATGTAATTTTATTGTAAAATCTTATCGTAATTCACCATTAAGTGTCATTATATTAAATTATTCTCATCCATTACTTTTTAAAAGTAGTAAGTTTATCTTCTAATTCAAAATCACATTAAAATAATCAAATTCAATCACTATTAACGTTTTATAAAACAAAAAAATCTTTATTCGTTATTTTACATACATATAAAATTTTTCATATTTTTTTTTATTATTCAACGTCGATATAAAATTTCACCTTAGAAAATTAACACGTACCTTACGATACAGAATCCTTAAAAAAACTACTTAAAAAAAATATATATATATACATAAAGAAAAAAGAAAGACCATTTCACATCCTGTTAAAGTTACAGAATCACCAAAGGACAGTCTTGGAGCTACTCGTCGTTTAACTGCACGCGTCCTTGTCCCCGTATATATAGACGTGAACTTATTACCGCGTGTACGTTAACACCGGCGGGGCGTACGACTCGCGTTGCTCAATCAACGAATCGAGCGCGCTCTCTTGAACAAAAAAAAAACCGATTTCCCATGACGGAGAGGCCACATTAGCCGTAGAGCCACATAAACAGTCGCGACCGCAAATCGCTCCGATTAACGAGTCACGTTTGCGCTCTCCCCCGTGCGTATAATGCACTTTGCGTGCCAGCTTTCCGCTGTACGAGACATCTGTGTCTACGTATGTACCGCGTAGTTTTTAAACGTTTGCGCGCGCGACGTGTCTATGCGATTGTATAAAGTTTCTTGAGCAAAGCTGACGGAACGCATCGATGTAAGAGCATTTCTGCGTGTGTGCGAGCAATGAGTGGGTTTCCAATTTTTTTCTTTTTTTCTTTTGAGAGAAGAAACGACGTTTGTACGCAAATCGAGCGTGTGCGTGTATCGGTTGAAGCGAGTTGTACCGTTAAAAGGAGCAGCTGAGAAAAAAAAAGAAAAAAACCTTGTGTTTCTCTTTGTTTATTTTCAAAGGCAACCGTAGTAGAAATAGCAGTGGTGTGGAGTTGGCGAGAGGCTTTGATGTTTTCCGGAATTCAATTAGCGATGCCGTTTGCACTCGATAAACGTTGAGCGCGGAAAATAGTGCAGATCGCCAGGAGAAATTCTAATGCAGACGTTTGACTCCTTATACACGGAAAAAGAAAGAAAGAGAGAGAGAGAGATTCTCTAGATGTTTCTTTTTCACTCGGTTTATCGCCAAGCTAATGCTTTAAATCAAATGATATCGTCGTTTCTACCGTGAGGTGAAAGTCGATTCAAGCTGCCGAGAAAATTATATTGCATCTTCCGTTGATTTAAATTATAGAATTTTAAGAATTTTACGGGAATTTATAAATTAATAGCCGATCAAAAATCGTACATTAAAATTTTATTGGTCGTGTATTGAAACAAATTGATCGTAAGTAAACACAGGATTTCTTGTAGGAAAATGTTTGTGTTTATTGTATTTAATGTATACTTAAACGTTGATTTACCAAATGATAAAAAAAGCATATATTTTAAAATTACCATATTTTATACGCGCATTACGATGTAATCGATATTAAACAAATCGTCGTTGTAACGTAAATCTATGGAAATAAATTATAATTCACAAGAATTTATAAATTATCATAATGCATACTCTCAATTAATTTCACACATCAATAATTTCAACGTCGCTTTTTTAAACCATCCTTTACCCTTTTAAAAAGTTTTAAAACTAATGCGTAAAACCAGATTCCTCGATGCATCCGTACAAGATCGTCAGAAAATCGCACGGGCGCTAAGAAAGAACCGTTACTTCAAGTATTAAATCGAGCGCAGGTTCCGAAAAAAGCAAAAGTAAAGGTCGAGGGAGGGGAGGCGTAAGCGCGAAAACGAGGCTTGTCCACGCGCGTTACTCTCTCGCGCCTACGTTCAACACATATTGTACACGCGAATCGCGTACATCTATACGTGTATATTATACCGAGAGTTGTACGAATATATATACCGAATTACATACGTGTATGTATATATACACATAGAAGCTGCGTACGCGCAAGGCGCACAAGAGCCAGCTAACGCTTTCTGCTCGCCTGGTAGTCGAGCGATCAAGACGTTTGCGCAAAACGCGTGTCGCGCGACGAGCACGCGTACTACTACCATACTTATGCTCTAACTCGAGAACCGTCGCCGTTCTCTTGTACGTATCGAGTTTGGATATGTATATATATATATATATATATATGTGTACGTCAGCTACACTCGCGAGCATCGCGTCGACGCGACTTGCGCGATGGATAAAAGGTCGAATAGGTATTTGTATCTGCGTGGAGCTCGCTGCTATTTTCTAACTTTAATTATGATCTTTAAGGGTTTTTATTATTATGTGTTCATTCGATCAGTTTGATAAATGGAAATTATTATTTTAAATTTAAATAAAGAATGAAATTAAACGATAAAGTGTTTTTTGAGCAATCGAGTATGGAAAATCATGAAAGCTGTAAACTGAAAGAGGAACAAATAAAACTCGAGCATTCGACGATTCGCTCTAACGCCCATGGTTAAGCAACGCACCTACACAAACTCACACAGGTTTGCGTAGAAAAGCGTCCACCTTTGCGATACGCGCAGCTGCGACATCGTCGGCTCTTGCGCGCACATATCAGCACAAAGGTATACAAGCAAAAGGAACGCGTGCGCGCTTTGGTAGCAGCGGGAGCAGCACGTCGGTGCAACAACTCGCGCAGACGTAATGCCACGCGTGTACCCGGAGAACAGAATCGGGAGAGCCCGCTTTTCTCGTGTCCCCTTTCTCCCTCTCTCTCTCTCTCTCTCTCTCTCTGCTCCTTCCTTCTTTCCCGCGCGCATGCACACACATTTACGCACGCAAAGATACTCTCCATGTGTTAGGCCTGCGCCGTGAGCGATGTGTATTTTGCCAACGGTTTCGCGTTGTCTCGTTGGCGCCGGTGTACTGCAGCTTACGCGGCGCTGTCTTTTCGTTTTGATCTACGCGTATTTTCGCTGTTTTTGTTTTGATTCGATGCTTTGTCCCTTTTATTAATTTTTTTTTTTCTAAACTTTTTTAATCGTTTAAATTATAATCTCGTTCGAATGAAAGTTGCTTGTTAAAAGAAGAAAAGAGCTAGAAAATTTGTACCGCAACGAAAAAAAAAGAAAAAAATATTCTTTAGTCACCCGTTATCTAAAGTATGTACACAAACTATGATGTCTTTATTAGATTTAATTCTACATGTTTACATGCCTCGAGTTATCTTAATTATGCAACTCAATTATACGTTTATTTTTCCTCTACACGGTGGAGCAATGTTTGATTTGCCTTTTGCTCGAAATCGCTCGCTTCGACGATAACTTATTTCGTTTCTTTCACGTTTTAAAATTCCACAGCTGTTAAAATTAATAACTTCATACATAGCCAAATAAACATATAACATTATTTATCGCAATGTAAAAAGCCTTCATTACACATATCGGGTGAAAATATATTACCTCGAAGCATCATTACACACGACTTAAGGGAGATACTTTATTATTAAAATTAAGAATTATCATTTCGGAATGATCTTACGGTGTATATAGTAAATAACACACTCTCGCTCTCGTACCCTTCCTCTCTTCCTTTGTATTTTCTCTGCATCTCTCTGTATCGCTCGTCTTGCAGTTTTACGTATCCGTTCGTGAATACATACTCGCGTGCTTTTATTACGGACGTCGCCGCAAATAATCGAACTATACGCGACTCGTCGTTCTCGACTTTATCCATGTAATTTCCTCGCGAAATTGCGCGACGAGCCGATCGATTAACGATTCGATCGCTATAAGAATCGCGATATTTTTCTCCTGTTTTTCTTCGGCTTACATTATAATGTGACGCGTGGGCATAATCTATATTCCACGGCATAAAATCGCTGTATAAAAAAAAAACGTCGAGCTATTCTTACGCATTTTAATATTGAAATTTATCGTGTAGCTTTTTTTTACTTCGATCTCGTAGTCTTTTTTGATTTGACCAAAAGTCAATTATTTCAATGGCTGTAAGGTTTTGTTTTATTTATGCGAAAATTGTGGATATTTATTAAGGTAATAAAACTAAGCGGTGAAAAGATATATTTAATTTAAATTATACACGTATATAAGTTGAATGTAAACGATACTTTTGGCAAGGTATCGATTTGAAAGAGGATATTGTGAAAGTCGAACTCGACGTTGCTTTGAAAAATTTATCGATTGTTTTATTATAGGTTATTCGAATAAAAATTTTTATTTCGGCACTTTTTATGTGTACAACTCTAATCTACAACCGTAAAAAAATATTTTAATATAACGATAGAATGCTCTTAAAAATTTTAAACGATTAAAATAAAAGATTTAAAAGAAATAAAAAATTATTAATGCGCAAAATGCAATAAACGAAACGAAAGTACGTGAATATTTCAACGTCGACGAAGTTAACGTTTAATAGCTCAAAAAGAAATCGCAACGGTGAAGGTCTCGACTGCGTTCTTTTTCAATTACGCGACTCGTGGGTGACCGTTGTTGATTATCGTTTCGTGAAGCTTTCACGAAATCACCGGTTACGTAAACGTCCGTCGGTAGTAAGTGTAGTAAGCATTACATTTCGACTAATGGTTCAGGAAGTGTAATACGCGTTTGTGTACGTATTTTTGCGTGAGATACCGAGAGATATATACGCTAATCGCGTTACGATAATAATGCAATATTTTTTGCGATAACAAGGTAACATTCGGAAATCAAAAAAGATATTCTTAAGATATGTACTTTTACTATAACTTGATTCGTTATTATTAATACAGCCTTAAAATTTATCTTTACAAACTTCTTTCATTTCACGAGGAAAAAAAGTGCAAAGTATTCCGCGTAACTACAGACAAATAAAACAGACGCTCGATACGCAGAAGGAGAACCGCAGATGGCACAAGTGCACGTGTTTACAGGAGAGTACAACTTTGAGCGGAGCTCATATTATTCTCCGAGAAGAGAGCAAGATAGAGAGAGAGAGAAAGAGAAAAGAAACCTTTAAGGGTCTCGAAGATGCACTCAGCCGAAAGATGAACAGCAAGTAGGCGAGCGTAAAGTTCTCTCGCTTTGTCGGTACAATGGCGCACAAAAAGAAGGAAAACGAAGTGCCCGCGTGTCTCTGCCCTTATACACCGCGCGCTTTTAAAAATACTCGAGCGACTTATCTCTTACCCGCAAGAGACCTTTTAGTCCCGCGCTTGTCTTTTCGGCTTGCTGTAAATGGTAGAAAATTGAAAATTCGGATATATACGTACGTATACGTATACATAATGGCACTTGTGTGCCTTATCTCGAGTATGTATAGAAGCAAGCCAACTGTGACGAGTTCATTAGCCTATTTTTTGTTCAACTTCTTACCCTCTGTTTCTTTTTTTTTCTTCGTTAAAAAAAAAAGTTATATACGTGTATACATTTTTGTGGCTTGCGTACTTCTTTGGCTGTGTTCATTGTTACGCATTATTGCGGTTTTCGAGTTCCTTGTTTTTATCGAAAGTTTTAACAAATAGAAATATTTTATAAATAAAGAATTTTTATTTTTAAACAGTTGCTATAAAAACTCTTACTTTTTTTTTTTAAAGAATGAACACATAAGCGCCTATTAATCGCTAAAATAATTGTAATAAGAAATGTAAATGTGCATTAAAACGATAAGTACGCTTAGTAATATGCAAATAGTACATTTTAAGACTATACACACTTGAATAACACAAAGAGAACAGCAGCGAGCGTAAAAGCAAAGCAACCGAAGAAACTCCGAGCCGTAATTTTCATATTAACCAAGGCAAACACGCGCTCGCGCGCGACTCCATGTATACCTTTATCGAAAAACCGTTTCCCCCTTATAGAAGACGCAAGTACGTTCACGAGCGGAGCGGAACGACGCCGCGCGCGATTATCAGTCGATGTCGAGTAGCTTTGCTCGTTCCCGTAACGTGAAAACAAATCGAGCGTCTATCGTTTAACCTAGATCGCGACGCGGGAACGGGACGAGTTCTCTCGCTCTCTTTTACTCCCAGTGTAATTTGTCGCTTGGTTTGTAAAAAAGGAATAAGAGCCACCGCAGAAGTGAAAACGAGCAAATCGAACCGCGCGATTAGAAAATTGAAGAGAGAATACGGTATGTGCTTGACATTTAAATACTTTTTGGTTACTGATTTTTTGCTTGTTTGTTTATTTTTTTTTTTATCCTCCGGACGATATTTTATTGTTGTTTCGTCAATTGCGAAATTATAGAATTGTTCATTTTAATTAATTGCTTGTACAGCGGTATGATTTTTTTTTTCGAAAATTTTGTACGTTTAATTAAAATGACGCTGTAAAATTATTCGAACTGTTTGTACGCGTTAAGTATGTGTGCGTTGTTATGGTATGTTATTTCCATATGTGTATCATTACGGCAAGGTCGTTATTTTTACTTGTTTCATTTATTGCTCTTGATATTTATGCGTTATTTTATCTAGAAAAATATCGACGAAACCATTTTCTTTAAAACACGCAGTAATAAAAGTAACCGAGTCAGCAAAAAAGTCTATCAAAGATTTGTTACATTTACACGCAGAATCTGGTCAATCACGTGTTCGCGTTTCCACTTATGCCTCTCTCGTAGACGAGCTCTAAAAAATTTATCAAAGAAAGAAAAAGTCACTGGGGTTTAAATTGTAAAAAGCTTCGCGAGTTGTGGATTCGCATATCACGCGAGACTCTTCGCGCCCTTGTAAATTGATCGCAGCACTTACGGAAAACGAGTCGAGCATAGGACGATTAAATTCTGTCTGAGTAGACTTGTTTCTTTTCTTCGCTCGCTCTCACCGTGCAAAAATCGATTACTTCCTGTGGTGATTCGCTCTTATTTATCGCTATTCTTTTTCTCTCTTTTTTTCATATCGATTCCTTTTTCTGCGTCGAAGTACATTTGCGGCCGAGAAAAAAAAATTGTAAAGAGAGCGCGAAAGATTGGTCTACTTTTAAAAACGACGAATGCTTTTGTAAATATAAGTCTTGCGTTTTAGAAAAGATCAACGATGGTACGCAAAATTAGAAAAGTCAAGGTACGGTGTAAGTGCTTTGAGATGATCGTCCTTGGAAATAATATAATTCAATAACCGGGATTTTATTAAGTTGTTGGACCTCTTAGCTCAGTTCTGAATGTGAAATTTGATCTGGAAATTCGTTGAATGTTTGACGACGATATAAATTTAATAAACCCTCACCTGTAAAATATTGCATTTTAAACGAAAACTACTAATATCAATTAATAAACGTTATATTTTATACGCTTTATGGTTCAATTTCATTCGTTTCTCAAAAGAAAAAGAATTTACGAAGCATCTTTTTTCACCGCTCACCGGCCAAGCGATTATTATCAATTAAATCAAAGATACTATAACAAGAAAAAGAAAAACGCGAGTTTCACTCACGATAACGTAAATAGATAGAATTTTACATGAATGAGATAAAAAATATCGACATTTTTCTACATTGTTTTTTTTCTTTTTTTTCTTTTTTTTTTTACGGTAAACCACCACGTAATTGCGGTAGGGATTTCATGCCTTTGTACCAATGCCAATCTAACGTTTTTTTTCTTCTTCGTTCGAAACCGCTCGATTGATTGACGCGCCGCGCATATTGCCGCTGAAAATAGGCGCACACAAAGAGAGAGATGCACGCGAGCAAGTAAACGATCAATCTTGCGGAAAAATGTCTCAGGCTCGTTGCGAAAATGAACTTTAGAAATTTTCTATTCTGATCATATATATTAATATATGCTCGATATAAATTATACGTAATAGTACATTTTTAACCATTGCTTTTATATACCGTTTGTCTATTATTATTAGCATCGCCATTGTCGCTGATTTTTTTAAAAGTTAACGCGTATCATAAATACCGATTGTTTAGGTTTACTCGTTGATTACATTATATTTCGACGGCGATGTATATACTCTCCGCTTAAATTGGTAAGTTTATTCGGGAAACAAAGTACGTAATAAGAATGCAACCGTGTAAGTAATATTTTAATAATTTTTTCAACAAAAAAAAAAGTTAAATCACATTGCGGAATAATTTTACACTTTAATCTGTGTAAATGTGAAATAAAATAGGATTAACATCGAAAGTCGCATCGTACACGCGTTTCCGTACAGAAATAATTTATGCACGATAAACAACATTAATAATACGCGTTAAAGAACAATAATAAAACGCAATCACATACTCTAATGAAAAAAGAAAAAGCCGCCGTGAGCTGTATGTCCGTTACATAAACGCGAGCCAACTTTTGCTTTCATTTAAAACTCATTAACGTGCGCTATCCGTCTTTTCCGTCTCCCTCCCTCCCTCTCTCTCTCTTCTCTCTCTCTCCCTCTCTCTCCTCTCTCTCTCTCTCTCTCTCTCTCTCTGTCTCTCTTTCTCTCTTTCTCTCTCTTACTCCCTCACTTTACACAGTAAAATCACGCTCGAGTGGTTGCTTTTTACTTTCTTCGTTAAATTTCGCTAAACAGATTCGCGGCCTAGCGAGAGAAAAGCAAACAGAAAAAAAGGCGCCGCATCGCGTGTTAACGCGTGTCCCAAGCGGGCAAGGAAAAAAAAACTGAAAAGAGCAAAGCTAAATGTAAGAGGAAAGAGGAAGAGAGAAGCTAACGAATGTGCTTTTATCTCGGCATCGGCATCGCGGATTTTCTCTTTTTCCTTTCGCGCGCGTTGCCGCGACTACTGTTGCCGTTGCTCCTTATATGCGACCATATGTCACACGCGGCGTGCTGTTGCATTGTTTTGTAAGCGACTGTACAGGAAGCATATGAAGAAAAATATGCCGAGTGGTGTTGGAAGCGTCATTTTCTGTATTCCGTCTTTTAATTTATTCGAAAGTATCTCGATTTGACATAATGATTGTCGTTTGTTTCATAGCTCGTGTTTTCGATTATTGATTACGGGCGAAACGACTTTAGTTGCGGTAGGTATGTTTAGATTAGATTTGATGGATAAAAATTTTGGATTCTTCTTTTTCTTTATTCTTGTTAAATAGCTAATTGTTATGGAAAGATGAAATAAGGTCAAGAATCAAGAAACTCGTCAAATAAGGTAGAACTGTTGACCAATCCTGATAATTTTTTAATTATGTCAAATGTTTAGAGCGGCAGTTGCAAAAAATGTATTTATTGTCAAATTCATTAAATTCTCAAAGATATTTGCTTTACATGTATTCGAATGCAGAGTTTAAATATAAAAAGCAGCATATATCGATAAAAGCGTTGCCAACTACAAAAATTTAATAAATAAAGAAATATTATGCAAAACTCTTTCAAATATTATTAAAAAAGAAAAAAAAGGAATAAAAAGAAAAAAATTAAACGAAAGAATTCAAGCGGTCGTGTTTACAAACGTCTCCAACAATCATAAAAATGTTTGAGCGACTTAGCGCGAGCTCGCGCACCAAACGAAGAGATAGCAAACATTTGCCGAAAGCGCGCGCAAACACACCTTGGCATTGCGGCTTATAAAGGAGCAAAGTTTCTTCGGTCACGGGAAGTCGCAGTCATCGTCGACGCCGCCGTCGCGCTTCGTTGTCGCATGTTGTTTTACACACGATGGCGCACGCACCTATATATATATATATATATACAGGCGTTTCTCGTTTAAAATGCTCGATGCCCAGAGAAACCCGCTTTGCGGCTAATGCGTGCGCGAGCCTCGTCTCGCTTCGTTGCGAAAAGTCGACGACGACGACGACGACAAGACGACTCGCTCCGATTGCAGGTTGTTATAAGGTTACGCGTAAAGGGGACTTTTCTCTCTTTCTCTCTCTCTCTCTCTCTCTCTCTCTCTTTTTATACTTTGGCTTTGTGCCTCGCCGCTTGCGACATTTTCTCTCTCTCTCTCTCTCTCTCTCAACGACGCAGAACTGTACACTATACATATACATAAGAAGCAGAGTTTCTCGCTTATCGCGTTTGAAATCTCGATCGCAAGAGTCTATAAGTGTATACGAGCGTACAAGTATGTGGGTTTGTACGTTTGGAAACAAAAATAAAAAGAAGAAGAAAGAAAGGGGAAGTGCAGGATGAAGGCACGCGCGCGGCTTATGTAAGCGCGAACGCGATTTCGTTTGCTTCAGGAAATACTTGCGCGCGTGCGGCTCTTTTCTTTTTTCCTCTTGTTTTCATCCGAATTTCACACTCTTTTGTATAAGCGCCCTCTTTCTTTCGATGCTCGGATATAACTCGCGAGTTCTCCGAGAGGCTCGTTTTAGGTGGAGAAATCGGAATCGGAAGCGACGATTGAAAAACGCCGGACTATACTGTATGTATATATATACCCGTTGATACCGATCGCTCGTATAGCTGGTTTCGTTTGATTCAATGTTAATTTATCTCTCCCGTGTTCTTCGGCGTGTTTAAGACGTTTAATGATGAAATTTATTATGGCCAATGGTGCATGCCGTTGAATAGAATTTTTTTTCACTTTATTATTATTAATGGAATACGTTATTATTGTGGTTGTTAATGCATATATCTTGCACCAACGATTACGTGGTTTATCTCATTTCCGAGCATAAATTTAATGCTTCGTTATCAGTAGATGTTACCCGAAACAAGTTAGACAATGAATTCACATGAAAGCTAAATTGTAAAATTTCCTTATTGTAAAACGGTAAAATACGTTGCTCGAATATAGATTCAATCTTGACAAGATCCAAAGTGTAAAGACTTATCTAATCGATAATTATATTTATTTATTACCGAGTGCAATCGACGGTGTCATCGTACAAACATTTTGAAGAAAAAACAACGTCCTTATTTTTAACATCAACACTTTATTTCAAGCGATCATCGTCGATATAAAATTACGCGGACAACGAAGAGAAGAAAAAAAATCCGGCGCATAAAATCGCTAGCTCGCGATGAAACTTAATCGCGCCGTAAAGTAGCTGACTAGATAATAATCTTGCTCTAAGAAAAACAAATCGACGAAGGAAAATGAAGAAAGTCAAAGTGCCAAATTCACTTTGAGCAAACGACCATTAATTGCGCGCTGGATCCTAAAGCACACGAAGCTATCGCAGCCGTTCTCGCGTTATCAGCTTGTACGCGACTGATAAGCTCGGCAGTGACGTAATCGGCCCCCGCATTTACCACCACCGCGAGTTGAATTTCGCCTTTAAGAAAACTTGTAGCTAATAGTCGAGTTGAAAAATAGAGGTGGAAAGCGAAAAGTTACTCGAGAAATACAAACGCGGGAGGGGGGAGAAGGTAGAAGGAGGAGAGGAAACCGGAAGTGTTCGGGTCGCGCGCTCGGGAGAGTGGAAGATCCGCGAGCGCCGGTGAACGGCGAGCAGTTGGTTCAACGCCGTCGCAGTTTTCGCGTCTCGCTTATATATTTATATGCGGAGGCGCGCTCACGAGACGGTAAAGAACGCACGCGT
The DNA here is from genome assembly GCA_949987625.1 of Chalcis sispes. NCBI lineage: Eukaryota > Metazoa > Arthropoda > Insecta > Hymenoptera > Chalcididae > Chalcis > Chalcis sispes. The sequence continues at coordinate 2,713,702 of OX465096.1, forward strand.
CTCTCGCAGATGCGCCTTGCGTCGTACTGTCTTTTCAACATTTTTTTTTTTTTTCCTTTTCCGCGCGAATCGTGAAATCCACGATATCGGAGAAGAAGGAAGGAAGTGAAGTGTTGTTCAAAAGGGTTCGCTCTGAAACTCGCTTTATTCTTAAACGTTGCCCGGAAAAGTTTAGCTTCTTTGTTCGATTCAGCCAGCGCTTCGGGTGAAGATGTACGCAAGAGTTGTATGGAATTTTTGTGCGAGCCGTTAAAGTTTAGTGCTTTGTTGTATAAGAAAGAATCACAATGAGATGGATTGTTATTGAATAAAGTGAAGTTCGTGATCTCGTTCATTTTTTTTTTTCAAACTTTTAAAAAATTATAAATATTTTCACAAAGATAGATTTACAACTGTCAAAATTTTAATTTTAATTTGTTTAGTATAATGATCGTTAAAAATTCACAAAATAATTCCATTTTTACGGTTTAATAAAATTAAATTTGCGAAACAGTGAACTTTAATCAAAGGAAAATTAAAGTAAGTAAAATGAAAAGGCAAAGTTACAGATTCACTTTTTTCTTCTTCTTTATACATGAATTTTTTTTTTGAATACATCTCGTCAACGTTAAATATAAGGCGGATCATTAATCGCGAAATTAACCCATTCGACACAATAACTTTCAAATAGAATCAACAACGAAAGCGCGACTTTGAATAATTCATTACCTTTTTGAAGATCCCCAAAGACGTATAATTTAACCGTCGAACGCCGGTGCGTTCGCTCGAGCTTAAAAAGGAAAATAAAAAAATAAGAAAATAAACGGAGATAAAAAAGATTATCTCTTGCGTTTGTAACCCTTCGGTGTATACATTGTGCGCGAAACTCGTACTGTTTTACGTACGTACGCGTGGACGCGCGACGTGCGTTGTGATTTCGCGAAAATTATACGCTCGGGTCGTTAGAGTCGCGGAGGCTACCGTTAACCCGTTTTTACCGTAAATGTTACGCTCTGTCATTTCCCCTTCGTACATGTCGGTATAAACGTACCTACAAAGAAGCGCGTTTACGCTTTTAACGCAAGTTGCCAGTTGTCCAAGAGAAGAGACGTCTTTACTCTTCGAATATTAATGTATATATATATATCTTTCGCATTCGCGAGGGCTGAGCTTGTGTACGCGAAAAAGACACCGGCGTATCTCTCGCGTCGATCTGCGAATTACAGGAATTAACTCTCGTCGACCAACTGTATACGCGACCGATCTGGAACAGTGTGTTAATGGCTCCCCGCGCGACTTCGTGCAATAAATTGTAGACTCGCTTCGCGAAAAATCTCCTATTCTTTTTACCTTCCGACTATAATGCGCTCTTTTGGCGGAATTTATGCGAGAGAAATTATTTGCTTAAGCTTGCGGGCCAAAAATAAGAATGACTGCTAGGGAACGATATGTAAATTGATTATCGGGGTGGGATTGTTTGAATAATCGTCGCGATAACGATAATTGTACGCGATGTTGCATCAATTAGCGATGTGAAATTATTTTTAATTTTTATTTTGCAAGAACGAGTGAATTATTACCTTTTTATTTGTTTAAAAGAAAAAGTAAATTGTGTGTATTAAACGATATCTACTAGGATTAGAGTACGCTCGATTCAAAGCAAAGTAATCTTAGGATACCCAAACGCATTAACGATGCCAAGAATGAATTAAGAAAAAATAGGAGATAGATCATTGAGGCAATAAATAAATAAATCAGCCGCGTATTTTTTCTTTCCCTACTGCGCTCGCGTATATCGCGCGAGTTGCGAAAAAGAAGCAACGCAGAGAACATCGCGACGATCGTCATCGACGCCCGTATGATCCTTGACACGTTGACGATCGAGTCTATACTTACGCATTATCTGCGTAGAAAAAGAGAAAGAGAGAGAGAGAGAGAGATATATATATAGAATGTCGCTCGTGTAGACAATCGGAATTGTCATTATCGAATTTATGCGCGCGCACGCTCGACGTGACATCGCCGGAGAGATAACCTGGTACACGCGCAAGGACGCGGCCGTCCGTCTGTATAGCAATTAACTAGAGAGAGAGAGAGAGAGAGAGAGAGAGAGAGAGAGAGAGAGAGAGAGAGAGAGAGAAAATCACATGCCTCATCGCGGATGAGAGACGCGAGTGAGTTTGCGCTTTTATTTCTCCCTCTCTTTCTCTCTTTCTCTCTTTCTCTCTCTCTCTGCTCGAATCGACGCCGCTTCGAGTTGTGCCATTAAATGGACGAGTTCACGGTGTATTATACAGATCGGTAAAAATTTGAAGAAGTTTAAATGCCGTAAAAGAAACGATCGCTCGTCGTTCGTTATTTTGGTTTATTTTTAACGAAACGAGTTCGATGGCGATTTTAAAATTACTATTATCGAGGGATATTTTTGCGTACTACGTTGAGAATTGTTGGAAATCTCGAGATGTCAAATTCCATCTGTGATTATCGCGTTTTTATCTGACGGTTAATAAAGGTAGAAGAAAAATATCGAGCATTCGTGTTTGTTTTTCCTTTTTGATTAGTTAGATACTGAAAATAGTTATACTCGAATGTTTAATGACTGAAAGAAAAAGTTGTATTTTTCAAATATAGCTGTATAATATTATCATTTTTTCATTTCTTTATAATATACACAAAGTATATTTAGTAATTATATTTAATAATTGGTGACTTATTTTAGTTTACGTTAATTTCATCATCAAAGAAAGCAAACTATTTTAAAGTTGTAATTATTTATTGGAGTTGAATAATTCAACGCAAATCATGTTATTATCATGATTATTTCACAGACTTCTAGAATTTTATAAAATAAATTTTATAATAATTTTTATAATTTTAATATACATATGGCATTAAGATAAAAAAAAAAAATCAGAATTTCGAAAGACGTCTTACGAAACTTGGTGTAATACATAACCCACAACATTCGAAATAAAGTGTAGTAGAATTCATAAATACAAATATGCCGTTTTGAAAGACCAAAGCTGGAAAAAAAAAATAAAAAATAAAAAAAAAAGAAAAGGAAACTTTTCAATTACCAGTTTTCTACATAAGAAGTCCACTCGTTCCGCATGCGCTTGTCCCTATCAAAAGGCTGAATCTTTAAAATTTGAATAAGAACGATTTTTCATACGGAAGACGAAACGCTCGCTATTTTTTCCTTGGTTAAAAAAAAAAAAAAAAAAAAAAAAAAAAACGTGGAAAAAAAAAAGAAGTCTCCAAGAAGCAAACTTTCGCCTCGCGCGCAATTAATCCAACGCAATTAAGGTGCAGTGCCGAAACCGTGACGAACATAGTACACATAATGTACAAAATCGACTACGCCCATCTCGCTTGCCTATTCAATAATTGAAGATAAGCGTGTCTAAGCGCGGCGCGGCTCTTATTGTATCAAAAAATTCTATTGTTCGTCAAATGGGTGGCTTTTATCGGCGTATTGGAGAATTCAATGGCTCGACAGCCGCCGTTTGCGAATTGTATAATCGATGTCTAATACGTTTTGTTTATATATTTATTTCTTTTTCTCGTTTAAAGTCGAGCGTTTACGTAAGAAGAAATCGGCGCAAACTGCTGCCGCAAGTTGCTTTAATATCCTCGTTAAATTATAATTCGCGATCGAGACGATTTTTTTAATAAATTGCTTTAATTATTAAATTTCATTACGTTAATTTAAATTTTGAAGCTTTTTACGAAATATTTATAGTTTATTTAACCACTTACATGTATAGAAACGCAATTTTTATTGTTAAAATTCGTAAATTTGAAATAAATAAGTCTTGAAAAATAGACGATTACTACTTTCACTTCAATTACTGAAAAGAGCATCTTCAGAAAAATAATCATGCTGCTAAAAACTTTACGTTTGTGGCATTCATCGCACTCTATAATTGGCAAAAGATAAATGTAGAATAACTAGCTCAAAACAAAAAATATCGTTCAAAACTTTCATAAATTTTTAAAGCTCGTATATGTACCAAATAGTCTACCGCTGATCGAAATGAAGTGACGCGACGTTATGGTTTAAGTTCGATAGAGCTTCACTAATAACTCAAAAACATAAATCGTTTCCTCATTTCACTAAGGATATTTTAGAATAATAAAAAAGAATAATTACCGCGGTTTAGATGCGAAAGAAAAGAGAAACGATTTCCACCGATAAAATATGATTTAGAAACATAACTATTCTAACGAGCTTCTTATTGAAAATGAAAAAAAGAGAAAGAAAAAAGTGAATATAAACGCAAAATATTATTATTATTATTCTTATTATTATTATGATTGTTATTCTTTATCAAGCAGCAACAACGACGCGAAAGAAAAAATTCAATCGTTCTCGCTCGCTTTCTTCTAAGCAAAAGACCGGAACCGACGAGGAAGAAGAATAATTCTACTCACTCGGCAGTAGTTTAGAGCACAAAGAAGGGCGAAAGCTCGCGAGCTAGCAAAAAGAAAGAAGAGTCGGACAAAGGGGAAAAAGTGCGGGTGAGCGAATAGAAAAGGAACGAAAGATACTCGCGAGCTATCGTTTTACCGATCGCCTGTGCATACCACCACCATAGAGTTGCCACAACAACAACCACAAGAGTTGAAGACTCGCGAGAAAAGAGTTCGGTGAAAGAGCGTCGGAAATCTATAGAAAACATATTAATATTCGAGCGCAAGAAAACACAGATCGCACGGTTGGATAAAAGTGTCGAAGAACCGATCGTGAACGAACTATATACATGCGCTTTATAAGGAAAGAGGAAGCGATGCGAAAAGGCGGAACTTCCGCCGAGGAACAAAAAATAATCGCACTTATAGTGGCGTCGGAATATCAAAGGAAAGTTAAAAAAACTTAAAACACAGTAAAAAGTGCTTAAACTCGCGCTCGATAGATTAATCAAGAATGTCCTGCAGAAAGAAAATCGACTCAAAGATATGGAACGAGTGGTCCGAGTACACGCAGATGGTAAGTTGCAGCGCTTACCTCGATGATAAGCCTTATCGCGGACATCTGTCCTGAATAATCGCGACGTAAACCTCACATATCTAGGCGCGTCTAACTTTAGGAGAATCCCTGCTATTTCTTTTTGAAATTACGGTAATAAATAATCTCGACAGCGTCCATCGCGTGACTTTTTTTTTTTTTTTTTTTTTTTTTTTTTTTTTTTTCGCTTTGTCCGATGCGTATAATGGACTCTAGCATTTTATGAAACGATTGTATAGATTCGATCGAGAAAATATTTTTTAATACACGCTTATACGTTGGATTATGTAAAGGACTCGGTTGACTAACAATGTTATAATAGATACAAGTTCATCGATGACTCGCGCGCTTAGCGATAAGTTAACTGTTTCAGTTACATTATTTCAAAAACTGCGCGGATGTTGCCGATATTGTTTATAGATGTGACGGAGGATAACGAAGGAATTTTTAATGAAGAATTTACATTTTATTGTGAAAACTATTTTAAAATAAAAAAATTTTTTTTTTCAATTATAATTTTAATTTGTAATCAATAAATTTAGATAACAGATTTCACGTGAACCTCTTCTCTCTCGTTCGATTAAATGTACGTAGTATCGCACGCACGCAAGATAAACATTTTTCACTCTTGTACTTGATCTATTTTTACTAGATGATACTTTGTGTTTGATTCGATTATTTGATAAACTACGATTGCTGAGTTTTATTATTTGATAAATGTAAACATACTTTAAAAATTTATCGCAATGTATAATCCCCTCGTGATTCTTTTGTAAACGTTATCTCATACATTATACCGATTATTTTACATTCTCAAAATTGGAAGTTGTACCATTTACATGAAAGTTACAATAATCTAGTTAGTATCAAAGACAAGCAAAACACAATAGAATCAAAGATGCAAAACATATCCTGCATATATGTGTATCTCGTGACAGTAACGTACTTAAAAAAATCACCAACGACTTTTCTCATCAAAGTCGAAGTAGGCTATGCGGCATACCGACCAAAAAAGAACGGAAAGAGAAAAAAATCCAAAGTAACGTTAGTCGGTACCCACAAGGGCAAACATTAGATTAGAGGAATTATGCACAGCCGAGTACAAAAGTGCAGAGAGTGGGTGGGGCCAATGGTTGGCCTGGCTTGCACAATCGGTATCTCTCTCTCTCTCTTTCTCTCTCTCTCTCTCTCTCTCTCTCTCTTTCTCTCTTTCTTTCTCTCTCTCTCTCTCTCTCTCTCTCTTCGCAACCGATACACACTGAGCGATATCGAGAGAAAAGAAAATCCCGTTCTGGGGACACACAATCGCTCGTATGGGTAACTTCTCTTTCTCCCTCGAGGTCGTGTCAAGAGAAAAAGAGAGAAGAAAGCCGAGACCCACAACTTGGCTATCCGCTATAATACACTCCTTCTCCTCCTTTGCTTTTAAGACAAGATCAAGAACAAGATCCAGTCGTGTCGATAGTACTCGATCGCTCGTCAATATCGTCGCACTTCTCTCTCCCGCTCTCCATTCGGCCCGTTTATTTTTTTTTTTTTTTTCTTTTCCTTGCCGGCTCTTTTAAGCACGTGACTTTAAAGATTCAAGGCATATATATATATATGTATGTGTGTGTGTGTGTGTTTGTGTGTGTGTGTATACATAAGCCGCTCCTGCTTTGTGCGTTAATTCATCGGTGCATCGTGTTAAAATATTTAATGTCGGAATTTAGATAAAATGAATATCTCTCTTCGTGCTTATTTCTTTCTCCCTTTGGTTTTTCGATGGAAAAACTTCTTTTTCTATCTATTTATTTTATTCTCGGTAGAAGGTGAAATAGGCCGGAGAAAGTAATTAAGGCTGGATGTAACGAATTTTAATTTGAAGCAATGCGCGAGTTTCTCTAAACGCTGTGCTTATCTTAATTTTTATTGCTATTTAAATATGATTTAGTGGAATTCCATTCAAAATACATTTAGAGAGCTGTTCTATCGGGTTTCACACATATAAAAAATTAAGTTAAACGTGGCTAGTTAACTCTACGAAAATCGAATGAGAAAGTCAATTAAAATTATTATTACACTTCATTTGTTAAGAATGAAATCATTACAAGAAAAAAAATTATACCTAATAGGATAAGATAATATAATAACAAGTCGTCGACAGAAAACTCTCTCGAGACTACATTTTTTCCTTCATTTTTTTTTCTCTCGCAAGATGAAACAGTTAAATGCAATAATATACCTTATGCATAGCATTTTAAAGTCATACATTTTTTAATATTAAAAATAGACACGTTGATAGATTTTTTTCTACACGTCATAAATATTCATGGAAAATTTTAATTCTCGGTTACTTTATACATTTTTAATGCACGTGCATTTTTTACGCATAAAATATTATATATTTAAACAAAGTAATATATAAAACTGTCCATTGTAAATATCGATTATTTATATACTTACATGTACACATCTATCGATGCTTATTTTTATCGACTATAAATTTTAAATAATTCTGAGAATCGATCTCGTTTACATCGGAGCGGCTTCTCACCTACACTCGATCTCACACTTTTCTCTCCCGCGCATTATTTATATCTGTCTAATGCATCGCTCGTAACGTTTTCTTCGTATTCTTTAAACAGGGAAAAAAATACATCGTAACGATTGCGAATAAAACACGACGGAAAAAGAAAATACATAAGACTTTGCGATGTTCGTTAATTTATTACATCATCTCTCACTTTTACCTCATCGTCTATCGTCATCTCTTGCGCGCGCCCGATTCGTGATATAATATTCAAAGGCGTTATAAAGATACGTAATGTACCGAACGCGTAGATTTTTTGGCGCCAAACGTTCGCCCTCTTCCAAGCTCCGAGGCATCGAATAAAAAGGAAAAGGTTACGGGCTTTAAGGATTGCAAATGTAATGGAAGGTATATATATATATATATATATATATATACATATACATATAAACGTGTTAGGTGAGAAATCATAGATGCGATATAGTGCCGATGAGGTTCGCGAACCCCGTGTTTGGTTAATCGCGAAAGCGAAAAAGATGTGTTCGACTCTGCGCGTTATATACGTTCAGAGCCCACCGATCGGATGAACAGATTCGGCGAGCGGCGAAAGAAAAAAAAAACGATAAAAAGTTCAGCCTCGAGCGTAACGGCGGCTATGGAGCCGATGTTATAGGTCTAACTTCGTGTTATCGGACGCAGATGAGCTTCGACGTTGTGTATGGGTAACGGTGATGATTCGTTTTTCGTTTTTCTTTTTAATGCTTGTATGCCGCTGTTGTTGTTGTTGTTGTTGTTGTTGTTGTTGTTGTTGTTGTTGTTGCTGCTGCTGCTGTTGTTAATGCGCCTTTGAGTTTCGTAGATTAGAGCTTACACGGCGAGGATGAGAATTTTTTCATCGCGGCGCGCTGTAACTGTAAACGAGCGCGTTATGGGAGTTTGATAAAGAAATCGAGAGAAAAACTTTAATTGAGATTATTTATATATTTTTTAAAGTGGAATATGATTTTTATATCGTTGATTAAGCTTAATCGTTTGTCAAACATTTAAATAATGATAAGGTCAAAAGTTATTTGGATCTTTTTATTTTATACATTATCGATCATCGCCCCCTTTATTTCGTATGAAGAAATTTTAAGATTAATTAAAAGGTATAGTCAGAATAAATGAGAAGCAGTCATCGCGTTGATTATATCCGTGAAGAAATATTAATTTTTTCACAGTGCTGCAATTCGCTTGACTCGTAACGCTTAAGAAATCGTACTAAATATGAATGAATCAATTTGTTTCTTTTTAGCGCAGCTCCAAATACGGAACCAAATCGATTCTTAAAATACAAAACGAGTTTAAGGTAAAGATGAACGAACTCAAAAAAAGAAAAGCATATATATATATATATATATATATATATATATAAAAAAAAAAAAAAAAAAAAAAAAAAAAAAAATATGTATATGAACCGGTATAATAAAGAATGAAAAAAACGATCATGAAAAACACAAATCCTAATTACCAAAAAATCACGTGAAACGCAATCGTTCATCTCTACGATCAACTCGTGAACCACTCTCAAGGGGGAGAGAGAGAGAGAGAGAGAGAGAGGGGAGGAATGTATTCTCACGAGCGGCGAATTTTCGGTTCGTCTACCTGACGAGAGCGCCTATAAGAATAAGAAGAAAAAGAAAACGATGTTGGCCCACGTTTCGTTACGCATTATATTTCAAGAGAAAGAGAGAGAGAGAGAGAGAGAGAGAGAGAGAGAAAAAAAGAGAGAAAAAGAGAGTGAGAAAAAGAGAGAAAAAGAGAGTGAGAAAAAGAGAGAAAAAGAGAGTGAGGGAGACTCGCACTGTTGTCTACCTGCTTCGCTCGGGTGGCCGCTCATCCGAATTTCATCTCGCACCGAGACACACTGCCTCCGAGAAGATATCTCCCTCCTTCTGTCTGTCTCTCTCTCTCTCTCTCTCTCTCACTCTCTGTTCGCTTAAGCCGATCTTCGCTATACTCCTTCGCGCCGTGACGGTTAACTCCGATCGTCTTTTAGAGCCAGGGCCGTAAGATACGAGAAGATCCTTTTGCTTTTTTTATTTTCCTATTGATGATTTTTTGCTTGAATATGCAGTGCTTGGGTTCGAATGCATTTAATTCTTAGTTTTTTTATTTAATCATCGTTTGATTTATGTTTAAAATTTCAATCCAGTTATCAATATTTTAATTTCCGACTAGAATAGGAAAATAATATTTACGGTACTGTAATTACATTTTTATCGATTAATTTTGTAATACGCTATTGCGTAAAGAATTAGTCGAGTCGCTAGTTTCTCGACTTCATAAATAATAAGATACTCTCTTTAATATTGAATAACATTTACATGTATAAGTATAATATTCTTGTAAAAGCATTGAAATCCTCGAATATCCTTTATAACGAGCTCATAAACATTTGAATTTTATTCTTTTTTTCACTTCTTCGTATGAAAATAGCAGCATACCGCGAAAAAACTTGACGAGTTGATGTAAATTCAGGTTTGAATAAAATACGGTTGGATTAAAAAAAAAAAAAAAAAAATGACAAGGTAGAGAAATCTTCGAAGATTATATGAACTTGTTCGTAGAAGCATTGAAAATGCGCGCAGTCCTCGCTCTTTTATTATCTTTCATCTTTTCCTTTGTCTCGCATCATTACATTGAGTTTCTGAAGAGTCATCCTTACCGAAATCTAGAAAAACGGCACAATGTAACATTAAACCACTCTGTAATTTTCAATCCAGATCCTATCTCGAAATCATTTCTCAATGTACGAAAACGTAAAATTAAAAGGAATTTTATTAATGTGCAAAAATACATAAAATCTGAAAACAAAGTTATCCTACATATTTTACAAATCGTTTTTATCCTCGAAATCATTCGAGCTTACTGCAAAAACGGAATAAGATTTCAAAGCTAATGCAATGTTTGAAAATTTGCCAAAAAAGCTAAACGATACGCATAAATAAATATCCTGGCGACATTAATAAATATCCTGGCGTATAAAGGACGACGATATTTATAACGACGCCAACTGAAAGAGATACTTCATCGGGTCACGTGCTTACACTGGTAAAAAATCCATTTCATTATCTCAATCTCTGTCTAGACGGGGGAGGTAGCCAAGGCAGACCGCGACGCTGAGATGACCGCACAAAAAGGCCAAAAGTTCGCGCCTTTTGCTTTAAAACCATCTTCAAAAACGCTCTTCTTTCATTCTCTCTTTCTCTTTTTTCTTTACACTCTCTCCCATTCTCTTTTTAACCTTCGGAAAAGGGAAAAGAGCCGCAGAAAGAGTTTATAAGATACAAACGTATTTAAGCGCTCTGAGTTTTGTGGAATATTCCACAGAGGACAGCTTATTAGATATTATCGTGGATTTTAAGTGCGTCTTTTCACTTTAGCGTTTGGCTTTATAAGAATTTCTCAAGCGTCACAGTGTTTTCTTGCATTCGTAGTTCTAACTCTCGAAAAATGTTATATTATCTATTTTCATAAAATTTTCAACGCTTCGTATTTTTTAGTCGTGTTGTAATACTTTTACGACGATGAAGTTTATAATTTTACATAAATGTCGTAGATGTGGAGACCGTAATAAATGCGCAATTTCGACTAAAATTAAAATTGTTATCGTTTTCTTTCTGTGAAGTAATAATAAATTTTGTATAATCTTCCTTATAAACGAATCGGATAAATTAAAAATAACCATTTAAACGCCAAAGCATTGCAACTAATTGTCTTTAAATCAATCTAAAAACGAATTAAAAGTTAATAGATCTACTCGTTCAACAAATTATCGTAATTTTCATCGATTATATACAAATATGAAAAAAAATATTCGCGACAACATTGCCATGTGCATGCAGATGGTTTGGTAAACTTCAAGGTCACGTACCGCCTCACGGCCAAGAAAGAAAGGAGAAGGAGGAGGCGATCTCGTGTCGTCCGCCTTCAATCCTCATTTTTCACCTGTTTAAGGATTGTTACGCGGCAAGTCCCATTGTGCATGAAACCTGCGACTCGCTCCCACGTTTCTTCGTCCCTCCGGCGGATAAACAACCTTTCTCTCACTCTCTCGGTCTTTCTCTTTCTCTTTCTCTTCGGTCTCTCTCCAGCATCCTCCATCTTTCTTCTTCCTCTCTCTCTCTCTGTCTCTCTCTCACTCTCTTTGCCTTCTTTTTTTCTTATTCTCTGCCCTCTACCATATACTCACTCACTACGTCTCCTCTCCTTCTTCTCTCTCTCTCTCTCTCTTCCTTTGAGGAATATTATTTTCCATCCTCCTTTCTCACCGTGGTACCTCTACGTGGACACCGTTGTGTATACGACGCCGTGCACTTATTTTCTATACTCTGGTCTGTTTGCTACGTTGGTTATTTTGCCTCTCCTTTTCGCCAGTTCATTCGCGACAAAACGACTTTTCCGCCTCTCTCCGTCTCTCTTTCTCTTTCTTCATCTGTCCCTTTTATCGTTTTCTCTATTTCTCTCTACAGCATTGTACCGCATGCGCTTCGCTTCGTTCGCTTTCGCAGCCTGCTTTCTTTCCTTCTTCGTTTTCACTTGCATCTTATTCGCCGTCTCTTTCAATTTTCATCTTTACGTTCTTCCTTTTTTCTCTTATGAATGTTATATCCTACGGTGGCATTTCCAGTATAACTGGCTTTCACTTTTAACGCCGAGCACTGCTCAAGATTAGGCTACGAGGTTTATTTGAAACAATAAAAAAATTTTCAAATTTTTCTGGGATGTGAAAGGAAAATCGTGTTTTTCTACTTTATCGACCAATCCGGTTATTCGAGTTGTAGCATAATTTTCCAGTACGTACCCAATTAATAACGTTTTTTCCTTTTTTTTTCATTGTCTTCTACAGTATATTTCCCTATATCGATACAAATAATGATAATAGTAGTCTTTTTTTTTTTAAATTATTTACAAATAATTGCATAATTTCGAAGGTGGTCGAAATAGTATTTTTATAAATAATATTGGGAAACTACAGTTGATATCTCGTATTTTTATAACCCATATTTTTCATACATTGATATTGTTATTTTAATTGAAAGAATATCTAAGCTATAGTTTTCTTACTTACTGATGAATAATTATATTCATTTTCTCGCATATGATTTTAATTTGGCCTTTAAATGAATCTTCTAATTAATTTCAATTCTAATGATTATTAATTTCAAACCAATCCTTTAACATTATTTAACCACCACTTCGAGCTATCGGTTAATTTACTATTCTCTTCAAAATCTTTGACAATTTATTCTTTGTACATTCAGCAGAGCTCGAAAATTCGCTACCGTTGCAACTAACTCAAGAAGTTTTTCCATAACAAGCGTAAGAGGGGCATCGAAGCGCCTCGGTGTCGTATAAAGTGCGCGCTCGGCGTATGCCCCTACCACTGTACCGGTCTCTTATTCTCTCTCTATCTCTCTCGGTCTCGGGCTCGCGCGCGCGCTCCTTCGAAACTCCTCGACGTCCAGCCGGACTGACCAGTCCGCTTTTGAGCCTCCCGGACGTCGCCGCGTTGGCGTTTATACTCTCCTCGCGTGTGTACCTCTTTCCTTCTTTTTTTATCCGTCTATATCTCGCTTCTCTACTTTACCTGGGTCTCTCTCTCTCTCTCCCTTAGCCGTCGGCGTCGTGCTCCCGATACTCGCGGGACCTTTCGAGAACCGAGGTGAACTCCCCCTCCCCCCTCCTTGCCTGCTGTAGTGACAGTTCTCACAACTCCCGTAGTTGCTCCTTAAACTGTGCATATATGTAAACGTGACTTTGTAACTCTGTGTGTATATACCTGTGTGTCGGTTGGTGGTAAAGGTACGGTGTGTAACCTAGTGCACGAAGGAAATGTGGTATTAGGACTTCTACGGCGCTCGAAAGACAACGCAAGAGGTATGGATGTATAAAAGTTGCACTCGAAATATCGTTACACGCTGTTACACTCCGTGGCGCGAGATTTTTTCGTGGGAAATTTTTGGAGTTTAAGGAGGTGAAGGTTTCCACTCTTCGTGCATGCGTACACATACTAAAAAACGTTTATGCGTATGTGTCATTAGGGTAGGAATGCGCGTGACGTATTATATGTGGGAATTTCGTCCGAGTGCGTTTTCATCCAGAAAAGTGACACTTTTTTTATGTCTACGTGTTAATTGTTTCACATACGTCTGCGTAATTTTATTATACTATGATGTGATGAATATCGTTAAAGCTGTTTCATTAAACTTTTTCCGTTTGCAATAGAGAAAAAAAAATTATTTTATTTTTTTTAAATAGAACGTGATTCATATTAGTATCCGAGAGAGACTTGCTTAAAGATTCCTTAAACTTATTCGCAAATTATAAGAAAAAATCTATGTAACTCCATATCATTGATTTATCTCGTTTGGTAAATGTACTGTTAAAATTAGCTGCAGTAAGTTAAGTACCGCTTGACACGATTAAAGCTTAGATAAACCAAATGTTAAATAAAAAAAAGTCGTCGTTTTATCAACAGAGAAAAAAATAATTAGAAATAAATAGCAATCGATAAAGTATCGTGATAAGAAATAAGTATCTTAAAACTCGGCTTGTTTCTTTTTTCGTTTTCTTCTATAAAAACGTTCGGCTTCTGTTCACCGCGAAAGAATCCTCTTCACGTGCAAAGCGTGAAGAATCGTTCGCCGTAAGCCAATCCGAAGCCTGAGCCTTGTACGATTATGTGATCGGTCACGCATTTTATGTATTTACAGCTACATATGCTTAAGATGCATTTAAAAAAGTAACCTTTGCGAACGATTATGGTACAAAGCCGAATTTTTCGATCGATGAAAATAATTCGAAATTGAGTTTTTATGATACAGTTTCGGTATTTAAAAGTTTACGTTACTTGTTGTAAGCATCAAACGATTAAGTAATCGTAAATGTATTCCACTGATTTTACGTTATAAAAGAGACGCAATTACATATATATATATATATATATAAAGTTTTGAAATTGTACATCGATATAAATACCAGATTTTATCTGAAAAATTTTCAAAGAATTTGCTTCTTACGAAACGCAATCGGATAAAATTTTTAATAACAAACGATTTCTCTCAATTTACATTCTGAAAGTCAAAGTCATTTTTTTTTCCTACAACGTTTTCAAAACCAATCTTCGCACATACTTCAACAGTAACGCAGAAAAAGGAAAAGCCGACATCAACGTCTCTCGATCGAATCGAAACAGCAAAAAGCCCACAACAAATGACGGTGCAATCGTAAACAATCAGAGCCTAATTGCGAGGAGCAGCTCTCCACGTGAAAGCTGGATAAGCGGCAAACTCTCCCGCGGTCCTTCTCCTCCTCCTCAACGGCAAACGATCGCACAACTCAAACAGCGCGCTAGCTCTCTCGGTACTTGGCGCCCGCATAAATTCTCCGCGTGCGCGCGCGACCTTTCCCTCTTCTCCGGTCGTTTAAATCGCCGGGAGATCGGCAATATCCTCGTGATGTAATCGTGACAAAATTGCACGGCGCCGTGTAACGAAAATAAATAATAATAATAATAATAATAATAATAATAATAATAATAATAATAATAATAATAATATAACACAGCGTAAATTCTAACTCGCCTCGACACTGCGATTTTCTTCCATACCCATACACACTTGGACTCGCGCAACGCGATATCGGTCGCTCGTTTCATAGTGGCCTTTCTTTCTCCCTCCTTCTTTATTTCACCCGTTCGTTTTTTCCTTTGTTTAAAGCCGCAATTCGGCCTTCGTACGGTGAACGCGAGCCTAAGCACGTGAGCGAGTGGATGAGTTCAAGGAGCGCGCGCGAATGTTTCTACCGGCATTCGAATCTCCCCAGATGGGTTTGACGAATATTTTGAGAAATCTGGGTGTGAGTCGATACGATGATTATCTAGATCTTTATTGTGCCTAATTTATTTGATCTTTCTTTCGCGACTTTATCCTTTTGAAACTATCCGTTGTATGTATTTAGATTTAAGAAACGTGCAGATAGAATAAATTGTAAAACAAAAAGTAGAAAATAAATATTTCAAAAGTCTATAGAGATATGAAAAATGTTCGCTTTTATTTTATTTGAATAATCTTAAAGCAATTAGATCGTTGCTAAAGATTGCGAGTATGTTATTAAAATTACGAGACAGTTAATTGCTTGATTGCTTAAAAATATATAATATGAACGGAAAAAGGTAAATGAAACGAGAGCTCTTTAAGTTTTTCTATAAAAAGATTATACTTATAATAGTACGATCCCTTTAAATATCGGTAATTTTCAGAAGTAGTCTGCATTAAAAAATTTACTTCTTTTGCACGTTAACGCATTGTTTAAAAAAAAAATAATAAATCTTGGTAAAAAACTTCAAGCCGCAGTTAATAGAGCCGATTAGATACCAGCGATCGGAAATAAATTTTTACGTGATAATATTCTTAATGTACTATTGATAATACGGATTTTTCACATACTTTTTTCAAATTAATTGAAAAACTTGTTTAAAATCTTCTTAAATATAATAAATATCTAAAGAATTTGTATCGCTATTTATTTAACTGTTTTTATTTTTTAAGATATTTATAAATTAATCTCCTAATCGATTAAATGGCTAAAAAATTATTATCAATATGGTTATCTATTTGCCAACATACAACCATTCCGATAATATCTGTAATTATTAAAAAAATTCAACCTCGAATAAATCGTCGCTTGACTCGAATAAAATTGTATTAAAAAGTAAAAGAAAATAATAAATAAATAAATTATGTAAATAAATAAAAGCCAACCGCGCTAGAGACACAATCTCCGTCGTTCAAATTATTTTACTACCCATCAACTTAATCCGTCAAGCTCGCTCGCTCGGTGAAAAGTGGAACGCTCGGTTAACAAATAACGTTCACCTACGCGCCACTTTTGGGAATAATCTTTACGTACATAAAAACGTCCGATGTCTTTGTGTATATCTACGTATATGTATAATAAAATATAATACTCGTCATTTTCTCGGAGAGACGAAGACGCATCGGCGTTGCGTCAAGTTCGACCCGAAGAATCGCGTCGCGCCTATTTTTCTAGTTCGCTACCTCCTCCTGTCTCTGTATCGTCGTTGTTTATGCGAACTAGTCTAAATAACTCACGTTTACGCATGCATATATTTCTGTTTCCCCCTGAGAATATACTAGATCCTCGTGTGGGAGTTGGTCCGCCATTGTTGTCGGGAAAAGTTTAATGAAACGTTTTTGATTTTACGCTTTGCGGGCTCGTTAATGAACGAGAGACGTTCGCTCTTTCTCTCTCTCTCTCTCTCTCTCTCTTTCTGTATCTGTTTCTTGTAATTTTATGCTTTTTACGTATGTAATTTCGCGGATGCTGCTTCGGTTTTAAACTTTTACTGGAAAAAGAAACGAAGAAATCGCTTTTTATCGGTAAATTAATTGTCGCTAATAATTATACGTGCTTGTTATGCAATCTCTTTATTGTTACGAAGAAACTCGAGAGAGTTATGTAAATCACTCGAGGTTGATCTACTTTTTTTTTCTATTATAGTTTTCTCATTGAAAATCAGTCGTGATTTTTAATTTTTCCAAGCTTTTTTTTATATTATTATTGTTTATTTTTCAAAGCTAACGTGCGTATTGTCTACAAAACGATATCGCGGCAAGAATTTTCAATGACATAAACGTAAAATCCATCCGTGTTTCCAGCTCAGTTTCTACAACGAGTTCTACACTTTCACTCAGAAAAGTGTTTTCCCCGAAAAGAAGTGAGGAAAAGGAAAAAAGTAAAAAACAACTATTCCAACGTAACTCCTTACTTTGAACGCATAACTCACCTTTTCTTTCCAACTTAGCCGTAATAACAAAGATAATAAGACATCTACAATTATCCTCCTCCGCAATTGAGAACTCGGCGAGCGTCTGCGGCTCCGACAGCGGCCTCGAGAACCCGGAGCTGCCGCCGTCGAAGGGACACACAATGCCGCGCTTTGCGCAATAACGATAAACACGCGAGGGTGGAGAAAAGTGGGGACGGAGGGGCGGGGAGGGGGACGGAGAAGGAGAAAGTTTCGAGTGCACGCACGTGTTGTACGGCGTTGCAACGGTGGCGCCTCGAACGTCACCGGAGAACGCGTCGTCGTTGTTGCTGTTGTTGTTGTTGAAGTCGATGTCGTTGGCGCTGTTGGTCTCGAGAATAGAGTGTCAAGGTCGGGTCGATCGAAGAGAAGGGTGAAAGGATAAAGGGAAGGTTTTACGGCGAGTTTTTAAAATTTTTATTGGTGATTGCGATGGACGATGCATTGTTGAATGTATTTGACAAAAAATAGTTTAATTGAAACAACAAAAAATATTAACCGATTTTACTATTTTTTAATAGTAAAGATGTAATTTGTTTCCTTTTACATTATTTCATTGCAAGAGTATAGTATATATATTTTTATTTGCAAGTCACTCTTACGTTAATTTCGGTAAAAATGAATGCTAATATTACATATATTGATTTAATGAGTATTATAAATAATCAATAAACTTCCAATGATCAATTACATTATAAAACTTATAATATATTTTTTTTATACAAAAAAAAAAAAAAAAAAATTATTTTGTCGATTAAACGTGAATTTTCGCATGAAAATTAAAAAAAAAGACTCCGTCGTTTAACTTTAATCCTACACGAAAAGAAAAAAAAATTCCCGACATCATTAATTTGCATCCATATAAAGTAACGGTGAGCGATAAAAATTTCTGAGTATTTCAAACGATTCGCTTCAAGCTTTTCAACCTTAACTTTCTCTTTCTGAGCAAAAACACAAATTATAAAGCACTTATTGCGACCGGACTTTTGTTACTTTAGTCGTGTATGTAAACGTCCTCTCGGCGTAAGACTTTCTCTCTTACGCTGTTGTTGTGCGGGAGTAATTATTACAGGAGAATGGAGCAATGATAATAAGTTCGAACGATCGTAGATTAAAAAAAAAGAACGTTTTATTTAAAAATTTTTAACAACATATGATATAAAGCTTTTATATTTTTACTAGAAATATTGATATTTAGTCTAGTCGTTAATTTTTTATATTACAGTTAATAAAATGTTTTAAAGTTTTTATAAATTCAAGAATAATCGTAAGAGTAAGTCTAGCTATGCGTATGTTCTGTAAATAATTACTTTTAAAAGTACATAAAAAGACCGATAAACGAACATTATCATAAGAATTACTTTATTAACTTTACCGATAATGCAATAGCAATAATAGTAATGATGACTTCACATTACCGTAAATGAGTAAGAGAAAATGATAAATTTATTTATTGTTCAAATAAAAATTAAAATTGTTATTTAAACTGACAATTATAATAAAATTACTGTTTTAAAATTTAATATATATTTTAAGAACAAGAATTAAATTTAATCCACTATTTCGCTAAACCTTCGTGTATTCATAGACGAACATCAAAGCGTAGAACGAGGAAAAACCAATAACCGCAAATTTTCTTTAAAACGCTAAGCTCGCGCAATGAGCAAATAACGAAAAAGGCTTGCGATTGCAAAGTCACGTTCAAGTTCAAGGCTGTAAAAGAAAAACAAGACGAGCGCCGTTTTCATCGTCGCTGTTTCAAAATAAAGAAGAAAAAAACAGAGGTACGCATACGTTGCGCACTCAATAATAATTACAGCCTGGAGTGTGTAAAATCTGTGGCCTTAAAAGCCAAAAGCTTAAGGCGATATGATAGTGTTGCGATGTTAACTGCGATCAGTGCATAAAAGATTTTTTGCGTTAATATGGATAAATTATTTAATGAAAAGTTTAAAGAAACAAATCATATCATTAAATAAATAGTGGAAATTATTTTATCAGTTGGCAGTTGAGCTTAGTTTTATAATAAATATGTAAATATTGAAATATTTCAATTTACGTATTTTTTTAATTAGTGTTAATAAAATTAGAGTCGTAGATTTATTAATTTATAATTATTACTTTGCGTAACATGAATCTTAGATTTTCTTATTTTATATATATATATATAAATTATGATCAATGTAGTATGCAAATGATCTAATACGTTTTAAAAAAAATAAATACAAATAAATTTTAATCGAACTAAATCATTAAAAAAAAATAGTTATTTTTCTTAATCGACTTAATGTCATAAGTTTTGTGTCAATTTTCAAATCCGGTTTTATAACGTATTATTTAATCGATCGTGTTTTTTTTCTGCATGGATCGAGCTTAACTTTCACATACATATACAAAATTAGTTCAAACTATAAATTGAACTTGTTACATAACGCAGTCTCAATTTAATGCAAATAATTTAAATATAATAATGTACATAGTAATCAATGGATATGGTTACATTTCCTTAAATACTGTTTACATACTACCTTCTTCCTAACTCTTACCTTCAAGGTTTCAATAACCGCAATTACTCCCGATTTTCTTTTAGTTTAAAATTCATGTTTTCCTTGAACGCGTTGAACTTAAAAAAAAAAAAAGGAGAACAGTTTTCGAGAGCACTACCTCAGTACGTAAAAGGCACGCAATTTAACAACAAGAGATCGCCTCGGCTAATACAAATAATTCTCGGCTGGTTAACTCGCTTAATTACTCTCTGTTTTTCGCACTCACACATACACTGCGATTATTTATTATGCAAACTAGCTGAAAGAAGAGTCTCCGAGGGTCCCTTTTGTAAAAGTGCCTGGGCGTTTCTGCACAGCGTCGGCTTTAAGAGACGATTTCGCGAATGTTTTCAACGCGCGCGTATAATAAGCGAGATTACACGCGCGCGCACGACCCTTTTTTACGCGACCAACTCACTTGCTCACACCTTACTCTTTTTTCTCTCTCTCTCTCTCTCTCTCTCTCTCTCTCTCTATCTCTATCTCTCGCGGTTATATACGTATAAGCTTCGAGCTCGAGGCATAGCTTTTCTTTTCCCTTCGAGCGAACTCTTCCGTTAAACCGTTTTTTTACTCCTTTCTTTGTGGCTTTTCAAGGTCGTTACTCGCGCGCGCGCTTCATTGGCTTTAAAGCGCATTCCCGAAATCCTTTTATTTTTAGGATTAACGCAAACTTTAAGCCTTTTAATTTGGGATTTTGTACTTTGTGTACGTACGCGCGTTTGTTAAGAGTCAAATGAGTGTGAGAGAGAGAGCTCACGGGATAGTGAGCAGAAACATTTTAAGGGATAAGTTTGTTACACGGTCACACGGTTATTCGATACTTTTATTTTTATAACTTTCGCTTCGTAAAAGATTCTATAAAAAAACTATAAAATGCACTGTTTATTAATATACTGCTACCAAATGATTATGAAAAATAATCTTATTTTTCTTTTAATAAACGATGTTAAAAGCATTTATTTTTACACGTAATAAATAGATATTTTTACAACCCACCCGTTATTTAAATATTTAAAATAATTAACACAATTTAAAGAAAAAAAGCAGAGCGAACAAAAATAAAATAAGATCCATTTCCAATAATCCCGTACACCTACAATTTCCATTTTAAGCAATTCATACACAACGTACCGCAGACAAACAAGCTCTTTAATTCGTTGCATTTTCGCGAACGAGTCTCGGTAATCATCGCAGCTCTCTCGCGCAACGCTCGCGTAAGTAGGAAATAAAAGCGAGCCGAGACTTGTACACGCTTCGTATATATATATATATATATATATATATATATATATATATATATATATATTCATGCACGCGCTGTATAAGACCCGTCGCACACCCACATTCGAAGAACCGGACACCCGAGAGAGAGGGAGAAGTGGCGCACGAAAAGACGCGCCGTCCGAAAAGTGTGCTGTGTGCCGCGCGCCGACTTTCTCCCATTGACTCGACCAACGGTTTTTTTTTTCTTCTCTTTAACCGAGGGAAGGATAGGAGGTCACCGAAACACCGCTCGCGAGCCTGTATACTCTCCTTATATTTTCTGCTTTGCCCGATGGTTATGGGTTAAACATAACTCGCGGTGAGATATCGCGTGTCGAGGTGAGTTTTAGAGAGGCGACTTTAAAGCGCTTGTTTCCGACGCGCTTTTAACGCCCAAGGTCTAACGAACGAGATCGACTGGTTTATTTTTTTTTTTTTTTTTTTCGAGGATTTTTTTTTAATTCTATAGTTGTGCAGGTACATAGGTTTTGCTGTGATAAAGAAACGCAATTTTTTCACGATTTTTTTCTTTTTTTTCTTTCAAATTCTACCTCTGATTCATTTTTTGTTTACGTTTAAAATCAGTCGTTCACTATTTTTAGGTAACAATCGATTTTTATAGCATAATTTTTGATAAAAATCCGATACTTAAATATAGAAGATAAAAAAATAATAAAAATAAAGCTTGCATCTCAGAATTTTTTATGTCGTTGAACCTTTACGTATCTTTTATTAAAAGCCCTTCCATTATTAGATTCAAATAATAAATGTTTAACATAGGTTAAACTTTAATGGTCTAATTGAATTAATAAATGTTCGTCGATCTAAGAAAATCAATCGCTGTAAAATTCATGTTTCATGCAGTGACCGACAGTTATCGAGTAAAAAATATTCATCGTAACAGGTACTTGCTCTCGCGATGAACCGGTTTAATGGATCGTCCTATTATTAGATCGGCTACCCTTACAAATGGCCGTAAAGAAAACTTAATTTAACGTCAATGAGATTAATAACGAGGATGATTAATTTTCAACGACAATGCATCAATGTTAAACCCATATCCTCATTTTAATAATCATCGGATTTAAAATCCATTTTGGCAAACTTTCTGCACATCAAACAAACGCACAATTCCAAAACTAAAAGATCGAAATCGTGCGACAAGTAAATAAAAATCGTCACTTCGATTGCAGATGGAATCGGAGGTGCGGAGTCTGCGTCAAGAGGTGGCGCGTACACAGGACTCGCTTCGTGCGGCGACGCGTCGCTGTCGAGAACTTGTCCGGGAGCTCGACGGCCTGAGCGCGGAGCACGAGCGCGAGCGTCTTTTGCGAGATCAGCAACTCTCGCGAATTTTGCGCGCCCTTCTGGTACTCGAGTCCCGTCTCAAGCAGGAACAAAAGAGCATACGGCAGTTGCTCTGCGAAAAGGACAACGTCATCAGGAATCAGCAGCTCGAGATCGCGAGGCTCAGGCGGTACACGAAGAATTACATCAAGGGACAGAGAGAGGGACAAGGATGCGCGGAGGGAAAGGGCGATAGCAACGATCCACCGTCCCTCGAGTCCTCGGATTTTCAGGTACGTTTATTTATTTATTTATTTATTTTTTTTTTCATTTGGATAAATTTTTACTTTCGTATAATAATTTGTCGATATTTTGCGCTTTTCGATATTAGTTGTTCCGTCTTATCAATAATAAGAAGATAAATCAACCGTTTAATCGAAATGCATGGATTACTTTTTAATCTAAAAGATGAAATTGAAATTGGATTAAAAATATTTAAAAAAATTATTGTTTACGATCAAATGCATCTTACCCATTCAATTCGTGATCATTAAATGAATCGAACATATTTCAAAATTTATTCCAACAAATAATGAACCAAGACTTAATACAGTAATGAAATTCACAAATTTCCCAGGAACATGAAAGCGGCCTGAGCAAGGACATTCAAAAGCTAAAATGCGAAATAATCACAAAATTAAACGAAGGCTTGGAAGACCCATCGGGCCACCCGAACAGTACAAACATCCGCAAAACTCACAGCTTCGCGGGCAGCGACATTTCAAAGGCAAGCTTGACCTCGAGCGAAAACACGGACGCGTCGATCATCACGACGACGACCGACGGCAGTCCCTCGCTTCTCAGCACCGAGGGCTTCTGCGAGGGTGAGTCGACCGACGTCTCGCCCGGATCTACCCTCAACAAGTCTAGCAATCGCTGCACCCCGACCATCGTCACCACCGACAGCGAAACCGAGGTGACGATGGTCATACTCGAGGACCGACAAAAAACCATCGCCAGATCCGAGAGCAAAGACGACGGTATGGATTGCAACTACGCATCGGACGAGGACGAGGACGAGCCCATCTACGAGAACGCCTGCTGCGAAGAAAACAACGCGAGAAATCTACAAGCGAGAAACGTTCTTACTCCGACAACGACGACAACGTCGACGACCAACAGCGAGGATTGCAGCAATAACAATGTCCAAGTGTACGTCTGCGTTCTTTCTCTTCGGGATCAACAATACGAATAACTATTACAATAAACGATTCACTTCATTCACTTGAAATTTCACGGCGGTCTTTTATTCTCCGAGCGGCTATGAAAGGCAGCTCTTGAGAGCTGAGTCAATGCTTGCTATTTATTAATAATCGCGTGACACTGCATCTAATTGAGATGATTAACCGTTTGCAATGAAGTCTCGTATTATAACAATAGATCCATTATATAATGATTTTTCAACAAATAATCGATTTAAAACGCTGTTTATACATTAATAATTATTATTTATTTTATTTTAATAAAAAAAAAAAAATTAGAAATGCATCGAGAACATTTATTTTTTAGTCGACGAATCGTTTATTTTCATCGCCTGCTTATCAAATTATTTTTCAAGTAAGTAAATATTTAACATAAATTTACAATATTCCTCTTCGCAGAGCGATAACGAGGCTCGACGCAGACGATCAAAATCAAGAAGAATCCTCGGGTAACTGGTACAGCGATCCGGACGAGGATCGAATAAACGACGAGATGCTGCGGCACAGCGTTTACCGTCCGAACAGCAATCACAATTCCGTTCTCGAATGCGTTAACCAAATCCTCCTACGCGACATGGAGGACGAGGAGAATATATTATCGGTTCCACGAAGATTCAAGCATCGAGGAAAAATTGTACGCTTTCAACCTGCAAGACTTTCGGATATCGAATCCGTTGGCTCGGAAATGGAGAGGCGGAATTCTGAAGAACCCACGCAGACGACTGTAACCGCTACTCCTGTAACAATTACCACGACGGAGGAATCGATCGAGAAGGAGGTAAATATTTTAAATTCATTTAAAAATTCGAGCATATTATCATAACAATTTATTCATCAAAAATATAAATTCATTCATTTTAAATAAACAGCAGGATGAAAATGATAACGATGGAGAACCATCGATAGACGGCTTTGAGGCGACTAATTCCGAGGACGAATTTGGTATGAGAATTGTACCAACGTTAGATCCGGAATCTGGCCTCGAAGAAGATGTTGACGAAACTAAAGCTCGTCCGATAGTTATTATAGAACCTTGTGTAAAAGCTGAAGAACCAATTAACAATTCGATCATTATACGGTAAGAATTAAAATTATTTCTCACTTAAAATCTTTTGATGTAAAATATAACATTAGTATGCAAATCATCTTTATTCTTTTCTCTTAGATCAATAACGAAGAACAAATTAAATCAACCTTCGAGCCCAACATCTCTGCGTATGGAAAGAATCGAGGAAAAAACCTGCATACAAATGTCCAATAAAGGACTCACGATAGCAAAGAACCTCGATTATGAAGATATCGAATCGCTTCCAGAAATCATCTCTACGCCTCCGAAAATACCACCAGCGCTGCCGCCCAAACCACAATTTCGAAGCAATAGGCTAATTCTTAAAAAGATTCCCAGTCCGTCGTTTCTCATAAATGAATCTTCGCGCAAAAAGCAAATCACTGATTCTATCTCATCAACTGATACTTGCAGTAGAAACATTTTGGGTATTGGGGCAAAAAATCCAGTGATAAATTCCAGTTCTGTCCGTAGCTTAAAATTCGACGAAGTACCAAAGAAAGCCAGCAACTGCGATGAAGCTACGAGTTTCTGGAAGAATCGATTTAACAATGTACGCTCTTCTTTCCAATTAAGACAACAAGGTAACAACGATACTTCTTGTACATCTCCAGAACCACACGATGGAGTGCCCAAGGTTACGAATATCGTTAGGCATTTCGAAGAGTTTAAAATTGAAGGCAATAATGAATCGAGTAGTGATTCGCCCAAAAAACAGCCAACAATAACAGAATTTATAGTTGACGAATATGATATTCAACAGAACTTTGAAGAATTTAATCTAGATGAGTGCGATCTTTCCGATGATCCAGATCGGCCAGCAGCCGATGGTTCGGAGACTCTTGCTGCTCTGGCTAATACAGCAGTCATCTCGTCGAGCGATAATACAGTTGGTAAACACATCGAAAATAATAATACAGTGGTTACAAGTTCGGCGAACATAGTTCTCGCAAACAATGGCAATACCGGCAATTATGATAATTTCTTAGAAGCGACAGGTCTCAGTAACAAGTCAATTTTAACTCCATCGCGACTCCTTAGCAATCATAAAAGCATGCTTAAGCCTAAGGACATCAAATACAAAAGTAAAATCAAAGCAACGGCGGTATTGGAACGGCACGGCATCACTGCGACTGCGGCGGGCACGACTACGACGACACACACGAGGCATTGGACTGGACCGTTTGTTTGACGATTGGCCAAACGTGTCCTGCCTGATAGCGCGCTTCGATGGGGTTCCGCAACGCCGTCACCGGAGTCTAAGTCCCCAGCTAGCTGACAATGGCCGCCTTAAGCAATATTATTAAAAAGAATCAGTGACTTGATTTTCTAAAAAGATTTCTAGGCTTTAAAATGCTACCACGAGCGTTAGAAGTTGTCTTTTGCTCTTTTATAGTGAGCTTTTTTACGATTTATGATAAGAATAATTGAACTCTTTCAAACACTATAAGTGTAAACATTGTAAGAAACAATTATTTTTGCTAAAGAAAAACAGCACGAAGTTTTATTTAATTAACTATCGATTATTGAGTAAATAAATTATTTCAAGAATGTCAATGTAGAGTGTATATATATTTTAACGATTTAAATATCAATTGTAAACTATTTAAATTTTATTCAAAATGTTATTATTTAACATTTTTTAATTAAAATTTAAAAAACTTGGTAAGCTATATTATAATAACACTCTAAACAAGTTTTTAAGCACTCTACAAAATTTTTTTTTTACATTTTAACTCGTGTTTCACTATAAGTACGTTAAATACCATACTTTCTTTTTAACTTTTGAATTCAATTTTTTTGTATATACTCAACCCTGTAAATAATATTTAAAAAGATATTTTAAGAATTAGAAAATTATATCTAGTGGAGTTATTTTGTATATATTTCTTATTTGTGTTGGTAAATTGTAGACTGTGACAATATATAAATATATATTTGTTTATATTTTACTGTATTTAATATTAGATTTTCACAATAAAAAAATTTGTCGTAATGTAAAAAAAACATTGTTAATGTGAATAATAATTTGTGCATTAATTTTGTTTATATCAAAGTAATGGAATATTACAAAATTATAGTCTACATAAATTTTCTTACAAATAAAATCAAAAAAATTTACTTGAATTCGAATTAAAAAAGAAATTAAAATATTTCTTAAAATAATATTTAAAATCTTGTAATTGAATAAGAAATAAATATAAATCTATCGCCAAAAATTTACTACTTAAATTGAATAATTATCTAAATTATACTTAAAAAGTATAATAAATGTACGTTATTAACACCGTTTTTATCATGTATTAATAAGATTATCAAATTATGTGATTAATTAAAAGATTATTTTATTCGATTTAATTAAAATAATTTTTTTGATTTTATACATTTTATAAAAAGCAATAAAATTTAATTTTTAAGAAATATATCTAAATTATAATTTGTAAATTTCTTAATCACTTATTAAATTAATATAATTCATTCTTTTAATAAATAATGAAATATCTAATTATCAAATAATGTTATTCTTTTGAATGTCATATATGAACTAAAAATAACAAACACAAACCTAAATAATGTAAATAATAAATAATGGATGTAAGCTTTAATATGTCATTTCTTACAATATAAACATACTTATTGTTACTATTAACATATTTTATATAATTGTTTATAAGCGAAAATAAGTAACTGTGTATGTGTTATTTAGTGGTCATAAACTATATTCTTTTCTACGTTAGGAAAGTACCACAAAAATAAATTCAGTTATATGAAATATTATATATGTAAATATTATAATAGAAACTATCGATATAAAATATTTAGAAACTTCAAATGTAAAATAAAGTCATAAATTTATTTTAAGAAAAAATATGTATTTTAAACTTTAATTTAAAATAAATCATTTGACTTTTGCTATATACGTATATCTTTCACAATTTTATTTCAGTAGAAAAGGTTCTTAAAAAACTAACATTTTTATCAAAAGAGTATTTTTTTATTCAAAAAAATGTTTTGCTCAATTTTTATAAGTTCTTAAAGTAGTACGGTCATGTTAAATATTTCTATAAGATTTTTATAAACAACTAGAACATATTATACAAGTTTATATATATATATATATGTGTGTGTGTGTGTGTGTGTGTGTGTATATATATATATATAACTTCTACGAACAATAAAATAATAACGCAAGTCTATAAAAATACAATGCTCATAATCACGGTATTAAAAATCTAAACCAGACGTGGAAGTCGAGGGACAAATTATGTAGCGAGCAGAGCGAGTACAACACTTAATTAGTACTCCATCTTCTTATCACTGTAGACGATAAAGAATTTGCTTGTTCTTTTCTTTTTTATATTGAATATTCAAGTTATGAATCATTCGTTCAGGCACTCTCTTACACATGGCTAGAGCTATATTAATGATACAAATGTATACATATAGCTAAAAATCCGTAAATTTCAAGCAATTCAATTGGCACAAGTTGAATTTCTTCAAGTTTCTCTTTCAGTTCGAAAGTCGTAAAAATACTGCAAAAATTATATTTCATCAATTAACAAATCCAATTGTAAAAGTAATTAACGAGAATTAATGATATAAAATACAAACCTCTTTATCTAGCTCTTTTTGAGTTCGGATTTTAATCACAGGAAACTGTTTCTGTAAACATTAGATAAGATATTAATGAAAAATGTCGATATAAATTTTCTATCTAAAATTACATTTTGATAAACAAGTATGTTTTATTTCATTCTAATTAATATATAATGTATCAATTTTTTATAGAATTAATTTTTTCAAATTAATCAATGCTGTTACGTTATATTAATAAAACGTCATATTGCAAGCTAAAATAAAAAAACTTACATTGAACGAATTTGATGCACTCATACTCAAAAGAGGATTGAGAACAAAAGGAACTCCGTCGAGATCTGATGAACCTTGTAGTGTTCCGTACGTTGGCACAGAATTAACCAAAGGCGATTTATTAGGCGGTGGCCTCGGCGCTGGTCGCGTTGGCCTTATTCTTGCACTTGAACTGAGAATTTCGTAGTCTTGATCATTTTCCTCTGATCCAGGTTTTCCTGTGCTAACTGGGCTTATTTGTGGATACAGTCCGTTTGCAGATTTCGGTGTAAACTTTGGCTTCGGTGGCCTTTCAGGTGCTGCTCTGTGCGGTGTACCGTTTGATAAAGTCGGCGATGATGTTTGGAACAATCTATTAAATTAAATTAATTCATTATTTTTAAATATAAAACTTGTTTAATACTTAATACTTACTCTATATTAGCATATGGTTGAGCAGTTAGTGAACCAGATGAAAGAGGAACAGTTTTGTAACAAATATAAACTCCATTTATAACACTAAAATAAAAATATTATTTTAAAAATTAAAAAAAGCTTTTGTAGATATAAAATAAAAATAAATGATCTTTGTATGAATGATTTCAACTCTTACCCAGCATAAGTGAATTCATCTGGTGCCATTTTTGAACCTTTACCAAGTCTGCTACAAATAATTATATCTGATACTGCACATGAACATAAATCCCTATTTCTAATTTTATAACACAGTTGTCTTTTACGCCAAGCTTTTTGCACTTTAATCATAAAAAATAACAATAAAAATCAATACATACAATATAACTTCAGATATTTTTTAAAGTTAATTTTAGAATTACATACTTGTATCCACCGTATGAGAAATCATACTAAATCCTTCAGGAAGAGGTTCTCTCTCATCTATGACAGAAATTTTTTCAATTACAGAGTGCGGCAATCCTTCAGTCTTTGAAAAACATATATATCTAGATTTTTTTTTGATAAATAATCCACTCTCACGATAAAGGTCTGCATCAGAATCTAAATCATAAGTTCTAGATACCTATAAAGATATAGACTAGTAAATATTTATTATCAAGATGTTTTTTAAAATATTTTGCACAGAATTGAACATCATATGTATCAACATTTTTCATGTTTACTTACAACAATAAAATTTGGTGGACATTTATCCAAATCCTCTATTACATTTATTGCTGTGATAGGTCGATCGTCTGGTAGAACAGATGATAACTGGTGCACCAGCATTTTATTACTATCCTTTCTAGACATTATGTTGCCCTAAAAAAATAAAAGAAAAATTTCTCAACACTTTCAAATAACTTAGTAGGCATAGCAAGAACACAATTCATGCAAAGCATAAAAATGAATTGCATTCATTTTTCAATTTGTGTTTCATAATGCTATTTAAAATATTGATTGCTATTAAAAAAATTATTTTGCTTTAATAATTTTTTGCTGAGAAATCTTATAATTTATAAAAAGAAATGTAAATAATATAAAAGATAAGATAATGAAAAAAGAAGCATACCTAATCAAAAATATTAAAAATAAAATATGAATTATTAATAAATGATCCTATTTCTTTGCTACATATTACTTTTATTTTTTAAATTATTTTGAATTTATATTTGTATGAAGTAGCTCAAGTATAAAATAATTAATATTACATAAAAATTTTGTCTGTGTTACAGTATCAAGGACTTAATTAACAAAAAGTTTTTACTTTATCTATCTGTGAGTAAAAAACGATTTTAATTTTAACCTTCATTACAAAATTATCTTAATTTTTCGTTGAAGTGCATCCAGTCGTATAACGCTGTACCGAAACACAAAAACCGTCGTGACGTAATCACAACGTGTAAACCATTGCAGAACCAGCCTCATTTGAACCAATCAGTTTCAATCAATACTAATCAAAAAAACAATAATTTTACACCTGTTATATATATTTACCAGGAAATTACATAGGTCGAGATGCGGTCTTGACAAAACAATACAATATAGTACATAAGCAATTTTAAAAAACTTTTTTGAAAAGTTATTTTAAATACAAACAATAAAAACCAGCAGTAAATGTATGAATTGTACTATTCGTAATATTATTAATACGAATATTAAAAATAATTTCGAATTTTAATGTTTGAGGTTAGAATCAAATAAGTTGAAATATAAAAATGGAATATAGATGAAGTTTGTATAATTATTTTAAAATAATTTAAGTAACTTGCAATTAAATTAATTTAAACATTGTCTAAATGATGATTATTGCAAATAAAAATAAATCAAAATTTGAATAGGAATTTTACTAATTTTGCAATTATATTTTGTATATAATTTATAAATTTAAATATCACTTTGGTTTTAAAATATTATTATACATAATTACGCGTACATTCACGCCGTTCATTAAAGTAGTTATTTAAAAATATTTCAACATAGACTATTAATTGACTAAATTTAGAGACGTAGACTCGTCCTGTAATAATTCCGGCATTTAAAGTTTAAAGTTACTCCACCTTAACAATTGAGCTTTAAGATTATACCATTTTGACTGTAAATGTCATATAACACTAATGCGATTAGAATTAGAGAACTAAGAGCACTAAATAAACAAAGAATGTTTTAGACAGTAAATGAAAATGCTATTTTCAACTTTTATCTTACCACTTTTTAAGTTTATACAATACAATTAAATTTAGTGTGCGTAACAAAAAAATTAACAATTAGCTACTATTATAATAGTTTTGAGTCATTAATGTAATTAATATCTTATATTCTTAAAATTATTAGTAATAATTAATAAAAACTAACTTTTTTGGTTAAAATATTAAAAGCAATAGGAATAATAGACGCGCTGCAACCGTCGTTATCAAAGCGAATGAAGCCGAGTCTGTTGGAACGCATCCGTCAAAAAGCAAAATTAAATGCAGGCTCCCTCTCTCTTTCTCTGTGTGTTGTTATGCACCGTCCTAGCAGGTACATCGAGACGTATCTCATGTGTACCGAGAACTCGACTCTCCGTTGCGCACAGACTTATGCATGTATGCATCGACAAAGCAAACAAATACTAAAGACACACACGGCACACACACACACACAACTTGTCGAAGAACCGAACCATTTCTTCCGTTCTTCCCTTCAACTCCTCCGAATCGATTCGAGGCTCCTCGTAGCATAACAAAGCGCTCTCGTGCAAGGATATATATTTACACGCACACGTACACGTATTTTGACGAATCCTTTCTGCGGAGCCTTTGTGTAAGTTTACGGCGCCTGATCGCGAGTTCGTTATGTATAGATATATACGTGTGTGTTTATCTACGTATATATGTGCGTGCTGCAACATTGCAAAAAAGGATGGACAAAGCCAGCGAGAGAAAAAGAGAGAAGAAACAGCGGCAAGTCCCAGGCGGCATCTAGGCAAATTCGCACGTCGACCTTTGACTCCCACGGAGAATCCGTTCAACGCCCTCTCGCACGATTAACCGCCTTCTTCTAGAAACACTTGCGCGCTCGTACACTCACGCGAAAAGACTAGCGATCAACGTACATCACAGAAGAAAAGAAACGGGATCTTCCAAGAATGAGTTAAAAAAGAAATAAAAATAGGGAGGCGTGCGCGCGCGCATCGCGTAGTATCGCAATGACTGGCCGCGATTCGCTAGCTAGGGACGGATATCGCGCGAACGATGTAGAAAGAGGGAATAAAACAGTCGTCGTATATCCGTACATCTATAGACATGCAAATGCGAAATTAGTGTCTATTAATAAACGATTCCATCGAAGCGCTCGCACACGACACACAACTCTAAAAGCGCGTAGAGTACGTGTGTTTACTTATACCATGCAAGTAGTTACCTACTCTTTTTTTCTCACCTACTGCCGTGACGTAGAGCAGCGGCAGAATGAGTGAGAGAGAGAGAGAGAGAGAATGGTCGATTGATTTGTTCCTTTTATCTTCCGCTGCACTCACGGATCCGTCGGGGACATTCCACGAAAAGCGGTGTTAGTTGCGGTATAACGCACTCATGTCTACATACATACACAGCGTGAAAAATAATAGACTACGGGAGAAGGCGAACGTACGAGTGAGTGAGAGAGAAAGATCAAGTCCGTTCGCGCACTAGAGGAAAAACTGGCGTCAAACTTGTTGGTTATGAGGCGAGTCTGGCGCGGCACAGTAGCGCGAACACACCGCACACGTACGCACTAGCCGCTCACTCGTTCGCTCGCCCGCAACGACGAACTTTTCGGTACTGCGCGAAGCCCGACTAGCGGCAACCAACAACGAAGAGAAGGAGAAGCCTCTCGGGCGGCTAGCTCTCTCTCTTTCTTTCTCTCTCTCTCTCTCTCTCTCTCTCGCTCACTCACTCGTTCTTTCGTGTTGCGCTGTATGTATGCGCGCGCTCGCTCATTCGGCTGATGCTCGAGAACCAAGAGACTGGGGAACTAGTGGCTGATGACGTTTTTCCACAATTGCGTTCGCGTAAGCAATGTCCATTACGCGGCGACTCGGCAGCTTACGAATTTACGATATTTACATACTACGATGTTGATAATAATGTTTATTTAATGGAGAGATTAAGCTGATAAAAAGTTATTTTAGTGGGTCGTTAAGATTAGTACTTTTTCAAAAGCGACGCCCGAAAGCCATACATTAAGTTATTTTGTATTGTTGGATAAATTATTTAGGTAGAAGCACATTTTACTTACTTGTTTAAACCGAGTAGTTTTTTTTTTTTTTTTTTTACTAATAATTTTTGCAACTGTAAATTTGAACATTGCTTGCTCTTGTTTTAACTTTGTTTACTTGATTGGTTTCTATGCTATGTTGATATGACAACCGATGTTGCATTGCATATCTTACTTTATATCGTGTCTTATTTTATAATTCTACTGCAACGGTTTGTAAATTTGATATCATTATCGATAAAAAAACGCCATTGTTTTCAATTTGTATTCTAACAGAAATTCAAACTTATCAAGAATTTTTGCGATATAAATTGCTGATATTATAGACAAATACATATTTAAACTGATAAACTTTTTATCAAATAAATTTTTTAATCTAATTGTCATTTCTTTATTCTTTAATTATTAATTTTTAACAAATTTATAAAAAAATCGAGGCGATAAAGAATATGAGGAATCAATCATGAAGAATAATTTTAAATTTTTTATTTAAAACAAAGATTTTGTTTGGCATTTATTAGTTTTAGATATTATTCATTTTTTTTAAATATTATAATGACTTAATGCATAAAAAGATATTCCGTTTTAAAGAGTGCTTAAAAAGATAGCGGTATTTTGTATTTCAATTTTCTCTCCCGTTAGTTACACTAAAAAGCGCTAAGCATCAAGATTTGTATTTCTCAGAGGTATAAATATAATCGTAGCAGTCGAATTTTCAGTGAAAATGAAAGATTTAATGAATGAATTCTTTTAAAATTCTCTGGGATTTCCTTGTTTTTAATTTCAATAACAATAATTTGCAAGGCATCGTTTAATCATCAAATAAACGTCATCATTTAAAAATTTAATTTATAAATTAATATAAAATTTACGGTAAAAGCATAGAATTTGAAGAAGGAACCTAAAATTTCGACAGCTTTGTCGATCAATAACAAATATCGCTAGTTATTTAAAGAAATCAATATTTCATTTTAAAATAGGAACGATAAATAATAAAATGTTGTGCATTTCGCTGAATAGAGCAAAATTTTATATCTATACAGCTGCATCGATCGTCTAACTTGAGCCTGGGTCTAACTACTTGTATGAATTTATGCACTCCTCTGCATTATTTAGTCAGCTTTGAATGTAGTGTCCTCGACATTTTTTTTCAGTGCTGGCAAAAGTCAAGTATTTTTATGAATTAAAAGAATTTCGTGCTCGAAATAAAGGTAGTACCTTTTAAATCGTCTTTTCAGAGCGAAAAAACTTTTTATCTACCGTGCATACGACCACACATCAGTTCCTCTTTTTCGTAAAAAATTTTTTAACTACAAGATGAAAATAAATAAATAATTTATTCCGAAAAGCTTCATTTAATTCTTTTAAAGCTGCAATTAAAAGTACGCGAGAATGTTAATTTGAACTTACAGAGATTGTATTTTGTCAGAGGTCTCATTTTGTACATCAATCGATTTTTTTTATCTTTTTACTTTTTATTTATTTATTTATTTATTTATTTATTTATTTATTTTTTTCGTTATAACTGTAATTTGGAGTTCGAAAACAGCGTTGATCAGAAGACGAAAAGAGTGGAAATGCAGCTTAACCCGGCCTAGTGAATCAGCCCTATACTCAGTAACAGAGAGAGAGAGAGAGAGAGAGAGAGAGAGAGAGAGAGAGAAAGCGAGATGGTTATATCGAGAATAAGAGAGAAAGAGAAGGAGGGAGAGATAAGCCGGCGCGTAAGGGAGACACGCTTATTGGAAAAAAGTGAGAGCTTGACAAGGACGGCTAGAGAATTAGTTCGCGATTCGTTGAGAGCGACTTGAAGTGGGTCGCAAAGAGAGCTTGCTTTTTACGCGCATGCTTGTGTGAGAGATGCGGCGCGGGCTCTCTTTCGAAACTTGTTCAATGATTAAGTTATATGCGCGCCTCTTTCTTCTCCCTTTATTTTTTTATCGAAAGAGAGAGAGAGAGAGAGAGAGAGAGAGAGAGAGAAAGAGAGAGAGAAAACATTAAAAAAAGCAATATTCGCCTTACCGGATAAGCCGAGGAGACAATCATTTCGTAAATGACTATCCAAAAGCGATACGGTATACGAATAAAGTATACATGCACACATGCGGGTGCGAGAAAAGTAACCGTTTTGACGATGACAACACGCAGTGGAAAAACGCAAGTCTATCTGTGCAGTAGTCAACGAATCGCACGCGCACGTATACGTGTATGCACATGCAAGTGCACATATACATATATCCGAGTCCCTCGTTTAATAAGCCCGTAACCTCTCTTGAGGCTACCGTCGGCGCGCGGACACACACACACAGAGAGATAGGGAAAAGTGCGCACAGAACGTCTTTGTCTTCTCTTTACTTCTCTTACTCCTCTCGCTCTCTGTTTCTCTCTCTCTCTCTCCTTACTTTTTCATGGTCTTTCTTTCTTTATCTCTCCCGCTCTCTTTCCTCAT
Organism: Chalcis sispes; assembly: GCA_949987625.1. NCBI lineage: Eukaryota > Metazoa > Arthropoda > Insecta > Hymenoptera > Chalcididae > Chalcis > Chalcis sispes. Next base: position 2,749,492 of record OX465096.1, read on the forward strand.
TACGCATTCTTTCTCTCCTTTTCTATGGGCGAAGAGAGAAAGAGATAGAGAGAGAGAGAGAGAGCGAGAGAGGGAGTAGCAGTCGTGCACCTTTCCGCGGATGCGTGTGTTTGCATACACCATTGTCTACGCGGACCCGTTTTTCCATCTCTCGTTTGCCTTTCTTTTTTTTCTCTTTTTTTTACATACATTCTTTTCGCGTGCGGTTTTGGCTTTCTTTTATAGAATACGCGAAAGACTAGTACCGATGTGCTGCTTCACTTCCTATTTTCGCATTTCTTTATTATTCAGACGCTTCTTTGTAACGATTCTTTCTTTTTTTTTTTTTCATCTTTAGCGCGAATTTACAGCTTACTCGTTCTGTTCTTGATTTTTTCTTTTCGTTTTTTAAGCCATTGTTTTCAAAAATTTCAAGCGCATATTTAACCGTATACAAAAAATATGCAATGCACTTCATTTATCATTATTTCCATTGATGTTATGAGACTTTTAAATTGTTCACAATAAATCATCATCATTATTTTCGTTGTTAACATTTTTAAACAAATAATGTTACAACATTAATTCATTTTTTGATGCAGTGAAATAATAGCTTGACAAACTTAATGATCAAAGTAATGAAAATAGTTAAGCGAAAATTTCAAAAGGTGTCCTTTGGTAGAAGTAGACAATATGGTAAACATCGAGTTAAACGTCTAATTTGTTATTTAAGTGTTAATATTTTTCTCTTTATTTGTTATTACTGTTAACTTGTGTTCCCGAGATGTTTTGAGCTCCGCAAACTCGCTCCATTTATGCCTTCTAAGAACTACCGTTAATCGATGTATTACTTTTCAAATACCTAACGTAAACAGTTTCACACCGTTCGTAAGAAAATTTACATCGATATTAGTTAAAATTCCAAAGCAAATGCCATTTTTAATTTTTATTCATTGTTTATTGAAAATAAAATAAACTCTTGTATAAAACAATCTTTGCAACGTGCGCACATTTATGAATATCAACGTTAAAACGTCTCGTTAAAAAAATATCTCTCATTTTTCTTGATCATACATAAATTTCTTTTCTTCCATTCGGATAATTATTCTTCCACGAAGCGTTCGTACTTATCTACTGCATAAATACATCTATTTAAAATTTATCAGTGCCGTGTCAATACAGAGATTTCACTCACTGCCTGAGATCATCCGGTTGCCGTCTCAAATAAGCAATTTGTTGTCCCAATTCGTCTATTTTTCGTCTCAATTCCTCAATTTGCCTTTTCAATTCGTCCCGTCGTCTTATCTTCATCTTGGAAGGTGATGTTGGCCTCGAATCCTAAAATACAGCTTTATCAATATTAAGACATATTTTTTTATATTTTATTGAATAATATTAAAATTATTTCATATGTTTTCATAGCTTTTAAATTGAATTAAAATAATTTGTAAATAATGCATTGTACAATATGTAAAATTCTTATATAATTAATTATAACGTATGTTACGACTATTATTTTATCAACAACACTATGAGGCCGTAGAAAAATCAAATATTATTTGCACTATCAATAGAGCGTCACTTTAATCAATATCAAAAGTTACGGATTAAAGATAAAATTTTTTAATGCTTTATCTACTTTAAAGCGCGATTATTCAGTATTTCACAATATTGAAACGATTAAAATCCAGCGGGTTATCTCCGTTGATAATATATACGTATACGAAATCTCTTTGTATAGGTGTATGTATATATGCACTCCAGACTCACCATAGTTAAACGCAACAACGAGCCGCGCACTCACAGTAATATATCAAAAGCGAACCAAAGGAAAAGAGAGAAAGAGAGAGAAAGAGAGGGGGGGGGAGAGAGAGGGAGAAAGGAAAAAAAGAAGCAAATTAAGTGCCGGCGAGAATAGAAGAAAGACGAAGTTGAGCGAACATTTACCGCGGGTAAGCTCGAGAAACGAATGGATAAATGAAATTTTCAAGCGGTATTAAGCCGACTGCATCACTTCGACAATAACCCAGCCATATGAAGTATTAAAGCAAACTTTCGAGGAGTGAGTATGTATATATGCGGCGACAGGGAGAAAGACCGAAAGAGAAAGAGAGCTAGAGCGGTGTAATTAAGTTCCGTCTCTCTTTACCAAACATAATTTAATCGTGCCTCTCTTCTCCTACTCCTCTTCTTCTTCCCTCGCTCTTTAAACGTCGCGAGTATTATTCACTCTTCCCGTTTTTTCTTTATTTCACTTTTCTTTTTTTTTTTTTTTTTCTTTTTATTTATTTTTTTTTTCCTTTTTCTTTTTCTTCTTTTTACTTTTTCACTCGGTAAAGAGCAAGCTTGGCATTTTTTTTTTTCGCGTACATATCATAAGCTCCGTACTCTCGCGCGACTTTGCGATCCGCCAGTGCATGCGAATGCATACATTTTTATATATCTATATAGTATACGCGTTACGAAAGATTGTTTTGTCGGACTTAACGAAATCTTCGATCGAACGCGTTGAAATATTTTTATCTTTTGTAACCATTGTTTACTTGATATTTTCACATTGTTTTAAATATGACGATTGGAGCTAAATGATAAAATAAAAATTACGATTTCATTATTAAATCGAAAATATTTATTTTGAAAACAAATTAAGATTTTTTTATTTAATTATGGACAAATAATAATAATGAGAGAGTTTATATTCCATTGTATTGAAAATAAACACAATAAATAATAAATTATAAATAAAATAATATTTATTTCCTCCACAGTTATAAGCACAGCCTAAAAAACAGAATTAAATCGCTAAAAATACAAAATAATCGATTATATACTTTGAACATATTTTGCTATACAAGAATCAATATATATATATATATATATATATATATATATATATATATATATATATATATATATATATATATATATATATTTAATATAAACGCTCTTCTTTACCATGTGTTACTTAAGTAGACTTCGCTTTGAGTAAAGGTTTAAGCGACTAGACGTTAGATGGCGCCAGCCTTCAATTTTTCGGTCTTTATTGCAATGAGAGGTATGATCGGTTGTTAAAATTATTTTTAGGTAACGATAAAATAGGTCGTTAACTTTAAAATTATGCAGAAAATTGCTACATACTTTGTCGCTTAATCATTCGATTAATATTATAATAGGGCTGTGCAAATTTATAACGTATTATTAAATATATTTTTATTTCAAAGTTTATAATTAATTATTTCGTTAAAAACTGTGCTAATTTTAGTGTATAGAATATTGTTTTTAAAATATTTAACTAATTTAAACATTAAACTTATCTTAGTACATAGTATAGTAATATCTTTCTATGTAACACGGTAATTTAGTCGATTTAGATCATGAGCCGCCAGATCAATCAAGTAGAAACGCGATTGCAGCTGATGGATAGCAAGTGCGATTGCTCTGTGGAAGTGATGTAGTTCAATAACATTTACGGTACGTAATATTTTACTTGATAATTAATATCCTCGCTTAAAGGTATTTTCATATAATATATATATATATATATATATATATAATACATTTTATATAACATTATTCTTAACGAATTCAAATTAAAACAATGAAGCACATATCGTTTAAAATTAAATAAGTAAAAGAAATAATAGATTTATTAATTTATGTTAACAAGAGTTCAATGACTTGCATATGCGGACGAGTTCGTTCATTACAAAACGGGACTGAACTTGTGAATTAAATTAGCTTTTGTTTTTATATACGTTTAAAAAAAAAATAAGAAAAATTTTAGAGCATCTTTGAATTAAGTAAATTATTAAAAATTATTAAACAACGAATAAATTAAAAATTTCCACTTTTAAAAATATCTAACTTAAAATTTTATTATTAAATAAATTGCTTTTAGTCATAAAAATATTAATTGAATATTATTAAAATTTAATAAAGTTTTTAATAAGCTATTAAAAAATGTCGCAAGAATTACTATTTTAAAATGAAAAATAAAAAAATATTTAAATGTTTAACGATTTAAGACACGATACTTATAATTTTAACAAAATAAATGTTAATAGTTTACAATATATATAATTTTATTCATTAAAAACAAGATGTTTTAATTAATTAAATGCGGTATATATAGCCTGTCTTAAAAAAAAAAAAATTTATCTTTATTATAAAATTACATGCATCTCAGTAAAAATTATGTTACGAGTTCAAACATAATTACATGACTTGAGATTTGAATTTTCATAAACGCAAAAAAAAAATGAATTCACATTCGGATTATTGAATTCTTATGTAAGAATTTTAGTACTAAAAATAAAACATTAATAAAACTTTCATTTACAACGTGCAACTTTTAATTTTAAATATTAAACATTTTGAGAAAAAAAAAAAAAAAAAATGTACTAAAATAGAAGATTTTGAATAATACAATGCAACAAACCAACGTACGAGATTAATTGAATTATTCATCATAACGGATGATTGCATATGCTCTTATCGGTATGTACATATTTCAAAAAGAATACACATTTCGTGTATGTGTTTAATAAAAACAAAAGTTGATTATAATAGATTTGTTAAGATTTACAAAATTAATACTTTAATATCGCAATTATCGAAAGAAGAACAAAATTGGAAGACAAAGAATGAAATCTTATGCCGCGTAACAAATAAAATACTACGTAAATAATAAATCTTTATATTACTTTCGACACTTGCGCACAATATAGAATACATATATATAAATATATATCATGTGTATACATGTATGGTATAGAGAAAAAGGCGGAAGAAAGGCAATAAGACCTTGTTCCGAATTCAAGACGATAAGACCGTCGGCCGCGCGATGAAACACAAGACACGAGAAAAAAGAGAAAAACAGTATAGTCGACGTTATAAAAAGCACGAAGAGAAGGAAAGAGAGAGAGAGAGAGAGGGAGGGAGGACAGGTGTCTAGAAATCGATACACATTGGATTTCTGCGCGAGAGATCGTTCGTCTCGATCGGCTCGGTTAGCGACCGAGCGAAACGGATCTCCCCGCTTTACTAGCTTCTCTCTTTCTCCTTTTCTTTCGTTTGCGAGCGCGCGAGCGCGGAAAGAGTAAAGCGCACAGAGGGAGGTGAGTTTCTTTTTGGCTTTTTCGCAAGCCGTAGGAGGGACGTGTTTAGTTCGTTGCTTTATTAATTTTTTTTTTTCTTTTCTTTTTTTCTACTATGTTCGCTCGAGAACTTCCGCTTATAGATTCTTTTCACACGCGTACACATTTATCTCGTTACGACGAATAAGAAGAAAAAAAAAAATCACGCGCGCTTATTACGAAATAAATTGTCTCCTTCGCTCTTGGCGAAAGAAAAGGGATAGTAGTATCGTATTTTGTAGCAGATTTATTACTCGGGGGATAATAATTTTACATATTATCGATATATCGATACGTTGCAAAATTTTGATTTTGCAACTATGTAAGCATTCATACGCTTATATATTTCATATGTAAGTCGATAAGTTTTAAATTTTTATGTGTAGTGATATATATAGAAGTAAATAAAGGATCACACGATCAAACAATGATTGATAATAAATTGAAAAATCCACGAATTCGCGGCGTTTTTTAAATTTTCATAAAGTTCTCAAAATTTATGAATATTTATTAACGTGGAATTAAAAATTTAACAAAAGCTCAAACGCATAGAAATTTTTTTTGAAAAACGTCATTTCCTGTTTACATTGACGTTAGATATCTCAATCGATCTTATAAAGGAAGCCGTCGATTATACCAGATCATTGGAAAATCCTCGATTTTTCTCTCTTTTTTTTTTTTTTATCAAGGCTTTTTGCCTTAATACAGAAAATTTTAAAGCATGAATCGTTTTCGCGAGGCTGTACTGCATTAAATCTACATGCACCGTTACATGAAACATCGACACGAAGCTGTTGAAGTTGTTCGTACGAGATTGACTTTGCCGTGTTTTTCGTGCGTAGGGATCATCGACTACTTTAACTGATAATGATTAGGGGGAATAAGTATGCGTCTCATAATTGAAGTACATCCTCGTTTTAAGCGTACTTTTATTCTTTTTATTGCTGATTTACGGTGCTGACCAATTTCGTTTCATACATGCCGTTTTTTCTTTCTCTAGGTAATATAAATGCACAAGGTTCAACTTTTCATAGATCATAACTGAAATTATTCGTGTTAAGTGCTTTTGGAAATTTTGTTTTTTTTTTTTTTTTCAAGTATCAATAAAACTGCTTAAAATATTTATTAACAATAAGAATAAATTATCAATCGTAAAAAACAATTTCAAAATACGTTTAATTATTTATTAATGATTCATACAAAATGAAAATTTCGATAGCTGCACCTGACTCATTAAAAAAAAAAAATTTTGTCACTCCTTACATAAGTTTACAATTTGAATTACAATCGGATAAAGTGTCGCGTTGCTTTTCCAACACTACGAAAATACCAACGAAAAATGCAAAGCGAAACTCGGCAAAGTGAGTCGAGTTGCTCTATAGACAGTTCGGGGGAAAAAGTGCACATTGTGCGACAGCCGCGGGAAATTTTGCTGGTCAATCTCTCGTTGAAAGAAAGAGTACTCGAGAAAAGGCAACTCTTAACGGAGAAAAAGCTGAATGTACGCTGGAAGTTTTTAAAGTTAACACTTGTACAATTTAAAAAATAGTTTTCTTTTAGATAAGTATCTGCTTTGTATAGAAAAAGAGTTCTTATCTTGGTTATTGGTATACGACAAATTATTATAATTATCTTTATGATAAATTGTTTACGTACATAAAACTAATCAAAATATAAATTTTATGTAAATATGAATTAATTTATTACGATTGTTTTATTTTGAAAAGTAAAAAAATATTTATCTAGGTTAGGTTATGTATCAATATTAATGATGTCAAATTCATCATTTATTTTATTTCATCAAAATTACACAATATATTTTTAACAAAAAATGGTTTATATCAATCAATTTTAAAATATTTATTGTATTTTTTTTTTTTTTTTAATATTCAATTACGAGAATAAAAAATGTTATATTTAATGTAAATGCACCCTAAAATATCACGTATGTGACCTTGTCTGTGTGCGATACTAGTTGACGATTTTTTTTATGTTTCGATAAAAAATAAAAACAAGCGATTAAAATAAACAAAAATCAGTTCTACTATATTTAAAAAATAGGTAACGTATACAGAGATATTATATATTTTATTTTAAACAATAAAATATTTACAAGCTAGTTTCATCTTTTTTATTAAAACTTGATTTTAAAAAGGGAAAATAACTTTATTATTTGGTGTCCATATGACTTATACATCACAAGTAATTGTATACCGTTCTTAGTTTTAAATTTGACCACTTACTTAACGAATAAACAGCAAAAAGTTCACTAAAACAAAGATGGCGAGACTTACCACCTCCTCCACTTCGAAAAGGGGGCCCTGAGCGGTCTCGCTCCGCGCCTGAGAAGAGAGGAAAGCGAGGCATATATAAAGAGTACAAAAGAGAAGGCAAGACAGAAAAAGAGAGAAAAAGAGAGGGAGAAAGGCATCGTGATCCGAGAGAGCAGAGCAGAGAGGGAACGAAAACACGCCGCTGCTTGCTGGCAGCCAGCAGCGGTCACATACACGCGCTCTATACACAGTCCCCGCGCAGTTCTTGCGCACATCGTGTGTGCATGCATTTTCGCTGCCGTTGCCGCGTGCGCGTTCTCTCGGTCTACACCGTCGACTCTGACTTAATTTTCCATCTTAGGTAGACCCTTAACATACGTAGAGTTTCCGAATACCGGATTTCCTGTCTACCGGCTATTCGAATGCACGCGCATGCGCAAACGACTGTCAGCGAAAATTCCGGGAACTCAGAAATAACATCAAAAAAATAACGCCGCGACGAGAGGACCGTACTAACTGTAAACTGCATAGACACAGACGGGATTATCAGTGGGACGCGTGAATTTTGGGTCCGTGAACGAGTATATATTGCTAATTTTCGGTTCGGTTTGGAGAATAACCTGATAAATCTCTACACTTTGGATTTTCATATTGGTAAGTTTTTATTTATGACAGTGAATAGCAATGCCGATTTTTTTTCGAACATTTGGAGTTTTTATTGCGTTCATAATGCACCAGGGCATTGAATTTTTTACGTAAAACTGGTGTAATCTATCACTAAATGTGAGAGTGCATTAAATTTAAAAAGCAAATGAGATGAAAATCCGAGCACACAATGAAGGTTAGAAAAGTAGTTGCACAAGTGCATCGAAGAGACTTGATTTGGAATGTAACGTACAAAATTTGAACTGTTCCATAGTAAAAATTATTCGCAGTTTTGTTTTAGAAATGGTTAAATTTGCAATTTAATTTTTGGTGCAGCAGTAAATTTTAATGTTTCAAATTGAAATGTAACTATTTATATTAGTTTTAATTTAAAATCAATTTATTATCTTTATGAAACGTAAATAAGAAAAAGTAACCTAAGCGTAACGGACATTTGCATAAAATTTTAAATGCGACAACAAATTTTCATACGAAGAAAATATCAACTTCATTTTTTTCTAATTTTAAATATTTATGCGCAATTCTAGTTTCGTAACCTTAATAATTAGGAAAATATACATTTTTTTTAAAAGAATTGTTATTACGATTACTATATTGTTGTATACACATTAAATCATAAGATAATAGTTAAGAATACAATCAATTTATCAGAAAGAACTCCTTTGTCTTTCTAACCACCAACTGTCATTTCAAATCCACCGTCTCGAAAAAAAATGCTAACTTTCGAAAGGCAATTTCCAGGAAGTGTGTCAAAACAAAACAGCCATATATACAAAATGCAGCTTTCACGAATAATTAATCGGAAAAACTCGAAAGTCAGTAGCAGCTTCAACAACAGTAACAACCGTAAACGTCACAAAACAATCAACCTCTCATCCGCTCAATTTCTCATAACCCACATTAATTTCTCTTATCTGTGCTCTCGTTTTCACCTTTTTTTTTCCTTTTTCTTCATTTCTTCCGCGTGCACGCGACGCGCGTTCGACAGCATCGTACGCTATCGTGGATTCTGCAATTTACAAAACTGCCTTATCTCGATATTGATGCGTCTAGATATCTTCGTTACATTTTTTTTTTTTTTTTCTATTCTGCTTAGCTCGACGACTCGTGTTGTCTGTTGCCATACTAAGTTTTAGTTACGCGTGCTTTCCAGTCGGCTTGTCAACGTGAGTCGTATTTTTGTTATTTTTTTCTCTCATTTTGTCTCATTCTCAGATATACGCATAGAGTGGCTAGACCGGTTTCTCCTGTGTATTATTTTGGCTTTTACTTTTGTTGGTGGAGGTTTTGTTCTGGCTGAGGTGGTTTCTGGTATTAACGCGACAGTTTAATCTTATTTGATTGGTGAATTCGATCTGAGATATCTTTTATTTGCGTTGCCGTTTTTATTTATTTTTATTTATTTTTTTTTTTTTGTATTAGCATAAGTTTACGCATTATATATATAGTACTTGATTTTATAAAGGTCTAGAGAAACATTTTTCAATTTATAAAGATAATATTTAATTTGCTCATGATCTTTTGTTTTTTATACATTGACTTAAATTGATTTTAATAGAGATTTCATCAAGTGTTGATAATTTTGATATTTTTGATCTTGTTAAATATTTTAATATCGTTAAATATACATATTAAAAGGAAAATCTACTATTTAAAAATACTTTTTGAATGAATATAAAATTAATGATTCATTTGACTTTTTATTCTATTTTTTTAATACTTAAACCGGTTATATGCCTTTTAATATTTTTATACGTGTATTTAAGTTTTATAAAAATATTATTATTTTTGTTACACATCAAGCAAAAATTTTATAGATGTAAATTAACGATATCGTGTAAGATAATTATATGATAATACTCAAAGGAGATTTAATAAAAAGTATTTATTAATATCTTAAGTATTTTGCTAACCTGATATAAAACATAGCTAACAATTTATATCTTACATTGTAAAATGTAAAATAATTTAAAAAATATCAAACAAATAATTTGAGCAGCAGATGGATACAAAATTTAAAGAAACATGGAAAGTTTAATCAGCGGTGTATTTAAAATATTAATGTTTGATTTTATACGACAATAAAAGTGTTTTTATAAATTTCTCAATACAGAAATTATAACGTAATAAATTTATCAAAAATACTTATTAAACTTTAAGTTTGGTAAGCTTTTATTGTATTCAAACAAAATAAATAATTCATCCGAATTTATTTTCCGCTTCCAAAAAATGTTGAAAGTCAATCGTAACGACGTCAGTTACGTGCTCTAGACCATTAAATTGTAACAAATGCAAATATATAGCTCGTGCGCGAACGCAATCATCGTAATCAGCCAGCCGTGTGAATAAATTAAGCCTGAAACCTGCAGAACGAGAATCCAAGATACATCTCGAGCCATAAGTAATCTTTTTCTCCTCCTTCTCGCTCGCTCGCTCTCTCTCTCTCTCATTTTTTGTACGTTTGAGTTCCCATATTTACCAACAATTCAATGCCCTCGGTCATTGCGCCGCGACATTCTCGGAATATCTACAAATTCTCTGTACAAACTTCTCTTACACTCGGCGGTAATTGCTTACCGTCGGCACAAAAAAAAAATAAAAGAAAAAATAATAAAATACGCTTCCCTCGCATGGCCTTCTAAAGGTTTTGCGCAAGACTCGTTCTCACCGTAGAAGCCAATCGCTCAATTTTATCATTATCGTTTCGTTACTTTTGTGTACTTGTATAACGTCAGAACCGAGCTGTTTATTAGTTTATTTTTTTCTTTTTGATGGCGTATGATTGTAAAAAAAAAATTGTTTGGTTTCTTTTTGAAACGTAAAAATACGGATATAAAAAATTATTTACTAAACAATTACTTTGTTTTTCAGTCATAACAAAGCGATATATTCAAGATCCCCATTACACGCGTTTTTTTTTCACCTTGCCGCAATATTGAAAACTATTGATTTCGAAGGGCAGCAATAATTCATCGACGTTGTCATTTGCTTTGTAAATGACATGTCTTCATCGTAAATTCCAAAGTTTAACGCATATTTTCAACGTCGCAAACGATGAATTCTTTCTAACATTTCACCGATAGTTTGAAATAAACATCGAGTGCATACGATAAAACAAAGTGAAATGCTTGACTTTTTCATTATTTTGAATTTTCACGCGCAATCATAAACTTATATGATCGACGTTATGTATAAAAAAAATCATTTGGTTAAGATTGAAATGATTTATTCACTTTTTATAAGATGTTATGAAAAAAAAAAAAAAAAAAAAAAATATTTCTTATTACTTCTTATTGAAAGAATTTGTTCTCACACAATTATACGATATTATACAATCACCTAATATCGATTAGTTTATCTCACATTTTTTTTTATAACATGATTTTTTTAAACATTTTTTATTCAAACATTCAAATTCAACTTTGTCCAATAATTTTCCACGTAATCCATAATTCATTCTTTGCAGAAAAGAGTTAATTCAGAGCAGCAAAGAAACAATGGACGGAAATTTAACGGAATTCGAGGAGAGCGTCTCGTTTGACCTGGACGATCCTGATTTTGCACCACCGGTGCCAAGAACAGCCGCCCATGGTGTATTTCATGGAATGAAGTTCGCCGCTGAGATCGCCTTAAACGTCAACAAATGTGAGTAATTCACCTTGTTTTTTTTTCTTTATTTTTTTATCTTCCGCTCTCTCCCTTCCCATTTTTTTGCATTTCACACGTAATACTTACCCATGCTTTTTGATGAGTCATTGAACTCGTCGACGAAGTTCAAAAACGGTTATTGAAAGTGATCTTAAAATTATAGCTAAGCGATCCTTCGTATTTATGATCACGAATGTCATTATTATGTTTAATTATTTGAATCGTGTATATTTAAGATGTATTATTACGATTTTTGGATACTTTTTTGTGAGAAATTATTTGAAAATTCACGATATTTTGCTGAATCATTGTAAAATTTCAAATTGAAATTTCGAGTTTTATGATTGGACCTTTCGAAAAAGAAAATCAAGTGTCGCAATTAAATGCATTCCAGCATCGTATTTATTTTTTCATAAATTCTTAAGAACCGTGAGTCTTGATTTCTTCGTTTGAAATCATCGCACCGCATACATGTAAACACATCGAGTCGTGGCTCGCTCCGCACGAATTCGTGAATGAAAGTCGGCTTGGCATCGAAGACCGGCCAAAAGATCATCGACCTAACGTAACTCGAAGGTGATTCCGTAAATTATGAACACGCGCGCGCGCGCACGTTTCGAAACTTTGATATTTTTTTTCGTAGCGTTCGTATCAATTCGCGAAGGAAAGCTACGAGAACGCGTGCGAGTGTTAAAAAAAAAAAGAAAGAAAAGAAAAGAATGTGAACGCGCGTCATAGCTTGGTCACTCGGCAGTTGCTCTCTCAATTGTTATTCGCGCGACGTGTGTGTGTGTGCGCGTGTGTGTGTGTATCACTCATTTGCTGAACGAGCGCAGTGTTAGCGTTATTTCGTCGTACCTTGGCCTATTAAATTCCGCGAGTCTCGGAGTAAGGCATTAACGAGGAAATCACGCTTTCGGTGTCCGGTGTCACTTTTGATCACGTGTTCCTTAAGGGCTTTTCAAAATTATTGATGACTCGTATAGGTGTACACACATAGTGAAATATACCAATGTTAACAAATTTTTTTTTACTTTCCTTTCTGCTTGGGTTTAAGACGGCACGTGTGGCTTCTTTGAAAATGCTGAAAAAAAAAGTTAAAAGTAAGTCGTTTATTGAATGAATTTTAACTCGGTTAAAATTCGCTTCGAAAAGTAAAGAAAAAAAAAAAAAAAAAAAAACACTCAAATCCACAAATCACTCTATATAACAGAAATCAACGACTCCGAGTATTATCACACGAATAATTATGCCAATAAATACTTTTATTTTCCAAAGAAAACCTCGGCTACAGCGCCGATCGCAATTATATATACCGTTGTTCGACCCGCCGACGAGAGTCGATTGGCTCGTTTAACCACCTCCCGATATACCTTGCCGATGAGTCGACGGGCGCGCAACTTCACCTACATATGCAATTACGCATGCTAATTACGATGCGTTTGTTCTCTTATGTGTGCGTTTATGTGTACGTGCATCATCGTTAATAGACGTTAGATTCGTGCGAGCGCTTGAAATGAATTTCCGGTAGCTTTGTTAAAGTCTAATGGGCTTTTTGTCGTCGAGTATTGGTGTCGAGAGCATAAAATTTATCTATTTATATCTATATAAATTTATAGCACATATCAACTGCAGAGTAGTGCGTTAAAAAATAAATAAAATAAAATAAGTTTTATTTAAAATTATTTAGTTTATTTTTTCTTAATACAAAGTTGAATTTTACAAGGAGGAATTTTAAACCGAGCGAATAGTAATTTATTTGACGTTGAACATATACGTATGCGTACACGTACACGCCGTAAGCCATGTGTATACTTATGCCAAGTATGCAAAGCAAAAGGCATTAACTCTCTCTCTCATTACCGTTAAAGCAAAATAACCGCTCGCAAATATATACATAATAGTCGGAGGGTCCGTGCGTCATTCCAAGAAATAAGGACTCGACGTTAAGAATCATCTGCGCACTTGCACTTGCAGTTTGTATCAACATACTATCTGGTTATATAGCTGTTTTATCAATATATATCGACTCGTTGAATAACGACGACACCGAGAGCAGAGAACGCGAATATATACATAAGCACGCGATTGATCGCGCTTTAACGAGAGGGAGAAAGAAAGAAAGAGGGGAAGGCTATTTAAACGAGACGCAGTGCTCGGAGTTTATTAATGATTGTTAAACGATGTTGATGATTTTAATTATTTATGTTTATCGTGCATGAATTTTTTTTTTTTTTTTTTTTTTTTTTTTTTTTTTTTTTTTTTATATCTAAACAACTGCGTGTATTGATGAAATAAATTGTTCAATGTTTAAAAGTTTTCTTTTGAAAAAGAAAATAATTGCGATACTTTTTTAATGTTTGAAGCGCTTGAAAACTTTGACAAGTGAAATATTCATCAATAGACATAGTTTTATTTTTTACTATATACAAACCGATTATACAAGTATTTTATCGTACATTCTTTCAATCTCTGTTTTATATCTAATCTGTATTTTTATTTTTTTCTTTTAGAAAAAAAAAAAAAAAAAAAAAAGAAAATTTATCTACACTATTCGGAGATTCTAAACAAACAATTTTAAAATAGTTTAGAGGTTATTTGTTAATTGTCTAATCCCTCCAGATAAGGAGTTATTAAACGCATCGATGTTGTCACACATATCGCTGACAATTCAATGAGCAAAAATAGGTTGCTCCAGTTTAAATATTAATTCATTGCAAAGAAGCGAAGAATCGTTCGAGAAAAGTTTCTTTTGCATATTTAGATTCATGTGATACAGTGCTTTGTTAACCTTTTAAATTAAAAGAATATTGATTGTATTCATAAACACGTTTTCGTTGGAAAATTTTCTAAAAATTTATTTTTAAAATATGCAAAATATAAAAAAATTTTCTTAAAGTTTATCGTACTGTTTAATATATATAAAAAAAAAAAAAAATTAATAATAACACATCTCAAAAAGTGTACAACATAAGAATGCCAATAAATCGTGTCGCGTCGATTGATAGGAAGGTTTCTTACGCCGTCGACGGTAACGTTTAAGTTATATATATATATATATATATATATATATATATTATTTAGCCGGCGTATTGTTACGCGTCTTCGAAGTTCAACTGTGATAACACATGTACACGGCGCACGAGGGCTTCTTTATCGCGTCCGTCGCGAGTCCGCGATCGTGATCCTCGCGCTAGCACATCAACGAAAGTCATTCTCACGCTTAAACTTCGTGCGCGGCATATCCGCTCTTATTTGCTCGCTTATACTTTTTTTTTCTCATCGTTTTGACTTTTTGGCTCGTCTTCTTTAATCGTGCATTTTTATGTAAAAGTATTTCATGCATTTAAAGAAGTTATTGAATTTTTTATTTTTATTTTGAACTGAAAAACTAATTGAAAGCGAAGGTTATTTTTTGCAAGAGTTTTTTTATTACATATAAAAATGATCACCTTTTAATTACAAAATCGTAATTTTTATTTTCTAATTTGGATCAAAATTTCAAACTAATAACTTATATTTTTTAAATATTTTTCAGACAAGAGTAAATTAAAAAAATTGAGGTAAATCATCGCTATATCTTACAACGAAATATTTAATATCAACGTTTGCGCTTAGTGGTGAACACAGTAAAAGAACAAATTAATTATAATAAAGAATATAGCTTAAAACAACATGTGCTGGAGTTTCCAGAAAAAAATACAATACATTAGGTAGACAAAAAATTATATAATATTAAAAACAAACGTTACGTCCGATATAAGATTTCAATATTGTGCAACGAAAAGCATAATTTATAAAACGTCGTCGGAATATTATTTAATATTGCAATTTATATGTCTATTTAGATAACTTGGTTATTTAAAAAAATTAAAAATGAGATCGCGATAATTAGTTTTATGTAATATTAAATTTTTTATCGTTAGAATTTTTGCAAGTTCATGAAAACCTAGAGAAAAAATTTATGCATACATTTAAATTTAATTAAATTATAAATTTCTTTTCATTTTTTTGAAATACAATAATCACTTTAAAAATATTGTCATAAATCCAAATGTTATCTAGCATCGATCCATAATATTTTACAGCGTATTTTATTATGTCGTGATAAAGTAATTAAAAGTTTTTCTAAGAATTTTATTCAATTGAATACTATTTGCATGTTAGATATATGTATACACAAAAAACGTGCTATAAATACGTAAAACTGTTTAATATTTCATTGACGTCAAAGACAATCACTTATAACTTCCAAATTTAAATATCAAAATACTAGTTAAATTTTTCAAGAGGTTAATATCGATTGTAATTTTAAGTAGAAGATTAACTTTCTAATAAGTATATAGAAATAATAAAAAATTAAATGAGACGATTTGAACAATTCACAAAGTAATTTAAAAATGTCAATGCATATATATATATATTTTATTCGAATTTAATAACAATAATTCTTTTAATTAGCAAAGTCAATCAACGTTATCGATAAATTCGCAAGTGCACGAGTTACCTGGAGCGTTAGGAGCTCCCAGGTGAACGAGCCAAGCAAAAGCTTATTTATATATCTATGTATATTTATGTGTATGTGTGTGTATATATATATCAACCAAGATATCGTATACCCGTTTCATCGAACAGAAACCGATGCGTTTTGTGCGCAACGGCTACCGTGCGTACGCCTATCTTGTTACATTTCTTTTAGCCAATACATCTATATTACAATGATATATGTGTATATAATGTGTCTTACATTCAGTCGTTTAGATATGATGAATTTCTTTTCTTTTTATTAACCGCCATGTGGTTCGTCTTTCTCGATCTCGATATAATATACAATTTTTATATATTCGCCAGACAATGACTTATAAAATTATTCTTGAAATAAAAATGACAAAAGTTCTCTCACTTGTTCTGCAATCGTTTGAAAATATTTTTCATTTTGTGAAATTGTTTGGTTATGCAGCTTTTTCGTAAATAAGGAAAATTCATTTAAAGATGCGCGCAAGGGAAGACGAATAAATTTTATTTTATGATTAAAAAGTTTTTTTTTTAATTAATTTAATTTTATCACCATTCTATTGCTCTTTATATTAGTTCTAAATAGAACTATAGATTATGTGAAAGAATCCAATAATAAATTCTTCTTTAACTATTAGCACGTCACAAATATGTAGTAAAAAGTTTAAAAATAGATTACGCTGATTTTCAAATAACTTTTTCTCTATAGTTAGAAAGATCTTGTGAATGACAATGCATACAGTAAACACTGAATGAGATACAGCTTTTTTGGATCTTTTCTTTTGTAGCGTATAATAATAGTTAAAAAAAATATATTCATTGGTTAGACGCTATTAGTTTTTTATCGCGATACGGATCGATAAAAATTATTCAACTCATTCAATAGCTAATTTCGTGCGTGTACGCGCGTGTTTCAATGCTTCGTCGCTAATTTTTTTTTTTTTTTTTTCAACTTAATTAGATTACGATAATTGTTTCTGTAATTTTCTAGTACCAGAGAGCACTTACGAATTTTATGAAGGACAATGCGCGAGTTTCTCACCTGTTTTTATTATTTACTTACATTACGGGAATTAAAAATTTTCGCTCGCGCTTGTATATGTATATTTTTAAAGTGATGCAATTACAAGTTGTGAAATATTATGTGTTATCCGTGTTTGCGTAACATAAATTTCGCAATTTAATAATAATCGTCTATGCTTTTCGATTTCAATAAGTACCTTAGAAAGTGGGTATCGCGCTTTATTAAACTCACCTTTCGCGCCTATACAACGACGATAGAGTGAAGCGTAATAAAGTATATCTGAATAACATTTTTTGTTTTTCTTTTCTTTTCTATGTACAAGACACGCGCACGGATGAATTGTGCGCGTATAACTATAATCATCGAAAAAAAATATTAAAATCTTTTTATTTACCGACGCGTATCGAATATTTCAACGTTAATTTATTACGCTATTAGTTTGTTGATGGATATTGATGTTTTTTTAATTGCGTATAAGTTATTTTACACCGTAAATGTTTTGACTTCG